>CM074721.1:146859741-147304741 GCA_037306005.1 Rhinophrynus dorsalis
TGAAGGGGGGGCACTGTCATGCTGCTCCTGACTGCTTCTCCTACCTATAATCCTATTGGCGGCTGTAGGCTTTATGTACCTGGATCTTCCATCAACCCTTGCTCGATTTTAGCGCCAAAAGTCTGAGAGAAACCTTTGTTGTGAGTTCCTGTGTTTGCTGATTCCGTGTACCAAACCCTGCCTGAATACCGACCTAGTCTTGTCTTCTGCCCGTGGATCTTGACCCCAGCTTTGCCTGACCACGTCTTTGCCTGCTCCTTTGGTTACTGATTCGATTCCGGCCTGATCCAGTATTCTCGGACTACGCTTTCCATTCGGAACTTTCTGCCTCGCAACGAGAGTCCCTCCAGCTGCTCTCAAGGTTGGTTCCAGTCTACCGTTCCTTCACCTCTGGGGCTCCGACTGGTTTGGGTTGCCATCACCGGCCGCTCCGGTGACTGCCCCGGCCAGTCGAGGGTGTAGGAACTCGTATTCCCCTTACCTGCTTCCAGTTTCCTGGGCCGCGAGTCCAAACCCGATTCAAGCAGAGAATAGAGGATTCGTAGTCCATAAACCTCGAACCTGCCTCGAACCTTATCGATACCCCAAGACCTCGAACCTGTCTCGAACCTTATCGATACCCCAAGACCTCGAACCTGTCTTGAACATTATCGTTACCCCAAGACCTCGAACCTGCCTCGAACCTTATCTTGACCTCGAGGCCTTCGATTATAGGGAACTCTGTCCTGCAGTCTGACAACGGTCTTGAACCTTCCCGAGCCTCCTAGTTCCAGTTGATCCAGTCTCGAACTCAGAGGAGCAGTGAACTGGTTAACCTGAGTACTTTACCTTGCTTGATCCTACTCAGAGACTGACAGGTTATCTCCTAGCCCCAATTTCCTTATTTTATACACCAGCCTTCTCTGTGGTACTGTATCAAATGCCTTTGCAAAGTCTAGATATACTACATCTACTGCCTTGCCATTGACAAGGTTGCTGCTTACCTCCTCATAGAAGCTGAAAAGATTAGTTTGGCATGATCTATTCTTCATAAAACCATGTTGATTCGTGCTAATGATCTTATTTTTTGTGTTGTAATCCTGAATATAGTCCCTTATTATCCCTTCTAATAGTTTTCCCACTACAGAGGTCAAACTCACTGGTCTATAATTCCCAGGTTCTGTTTTAGTTCCCTTCTTAAATAGAGCCACTATGTTAGCCCTTCGCCAATCCTGTGGCACTGAGCCTGTGGTAATAGAATCTTTAAAGAGTAAATATAGGGGTTTTGCTAACACTGCACTGAGTTCCTGAAGAACCCTTGGATGTATACCATCAGGACCCGGTGCTTTGTCGGTCTTAATTTTGTTCAGTCTTCCCATGACATCTCCTTGGGTTAACCCAATATCTATTAATTGTATTGTTTTATTTGTTACTTGCGGAGGCTCTTCTACCATTCCTTGCTCCCTTGCATACACTGATGCAAAGAAAGTGTTTAAAACATCGGCCTTTTCCTTATCCTCACTAACCAACTCACCCATCTCATTTTTGAATGGTCCAATGCACTCCCTCTTAAGTTTTTTGCTATTTATATATTTAAAAAACTTTTTTGGATTAGTCTTGCTTTCCCTTGCAATTCGAGTTTCATTATCTATTTTTGCTACCCATATTGCCTTTTTGCAATCTTTGTTGCACTTCCTGTATTTTAAGAAAGATTGTTCAGTTCCTTCTGACTTAAATAATTTGAATGTGTTTTTTTTCCTTGCCATTTCCTTCTTTACATGTGCACTTAACCACATTGGCTGTGACTTACTTCTTTTGCACTTGTTCCCCATTGATATATACTGTTGGGTACATTTCTGCAACCTAAATTTGAATTCTGACCATTTTTCCTCAGTATTTTTGCCTTTAAATAAAATACCCCAGTCTATGTGTTGCATTGAAGCCCTTAACAATTTGAAGTTCGCTTTTTTAAAATTAAGAGTTTTGGTTGAACCTATACATTTTTACTTTGCCAGACTGATCTCAAATGTAACCATGTTGTGATCACTGTTTTCCAAATGTTCTCTTACCTTAATATTGGATACCATTTCTGCGTGTGCCTGTGTGTTCCTCACTGTGTGTGTTACATGTCTGTATCACACTCTATGTGTCTGCATGTTGTGCATTGCATGTATGTGTGTATGACTGTGTCACTCTTTATGCATCTCAGTGTATGCGTGTGCATTTGGTGTGTGTCTCTGTGTGTGTTTGTCTTGCATCCATGTGTGTGCATTAATTCCCTATATATCCTGACGGGCAGCGCCGTCCCACATTGCTAGTTTATATATATGTGGGTTTGATATATAGAGGAGGTTAATACTAACACTGGTCCCAATTGAAGGATATGTTATGAAGTATTTCTCCCCATTGTGATCTATAGCCTTATATGGAACTGAATTTAATATTTAAAATATTTTTGAAGGATGATATATATGTCAGTTAAGTATGGAAGGCGTTAATACCCCCCTCATGCTAGCTTACTGCGATATATGTAAGGATATTGGTTAGCCTGGAGTTGTGGGAGGGCCGGTTGGAGACATTTATACCAACCTCAATCCTTTCCTCGGGACTGCGCAGAGCTCCGACTGAGCTCTGTGTTAGACTAAGTCACGTTCACGTCATCACAATGCGACCATGTGTACAGCCACACACAGTCAGGCACGCTATCACCCCGAGTGCTCCTCTTGCAGGCTGGTTTTCCTTCCACAAGCATTGAACTTTACTGCAGTCAAGACCGGGTTTGATTTCATATATGTCTACTTACTCCTCTGGTTTTTACTACAATGTAATCTTGCTCGTACGGCTGCTCAGGCATCCGCTACGACAGCCATTCACTTGTCTTACTGTAATGTATATATTTTTGTATTTAGTTTCTGATGTTCGATTAATCACAAGCAAGATACGTTGTCTAGGCCAGCATATTACTTACCAGTTAAATTTTTAGTGCCTCCTATTATGTCCAATTATGGATACGTCTCTCAGTTTCTCCTGGGATTGAGGTGAGGGTAGAGTTAGAATTAGGATAAGTTTAGCGGGATAGGAATTATTTAAGCCGGCCCGGTCTTCGGGGAAGGTTGCATGGTTCAGTAGCAGTTTATCAGTACTTTGTTATAATCACTAGTCCTAGGTACAGGTTGACCGTGTAGGTACGGATGTTTTTCAGGTCTAACATATGGGGCAATCTGTTAATCTTGCATTTTTAGGCTTGTCTAAGACACACGAAGGCGGTCTCAAGCATCAAAGGTAAGGTATTTCAATTTGAAGCTTTCATGTTGCCGTTTAGTATGTATGAGTACGTTACTAACTTATGTTGTCATTCATCATGTAATCTGGTTATAGCATGTATTTACGACAGATCTGGTGTCCCAATCTCAGAGGTGTTAAGATATCAGAAGTTGGGGCGTTAGCTACTTCTGGGATAGGGGCAGGTATGGAGCTCCGTCATTTAGGAAGCTCCTACGTTCAGGTCACTCACGGAAATCTCGGTAGTCATTTTGCTATGATACTTCCTGATTAGGTTTATAGGGTATTTTTGGTTATGTTCTTGTACTTTCTGAACTAGGTATTCTACCAAGGAATTACATAGGGGTATTTCCCATAGAGATACTGTTTATCATTCAACTTAGTATCTCGTGTATCATTTCAGTCTCCTTAATTCAGAGACAGGCTTTGAGCGTGATCTTTATCCTGTTCTATAGCTCCCTATGGTTATAGTTAAGGTCTACATCTTGACTTTTGGGGCTAGGGCATCTAGAACAAGCATTACGGGTCTCAAATCTCAGAGGTATCTAGTTAATCTGATGTTGGAGATGTAGCTACTTTGGTTAAAGGGGCAGGAAGGGAGCTCTGGCATTTATGAAGCTGACTCTACTAAGATTAGGTAGGGCATGGTTTTGATTTTTCTAAAGTCTGTCGGTCCCTGTGTTTTAGGGTAGGAATGGAGGAGTAGTCCAGTCCCCCGGGAAATCTCGTGTATTTCCCCTCAGCCCAACGCATAGTTAGCGTACCTCCTCCTGGTCTCTTTTAGGTAGGGCGTCACAGACAGCCAGGTTTTTTCATTTTGAGATAGATAACACAGCCAGTTACGTTCCCGCCTACCGCTTAGGCAATCGCCCCTCAGTCCAAATCATAGGTAGTTCTGGTTGGTGTTTATTTTAGGGCCTCACCTTCCCCACTTATATAGCTCAGTTAGGTGATTTTGATCTATCCCTTTCTCTAGTTAGTTAGGCTTTCAGGTGACCGACAGCAAATATGTAATGTTGGCGGAATTTTTCATTTATTCCTATGTTGATAGTCGCACACGGAGATCTCTTCATGTTTTTTCATCATCATTTTTTACGGTTAGGTTTCTAGGGTTTATTGGTACGTTCTCGTATGTTCTTAAACTAGGTAATCCACTATTAAATCTAATGGGTTTTATCTCACACCGAGATACTGTTTGTCATTAAACTCGGTATCTTGTATATCTTATTCAGTCTCCTCATTTCAGAGACACGCATACAGGCTCGAGCAAGTTACTTTCAGAGGCAGAGTTAGGTTTAGGTTATGTTAAGACCGCTGGTTCATCTTTTAGGATAGTTAGGGGAAGGCTATAGCTTAGTCCCGTCTCACGTTTCCCTCGGCCCAACTCATAGACAGAGCCTTCTTCCTAGTTTTCTTGATAGACAGGGCTTCACCTGTCACACCCACTCTATAGACATAGGGTCTTATACTGCTTAAGATTATTTGTCACCGCGAGACCAACACCCCTCAGCCTATCGCATAGGCCTCACGCCCATCGGTCCAAACCATAGGTAGCGTCTCGCATCAGCCGCTTGGCACTAGAGAGGGACTCACCAGTCACCATATACAAGTTAATTCTTTTCTCTCTTTTTCACTAGGCAGGGGGTCACGAACCAGCAGCATTATAGGAATATATTAAGTATCATGAATCAGTTTTGTTTACAGGATCATCATATGTAAGGAAGGTTCCTCACAATGGAACCAGTGGTGTTACCGGAAGAATTTACATAATCAAATCCGGTAGCGGAACATGCGGGTAAGATACTGCCATGACACCGCTCTATGGCTTTACAGGGTGTCTGGGGAAGAAGGATTTTATTTGCCTTATGTTCTGGGCTAAGGCAGTCAAATTGTGAGTTAATTTGGCAGATACGTTGCATTGGAGTCATGGCAAGACAGACTACCACCTTCAGACGTACATGTGTTACATACCTGGCCCTGATGTTATGACGTGTGCCATGTTTATTAAGCTACATATGGGAGGTAGTATTTCAAGGTTCTCACCGTTTCCACCATACATGTCAACTATTGACTGGGCTAGCTGTTCTGTGGTAGGGTGCCACATATGTTCTGCCTTTACATCTTTTTGGCCATTTATATACTAGTTATGCATATTTTATCTTATTTTGTTAATCTGTCTTGGCAGGTATCAAATATCTTATCAACACAACTACTACAGTAAGTTACACTGTCGCACACTCCTACGATTGATCATGCAAGGTTTTGTAAGTAGTCTTTCACTTGACACCTTAGATTGTATATTTTTGGAGCAGTTGGGTAGACGGCTCACTACCCTTCGGTTATCAGCCCTCCTTTTTAGTTACATTTGCTCCACCTTTCTTATGGCTTCTGTTAGATTTCAGGGGTCACCAGGCGGGGGGTTATCCAGTATCAGGTTATTTCAGTACCCATTCTTTATTCACGTTGGATATAGATATACGGTCATGATCCCTGTGGATTCATGGTCCTTTTTGCCCACTCTTAGGCCTACCTTACAGGTCGGAATGGGCAATAGGCATCCGACATACACCTTATCATCATAGTCTCTCCTAGGCCCGACCACAAATGTAAGGCTATTGGTTAGCCTGGAGTTGTGGGAGGGCCGGTTGGAGACATTTATACCAACCTCAATCCTTTCCTCGGGACTGCGCAGAGCTCCGACTGAGCTCTGTGTTACCCACCCAACCCATACCCCTTTCTCAGCTCTATCAATTTCATTCTTTTTCTTATACACGTGGGCCCACTCTTAGGCCTACCTTACAGGTCGGACTGGGCAATAGGCATCCGACATACACCTTATCATCATAGTCTCTCCTAGGCCCGACCACAAATAGTATAAATGCACTTCCATGAGTATGGATATAGATGTATGCTATATCAAGGAGCGCCATTTCGATTTGATGGTTATAAAGTGTGAAAAGAGGTTAATTTCCCTCTTGTACTAGTGTACTGTGGGGAAAGTGTGAAAAAGGTTAATATCTCTCTTACCAGCGAACTGTGATATGCTGTATTAAGTATAGGGGAAGTCAATATTACCATCATTTCGATCTAAATATGCGCCATATCACGGAACGCTGTGTAGAGTTACAATATATATTTTAAAAATGTTTGGGAGTCAAGAGGTTAATGTCTCTCTTACCGGCAAACTGTGATATGGTGTATAAAGCTTAGGGGATGATAATGTTTCCACTACTTCGATCTAAATATGCGCCATGTCACAGAGCACGACGGTGTATAGTTAAGATTTATACTTTAAAACTGTTTGGGAGTTAAGAGGTTAACATTTACATTTGTTTGGATCTTTGATATGTGCTATGGAATATAGTATGGCTGGTTCTTAGCGATATTCATTAGAAATGAGATTTTTCAAGTAGGCAATGTGTTTTTTATATATTTATAAATATTATTTGTATAAGATTAATTAATGTTTTATGTATAAAATATTCTTCGTATAATCATCCGGTTTCTGATATGTGAAGTTCCTTTATCATGAGGTCTGACACTGGGGTTGGGTCTTCCCACACACAGAATGTCTTTAATGAGTAACAGTGGCGCATCAGCAGCTCAGCATTGCCCTCGCCCGCATCGGCGCGCCGCTCTAGTAATACAGAGCGCTGGGAGATGATGCCTCTGCATTACTAGAGCGGAGCGCGGGCACTTCAGTAGTAGAGACCTGTGCCGAAGGAGGCACAGATCTGTAAGCTACGCCGCTAGACCACCAGGGACTGGAGGTAGGGGCAATGTGGAGATAAAGGGGAAATGTGGAGATGAAGGGGCAATGTGAAGATGGGGGCATTGTGGAAGGGGAAATGTAGGGATGGGGGCATTGTGAAAGGGGCATTGTGGAGATGATGGGGTCATTGTGGAGATGAAGGGGGCATTGTGGAGATGAAGGGGGGGCATTGTGGAGATGAAGGGAGCATTGTGGAAGGGGCAATGTGGAGATGAAGGGGGGCATTGTGGAGATGAAGGGGGCATTGTGGAAGGGGCAATGTGGAGATGAAGGGGGGCAATGTGGTCGGGGGGGCCCCATGGCAATTCTTGCACCAGGGCCCAGTGGCTTCTAGTTACGCCTCTGATGAGTAATTAGGGTATTACACCTTGAATTTGTTGAATTACTGATCAGAAGTTGGTATAATAATGGTCCTGTCTGGGGGGTAATCCGCCTGAACAGAGGCAGGTGGATATCCTCTGATGCGCTATACCGGTTATATGATATATGACCGGTTGATCACTAATTGTGAGTAGCTATGCATTATTTGAAGATTATATATTTATTTATTTACAATTGAGTGCCCCACCTGTGTTGTTTTCATTTTCCTGTGTTTTACTCAACAGTACAGTTTTATATTAATTAAAATGAGTCATTCGGAAATAATAAACTTTTGTGTAAATTATTCTGGGGGGGGAGGTTATGGTTGGTGTATTATATTGTTTTATTTGCTATACGTATTATATATTTCTTTCTAGGGTTAAGTGACCTTCAAATGTACACCTGACTCTAACTGTAAGATGATGCCAAAGGCAAAGATAAGCCAAACCACAAAAACACAGAAACTGATTAGATATTCGGCATTGGACATTCAGATATTAATTATATCCTCATCCACCTGTCACAGTATTCAGGCAAAAGAAGGACAGACACCAGTATAATTAATAAAACCACCTTTATTAATAATACACAGAGTAATAATAATAATGCCCACACAACCCCAGACCACTGGACAGCTGTCCACAGTCTACTACCCGGAGCTGCACACTGTGCCGAGCACTGCACTACCGACACTATACTGGAGGATACTGGGAATATGCCTATGGTTCTAGCACTGATAAGAACCAGGCTATTTAGTTAGCTTGAGTCTCCAACCAAGGTATAAATAAACAGAGGCAACAGGGAGCGAGAGTAAGCCAGAGCCACAGGTACACAGAAGCGAATGGTCAGGCAAGCTGGTTAATGCATGAAGAGAGTAGTCAGCCAGCACCACAGGTCAGAACCGATGTGGGTAGTCAGACAAGCCAGGGTCAACATGGAGCAAGTTAGTCAGCCAGAGCCACAGGTACACAGAAGCGAATGGCCAGGCAAGCTGGGTAATGCACGGAGGAAGTAGTCAGCCAGAGCCACAGGTCAGTACCAATGTGGGCAGCACGGTGCGAGTTAGTCAGCCAGAGCCACAGGTCAGGACCGATGTGGGTAGTCAGACAAGCCGAGGTCATACACGGAGCGAGTAGTCAGCCAGAGCCACAGGTCAGAACCGATATGGGTAGTCAGACAAGTCAGACACGGGTCACAACAAAAACTGAAGAGTAGGGATGGGCAAAACTTTCCACCTCAAACTGAAATCGGCGAAAAATGGCACTTTCCTCTTGGCAAAAAATTTCCTGCGAAAAGTGCAGATTTTCCGCTTTTTTCTGCTTTTTTTTTTTTTTTTTTAAATCAATGGGAACATAGAAGTTACACACGACACATTACAAATAATATTTTATTTCCCAAAGGCATTGTATAAAAGGGGCATGAGGGTGCCATGAGTTGGTGGGGTTTGGGGGGGTTGTTTACTGGGATTAGGGGGTACTTAATAAGAAAGAAATCCTAAATAAAATAAAATAAAATAAAAACCATAAGACATGGTATAAAAGGGTCTGAGCAGAGTGCCTGTATTGGTGAATGAATGAATCATTTGAACAGGGAATTTGTTTTGGGGGGCTTACTTGACTGCTATTGGGGGGACAGTTAATAAAAAAATAAATCAATAAAATAAAATAAGACATTTGTATTTAAAGTGACAGAGACAGGAAACCCCTGACATAAGCTGCCACGGAGGTGGACTGATACTTGACTTGATAGAGTATTTTGTAGAGGATAATTTGTTTGATTTGTTGTTAGAGGCCTTTGTAGGACTTTGACTTATTAGAGGCCCAAGTCCTGAAGGACTTAGGCTTGTTAGAAACAAACCCCACAAAAATTGTTTATTTTTTTGTAGGATTAGTTTTTTCTTTTATTTATTTTTTTCAAAAAAAATAAAAATTCCCTACTGGCCTAATTCCAGCAGGTCATGTTGGCCAGTGGCCACTGTCAAATGAGTCCTGAGTTGCAACTACTGTTCATACTGCTGCTGCTGAGTTGTTTAAGCAGCAGGATGATTAGGCAGCTGAAAGGGAATGGGATCAACAATCAACAATAGCAGTAACATGGAAGATGGATGATGAAGGTTCCATTTGCCACAACTGGCTCCAGTGATGCGCCTGAGGCAGTAGCAGCAGAATAAACAGCCCCCAGTATTTGTGGAGAAAAGAACAAGTTGGCCATTAAATCTTCTCCACCTGCCTTCCTCCAAAATCATCATGGGTGTGTTGTTATTAGAATATATTTTTTCCCTTGAGAGATCAGTGGGTCTCCTTAGCAACTGCAATGTGCACAGTATGTGTGTGGTAAATAACATCTGGGGGCACAACTGTATCCAAACACCACGACACCCAAAACCAAGTACCGCCGCTGTCACTGTATCCCTTTTCCACACCTCCTAAAGACACATAACAACTTGCTGACAGTTTAATAGTAGTGATGAACCCTCCCTGACACCATCTTAGCATATTCTGCAGGATGGAATCTCCTCAGATACCGCTTGATGCACTGATTGCGATTCTCCTCCACCACACTGGCATGTGTGGTCAGTGCACCACACAGTGTGCAATGGGTAGAGATGAACTGCCACATCCTAACATCAACAGAGTGGCTATCATTTGGCGGGGGAGGTACTGAACGAGGAGAACTGGCAGAAGATGTAGTTACCCTAGAAGGTGATGGTGAGCTATTTGTTTCACTTGTCCTGGAACTTCCAGTCTCTGTCTGGGTTGTTCTCTGCCTCACCTCTTTTTGCCCTTCTCGTGAGTCAGGGAAAACAAAAGCGGTGCTTGATTTCTGTGGTGGGTGTTTGGCTTTAACATGTTTGGAGTACATGTAATGGTGTTTGTGTTTCATGTGTGATATGAGGGAGCTTGTGCCAGGGTGTGTTCCCTCCTTTCCTCTTTTCACTGACTTGTCACAAATTGTGCACAGTGCCGTTGTTGATGACTGTACTGTGCCTGCCCCAACAGAAAAATAGTCCCACACCCATGATGACTTCAGAGGGAAGGGGAAAGGTGGAGAAGAATGGCCTCTTTCTTCTTGTCCTCCACATTCCCCTTCATTGTCTGTGGCAGCAGATAATGTTGCTGCTGTTGCTGCTACCGCCTCAGATTCAGCCCTGTAACTAGGATCAGGAGTATTGCTACTGCTGGCAAGTGGAACCTGTCCTAGTCCCGCATCTCTTGTTGACCCCATTCCCACTGTGTCCACGGTGGTCTGTGGCACACTATCCTGCTCCTCAGCATCCTGCTGCCCTTGCATCTCAGCATCAGAAGGAATTAGAGCAGTTGCAAATTCCTCTAATTCCAAAATGTCCTTGCTAGTGGTGGTGATGTCCATCCTCATTCCTCTCTCCCATTCCTTCTTGGTTTCTGCTAAAAAGGCCATCAATGTCTCTTCTACCTCAGCATCTCCAGCATCATCACCACCACCACAGCTAATCCCTACATGCTGTTGTTGATGCTGCTCTATTCCAGACATCTCACTGCTGCTTGGAGGAGGTGACGAGCATTGTGACAGAGGGTCCCCTAATGTCACACTTGCCATTGCCTTTTGACCTGAAGAAGAAGGCAGACTAGCACTAGCAGAAATAGCAGCAGGCACAGGCAGCTGATATGTGCTCCTGCTGGTGGTGGTGGTATTAATTCTCAGCCTGCTCTCCTCCCCCAACACCAGTTCTGGCCTCTTCCGTTTCATGTTCCACCTGGACACTGTAGTGAAGAGAAGGGGAGGACTCCCAGACCCAGGATCAGAAGAATGGTGTGGGCTCCCTTGACCGCTAGTCTGGATGCTGTAAAATGTTTCCCCTACCACTCCGGCTGCTTCACCATTACTGCTACTACTAACACCAACCACATCAAGTTCAGCCACAGAGTCTTCTTCATCAGTCTCACAGTCACTAGTACTATCAGGATATTGTTGATTACCCCCTCTTTCACTCCTAAGGCTAACAAGCTGCTGGACCTTAGTAGCAGTAGTACTAGCACTGGCAGGACTGTTTGTGAATGGCAAGTGTGATTTAGGGTCCCTTGTTGTCACACTTGGCATAATCCCCCCCCCCCCGAGTACTACAAGAAACACTAGCAGCAGGCAAAGTATTGGTGGTAGCAGGTTCAGCACTGGAAGCAGGTTCAGTACTAGCAGCAGATTCAGCACTGGCAGCAGGTTCAGTACTAGCAACAGGTACAACATTAGTGGCTGCAGTTACAGAAATGGTGGCACTGGCAGCAGGGGCAGCACGTCTGGCAAAAGGTACAACACTAGTGGCTGCAGTTACAGAAATGGTGGCACTGGCAGCAGGGGCAGCATGTCTGACAAAAGGTATAACACTAGTGGCTGCAGTTACAGAAATGGTGGCACTGGCAGCAGGGGCAGCATGTCTGGCAACAGGTACAACACTAGTGGCTGCAGTTACAGAAATGGTGGCACTGACAGCAGGGGAAGCAGGTCTGGCAACAGGTACAACACTAGTGGCTGCAGTTACAGAAATGGTGGCACTGACAGCAGGGGCAGCAGGTCTGGCAACAGGTACAACACTAGTAACTGCAGTTACAGAAATGGTGGCACTGGCAGCAGGGGCAGCATGTCTGGCAACAGGTACAACACTAGTGGCTGCAGGATCAGAAATGGTGGCACTGGCAGCAGGTGCAGAACGTCTTGCAGCAGGCACAGGCAGCTGACCTGTCCTGCTCTCACTAGTACTACCCTTTTCTCCCTCCCTTCCCATTCCCTTTTCTCCCTTGCTTCCCATTCCCTTTTCTCCCTCCCTTCTTATTAAATTCCCCAAGATCCCTTGGGGTGATTTAGGGGAACTGGACAGCATTGGTACAGTAGTGGTCCCTTCCTCCTCCTCCTCAGACTCAGTGGACACATAATAAGGGTCCTTCCAGTTCTTCTTTTTGCTGCTCATAGTGATAGGAGTCACTATGAGCCTCTCCTGCCTCAATTTTTTCTAAATATCACAAGCGAACAGCACAGCACGTCTATCTTGCTCTGTAGCTGCTTCTATTGTGTCTGCCTTCAGCGAAAACGTCACATTTTTATAGCGGAAGTGCGAAAACAATGTAAATCAATGGGCGAAAACTTTTTAGCCATTGAAAAAATGGTGAAAGATTTTGGCCAATGGGCGAAAGATGGGAAAATGTTAACTGCTAGTTTTAAAGCTGATTTTTCCGCAAAAAAGCAGATAACAACTTGGTTTTTGCAAAATTTCCAGCGGGAACACGGCGACAACTTTTTCCCACCCTTGAAGAGCTACTAACAGGAACACCACGAAAGGGCAATGACTCCTAGGCCCAGGGAAGTTTAAATAGGAGCACACCAAGGTGGGAACCAATAAGGCAAATCAGCTCTTGCCCATAAACAAGTAGCCGGCGTCTATGCCGACCGACAGCACAGCAGAGGAAGGAAGCACGGGAGCATTAGGCTGCCTAGGGGTACTGTGATACCACCTCCTCATATTTGCTGCTGTTAATATATTTGTCCTGGCTTTGTCTGTCATGTGTTGTTTCTGCTACCTGATACTCAGATGTTATGAGATGTTCGTTCATTTTTAAGAATGTTAGTCTCCCAACATTGATGCTTGATAGACGTGTCCTGTGGTCATTGAAAACATAACCAGCCGCGCTGAAAACGCTCTCAGACTCAACGTTTGCTGGAGGACAACTGAGGCTTTCCACTGCAGTATGTGTCAATGCTGGCCACACACACGGCTTTGCTTGCCAGTAGTCCATGGGGTAATTGTTTTTGCCTAGAACGTAGCTATCCTGCAAGTATGCAGAAACCATCTCACATGCAGTGGGTCCACTTCTAGGAGATACACAGTGCTCCTGTGTGTCAATTACCAACCCATACGCAGGGACCAAGTCCCAAAGAGATGTGCTGCCACCACCACCAATGTTGTGTTTTTGCCGCTCTGTCATGGTGCTCGTGCTCTAGCTGTAGGCGACGACATTGTTATTGCTTGATTCACTGCCTCATTCTTATTGGTCTGACTATCCTGACTCCGCCTAGGGCCAGCCTTTATATACCCTGTCATGTCTATACTGAGGTGCCCTTTCGTGATGTACCCGTTCCTCAGTATTAGTTCCTGTTTTGCGCTGATTGTGTATGACCTGGCCTGCCTGACGACGTTCCTGCGTATCCTGAGTTGCTGATTTCGCTGATGACCAATCTGGCTGAGAACCTGCTCCATTGCTGAACTGATCTGGCTGAAAACCCGCTCAGTTGCTGAACTGATCTGGCTGAAAACCCGCTCCGTTGCTGAACTGATCTGGCTGAGAACCTGCTCCATTGCTGAACTGATCTGGCTGAGAACCCGCTCCGTTGCTGAACTGATCTGGCTGAGAACCTGCTCCGTTGCTGACTGATCTGGCTGAGAACCCACTCCATTGCTGAACTGATCTGGCTGAGAACCCGCTCCAGTACTGACTGATCTGGCTGAGAACCCGCTCTGGTACTGACTGATCTGGCTGAGAACCTGCTCCGTTGCTGACTATTCTGCCTGAGAACCCGCTCCGTTGCTTACTGATCTGGCTGAGAACCCACTTGGTTGCCTCTATCGGGCTAGCGTTCCACTCTGCTGCCTGACCTGTTGCGCGTGTCTGTTTAGCGCCATGTGGCACTTTTGTTATACTGCCGAATGAAGGCTGAGCATTCGTGCTTTAGC
The DNA here is from genome assembly GCA_037306005.1 of Rhinophrynus dorsalis. Classification (NCBI taxonomy): domain Eukaryota; kingdom Metazoa; phylum Chordata; class Amphibia; order Anura; family Rhinophrynidae; genus Rhinophrynus; species Rhinophrynus dorsalis. The sequence goes on from CM074721.1 coordinate 146,873,832, forward strand.
CGCTTATCTGGTTGACCGCCTCAGGTGGTGTCCACATGCGAAGTACCGGTTCAGTGCTTGAAGCACTGACTGTGTTACTCTGTGATCCATCTGTGTCCTCCTCCGCTTTCTAGCTGGGCTCACTCCCTGTGGGAGTTTCAGACTTTTCTTTGGGCGTTACCTCAGGACCCTTTCAGTGCCTAGATCCTCTAGGCAGGGTCAGTGCTCCATTCCTACCTGCAATAGCCTCTTGGCTCAAGAGCCAGCTGTGGCGTGAGTTCCACCCTGCTCGTGTGCTGGGACACTGGCTACCTTGTTGTGGTGTCTCGATCCACCCCTAGATTCTACGGTTTTATTACCAGAAGCGGTGGCCTAGGTCCTTCCGTGACCCTAGCCACATGGGTCAGTGCTGCCATATACTGCTGGGTTCAGTGTCTCCCAGGTATCTGGGACTCGTGCCAGTTACCATCCTGTGGACTCCTAGGGATCTAGGGTCCTTACGCCAGTACTTGGGCTGCGTAGCCTCAGTGGCCCCTAGTCCGCTAGGGGTGGGTTGCCTATAGTCTCGTGGAGCCTCCAGTCATTTGGGGTTCTAGATCAGAACTCTCACCACCCAGCCGTTGCCTCCTGCTGTCCTTATCCCTTCAGGGACTGGCTATCAGTACTGTATTGTTCTGTTATTGTGCCCTTGTGGACATTACCACTGTTTGTACTTTATTTCAATGAAGTTATTTTAACCTTATCAGTCGGGTCTGAGTGTTCATCAAAAAACTGTGACAGTACGAAAGGGCCAATGACCTCAGACAGTACTGGTGAAGGAAGCTCCGTGAACATCCATTGGAGAATGGATTTGTATGAACAACTTCTCGATCAGTTGTCTGTGGCTGTGCAAACTGTTTTGGAGCGGACCGCACACTCGGACAGACCTTCTCAAACCTCAGTGGCTACCCCAGTTCCAGCACCGACGGTCCAAACTGCCAGTGCAAACCCGTAGTAAGAGGACTATCTGCTACAGTGCCTCTGCCATTAAGATACGATGTTGAACCTACCCTATGCAGAGGATTCCTTAATCAGCTCAAAATTTTTTTTGGAACTAGCCCCGCTGTCCTTTCCGACTGAGAGAAGTAAAATCGGATTCATGATTTCACTGTTAACAGGCAGAGCCTTAGCTTGGGCAAACCCTATTTGAGAGACGGCAAAACCTATTACTGCCAATTTCGGTGAATTTGTCAGGGCCTTTCGTTGTGTGTTCAAAGTTCCTGGGCGCAACATCTCGGCTGCTAAGCAAATCATGAGTATCCGACAGGGCAATCATACAGTTGTGGATTACTCTATAGAATTCCGCACCCTGGCAGCCGAGGTGGGTTGGAACGATGAGGCCTTGGTAGCGGCATTCGTACAAGGTCTCAGTGACCGAATCAAGGATGAGATTGGCCTGTGAATTGCCCGATACCCTAGACAAATTCATAGATTTTGTAAATCTTATCGACATTCGAATCACGGAGTGGACGCAAAATAGAGACCGCAAACCAAGGCCTCCTACAGGGCAATGGCACAAGAATGAACTCCCAACCGTATCTCCCTCACCTCCCGCGCCTACTGGGCATGCCGAACCTGTTGAACCTATGCAGTTGGGTTTTACGAGGCTAACAATGGAGGAACTGTCCTTTCGCTGCAAAAATGGTCTGTGTCTTTACCGTGGCAAAGGAGCACACTTGCTGCCCAATTGCCCGATACGCCTGAAAACGCACGCACCTAGGTTTCATTAGGGGACAGGTCCTAGGTGATGTTCAGCAGTCCCCAAACGAGGTTCCCTCCAAACCCGTAGTTGATGTGGTAATTTCCTGCTCCAGTTTCACCTTTACTGCAGCTGCTCTGATAGACTCTGGAGCAGCGGGATTTTTTATGGACAAATAATTTGCCGCTTTACACAATATCCCTTTGGTCAAGCTGGTCAATCCTATGGAAATTGAAGCTATTGACGGGCGACCTTTGGTGCCTCTTCAAGTCACCCACGAGACATGCCCACCAGGGGAGGGCTGGCCTGGGGGGCAGGGGGACAATTGCCCCCTGGGCCGGTCATATGTCTGGGCCGGTGGGCCACTGCTCCTCACTAAATCTCCCAATTGCTGCTGTAAATTAAGCTACACTAGTGATAACATAGAGCTTACAACTGAAATGGAGCTCCGTTGCTGAACTGATCTGGCTGAGAACCCACTCCGTTGCTGAACTGATCTGGCTGAGAACCCGCTCCGTTGCTGAACTGACCTGGCTAAGAACCCGCTCCGTTGCTGAACTGATCTGGCTAAGAACCCGCTCCATTGCTGACTGATCTGGCTGAGAACCCGCTCCGTTGCTGAACAGATCTGGCTGAGAACCCGCGCTGGTACTGACTGATCTGGCTGAGAATCTGCTCCGTTTCTGACTATTCTGACTGAGAACCCGCTCCGTTGCTGACTACTCTGGCTATGAACCCGCTCCATGCTTACTGATCTGGCTGAGAACCTGCTTGGTTGCCTCTATCGTAGTGATGATCGAGCACCCCAATGCTCGGGTGTTCGGGTGCTCTGACCGAGCGCCCCCGGAGGCTCGAGTGCTCGGCCGAGCACCCGAGCCCCATTGAAGTCAATGGGAGGACTCGAGCATTACACCAGGCACCCCCTGCTCTGATGAGGGGAGGGTGCCTGGTCCATAGGAAAAGGGCAGAAAGTGATGGAAACACCACAGAAATGGTTCAGGGACAGCATAGGGAGGATATCTGGATGCATCTTGGACTCCAACGTCGCTGCTGGGAACGATCTTTCGCCCGTAGTACGCCATTTTTACAGACTGACCGTAAAACACACAAAAAGGAAGATAAAAACGACTTTAGGAGAAAAATTGTTACCAAACAGTATTTGCTGTATATTTACTTGTATATCATCTGCAAATTCTGCAAAAAATTTCATCGATTTTTCGGAACTGGGGCCATGATTAAGAGGGAAACGTGCGCAGAGGCAAATTCTCCCAAAAATTTCCTCGATTTTTCTGAACTGAGGCCATGATTAAGAGGGAAACGTGCGCAGAGGCAAATTCTCCCAAAAATTTCCTCGATTTTTCTAAACTGAGGCCATGATTAAGAGGGAAACGTGCGCAGAGGCAAATTCTCCCAAAAATTTCCTTGATTTTTCTGAACTGAGGCCATGATTAAGAGGGAAACGTGCGCAAAGGCAAATTCTCCCAAAAATTTCCTCGATTTTTCTGAACTGGGGCCATGATTAAGAGGGAAACGTGCGCTGAGCCGACCATCTAAAACATTATGGGTGAGGGTCTGCTGCGGAGCTGACCATCCTAAACATTATATGCGAAGGCCCGCTAGTGAGCTGACGCTATAAAACATTATATGAGAGGGCCCGCTAGAGAGCTGACCCAATAAAACATTATATGAGAAGGCCCGCTGGTGAGCTGACCTATACAAAAATTGTCAAACTGCGCCCGCTGGTGAGCTGGCCCTATATAAAAATTATATCACAGGGCCCGCTGGTGAGCTGGCCCTATATAAAAATTATATCACTGGGCCCGCTGGTGAGCTGGCCCTATATAAAAATTATATCACTGGGCATATGGAAGACAGTCAACCATATACCCGTTTTCCCATCATTGTAAATAACATATATAAAGTGACTTTATGTTCACCCGGGGCTTTCCTCCAGTGGAGTGGAGAAGTCAGGGGAAATCCAGGCCTTGTTCATTTTTATAAGTGTCAACCTATCAGCATTTTCGGTGGAAAGGCGGATACGCTTATCTGTTATGATGCCACCAGCAGCACTAAATACCCGCTCAGACAGAACGCTGGCGGCAGGGCAGGCCAGCACCTCCAAGGCGCAGAGTGCCAGTTCATACCACGTGTCCAGCTTGGACACCCAGTAGTTGTAAGGCACAGAGGGATCATTGAGGACGCTGACACGGTCTGCTACGTACTCCTTCACCATCTTCCAAAACTTTTCCCTCCTTGTGACACTAGGCTGCGCATCAGGGTGAGGGTGCTGGCGGGGTGTCATGAAGGTGTCCCACGCCTTGGAGAGTGTTGCCCTGCCTTTGTCGGAACTGCTGTGTGCTCCCCTTTTCTCCCCTTCTCGGTTGGCCAAGGTAGCACGTACTCTGCCGCCAGCGTTGTCAGATGGAAAATTTTGGAGCAATTTTTCAACAAGAACCTTCTGGTATTGCAGCATTTTGCTTGTCCTCTCCACCGGAGGAATGAGAGATGAGAAATTCTCTTTGTAGCGGGGGTCCAGAAGGGTGAACACCCAGTAATCCGTGTTGTCTAAAATGCGTGTAACGCGTGGGTCACGGGAAAGGCAGCCTAACATAAAGTCAGCCATGTGTGCCAGAGTACCAACAGGCAAGATTTCGCTGTCCTCACCAGGAGGATGACTCTCAATCTCCTCATCCTCTTCCTCCTCTTCTGCCCACCCACGCTGAAGAGATGGAACTAAAGTTCCATGGCTACCCTCTGTAGCGGAGGCAACCGTGTCTTCCTCCTCCTCCTCCTCCTCCTCCGCCTCCTCCAATTGTCGCTGAGAAGACGAAGTGAGGGTGCTCTGGCTATCACCTTGTGTAAGCTCTTCCTCCCCCATTTCCACCTCTTCCACATGCAAAGCGTCGGTTTTAATTGTGAGCAGCGAGCGTTTCAGTAGACACAGAAGTGGGATGGTTACACTGATAATAGCGTTATCGCCGCTCACCATCTGTGTCGATTCCTCAAAATTGCGTAAAACCTCACAGAGGTCTGACATCCATTCCCACTCCTCACTTCTGATTAGAGGAAGTTGAACGGAGAGGCGACGACCGTGTAACAGCTGGTACTCCACTACTGCCCTCTGCTGCTCACAAAGCCGGGCCAACATGTGGAAGGTGGAGTTCCAGTGCGTGCTCACGTCACACAGCAGCCGGTGAGCTGGCAATTGTAAGCGCTGCTGCAGCTTCAACAGTCCGGCTGAAGCTGTTGATGACTTACGGAAATGTGCACACACACGGCGCACCTTGGTCAAGAGATCATGCAAATTGGGGTAGGTTTTTAGAAATCGCTGAACCACTAAATTAAATACATGCTCTAGGCATGGTACGTGTGTGAGCTTGCTGAGCTCCAAAGCCGCCACCAAGTTACGCCCATTATCACACACAACCATGCCTGGTTGCAGGTTGAGTGGCGAGAGCCACTGCTCGGTCTGGTGACTAATCCCCTGCAACAGCTCTGAGGCCGTGTGCTGTTTGTCCCCAAGGCAGATCAGCTTCAGCACGGCCTGTTGACGCTTCCCCACTGCAGTGCTACACTGCTTCCAGCTACCGGCTGATGGGTGAGTGGCGCTGCGCGCAGAGAATTCGGAGGTGGAAATGGAGGAGGAGGAGCCAATAACGTAGGTGCTGGCGGAAACCCTGATGGAGGTAGGGCCCGCAATCCTCGGCGTTGGTAGCACCTGTGCCATCCCAGGGTCCGAGTCGCTCCCAGCCTCCACGACATTCACCCAGTGTGCCCTCAGGGAAATGTAGCGTCCCTGGCCACAAGCACTTGTCCATGTGTCAGTCGTTAAGTGGACCTTCCCAGTAACTGCGTTGGTCAGGGCACGGGTGATGTTACGGGACACATGGTGGTGTAAGGCGGGGATGGCACACCGGGAAAAGTAGTGGCGGCTGGGGACTGCGTACCGAGGGACAGCTGCTGCCATCAGGCTGCGGAAGGACTCAGTCTCCACAAGCCTAAATGGCAGCATTTCGATGGCCAGTAATTTGGAAAGGTGTGAGGTTAGTGCTATGGCCTGTGGGTGGGTGGCTGGGTATTTTCGCTTGCGCTCAAATGCCTGGGGTAACGACATTTGGACGCTGCGCTGGGACAGGGAAGTGGATGTGGTCGCTGATGGTGCTTCAGATGGTACAGGTGCAGGCGACAGGCGATTGGCCGGCACCGAAAACAGGGGAAGAGGAGGCAGTGGTGTGGCCTGCAGACACAGATTGGCGATCCGGGCGTTCCTCCCACTTATTACGGTGCTTGGATGCCATGTGTCGGATCATGCTGGTGGTGGTGAGGTTTCTAGTGTTCATGCCTCGGCTCATTCTGGTGTGGCACAGGTTGCAAACTATAATTCTTTTGTCGTCCGCACTTTCCTTAAAAAAACGCCATACCGCGGAACACCTACCCCTTGGCAAGGGAGATTTACGCAAGGGGGTGCTCCGTGGAACATTTGCGGGCTGGTTTGGTGCGGTCCGCCTTCTTTCTGTAGCCACACCACTGCCTCTTCCAGCCTGTTGCGGTGCTGCAGATGGCTCACCCTCAGGACTGCTGTCATCGCTCGGCTCTCCACCTTCCCAGGTGGGGTCAGTCACCTCATCGTCCACCAAGTCCTCCTCCACTTCCTCACTCTGATCATCCTCCTCATGTCTTGATCCCACCACATACTCAGTCATTGACAACTGTATATCATCCTCCTCATCAAGGTCTTGAGACAGTAATAGTGGTTGATTTAATGGCAACTGTGTGTCATCATCATCCACTTCCTTTGACCTTAAATGCCGTTCCCCTCTGTCATCTTCTTGTGATTGGGTACCCTCTAGAGGTTGTGAATCAGGGCACAAGATGTCATGTTCCTCTGCAAGCGTGCTTGGAGAGAGGTTCAAATTAAGGATTGGTGATGAGACGAGCTCCTCACTATATCCCAGTGTGGGATCACTTCTTTGACCATACCCTCTATGGTGGGAGGAAGGATGATCAGGGTGAGGATTATGTTGACCAGACTCTTGGCTACTGAGAGTGGACTTGGTGGAAGACAGGGTGGTGCTTAACCGACTGGAAGCAGTATCAGCTGAAATCCAACCGACCACCTGTTCGCAGTGGTCTGACCTCGAGAGTGATGTCCTGCGACGCCCTGTAAACTGAGACATGAAGCTAGGTATGGTGGATGTCTTTCTTTCTTGTGCTCTGGCACCAGGCACAGTTTCTACGCGTCCTGACCCGCGCCCTGAACTATCAGGATCACGTCCACTTCCTCGTCCCTTTTTACCCGCCTTCTTCATATTACACGGAATATGTGCTGCAAATCTGCAACTTTGCACACTAAACAGAATGTGCTGCTTATCTGCGGCTCGGCACAGTGAATGGAATATGTGACTTTGATATTTTACACTTTGCACAGTAAACAGAATGTTCTCCTAATATGCAACTTTGCACACTAAACAGAATGTGCTTCTTGTCTGCGGTTAGACACAGTGAATGGAATATGTGACTTTGATATTTTACACTTTGCACAGTAAACAGAATGTTCTCCTAATATGCAACTTTGCACACTAAACAGAATGTGCTTCTTATCTGCGGTTAGACACAGTGAATGGAATATGTGACTTTGATATTTTACACTTTGCACAGTAAACAGAATGTTCTGCTAATCTGAAACTTTGCACACTAAACAGAATGTGCTTCTTATCTGCGGCTAGGCACAGTGAATGGAATATGTGACTTTGATATTTTACACTTTGCACAGTAAACAGAATGTTCTCCTAATATGCAACTTTGCACACTAAACAGAATGTGCTTCTTATCTGCGGTTAGACACAGTGAATGGAATATGTGACTTTGATATTTTACACTTTGCACAGTAAACAGAATGTTCTCCTAATATGCAACTTTGCACACTAAACAGAATGTGCTGCTTATCTGCGGCTCGGCACAGTGAATGGAATATGTGACTTTGATATTTTACACTTTGCACAGTAAACAGAATGTTCTGCTAATCTGAAACTTTGCACAATAAACAGAATGTGCTTCTTATCTGCGGCTAGGCACAGTGAATGGAATATGTGACTTTGATATTTTACACTTTGCACAGTAAACAGAATGTTCTCCTAATATGCAACTTTGCACACTAAACAGAATGTGCTTCTTATCTGCGGTTAGACACAGTGAATGGAATATGTGACTTTGATATTTTACACTTTGCACAGTAAACAGAATGTTCTCCTAATATGCAACTTTGCACACTAAACAGAATGTGCTGCTTATCTGCGGCTCGGCACAGTGAATGGAATATGTGACTTTGATATTTTACACTTTGCACAGTAAACAGAATATTCTCCTAATATGCAACTTTGCACACTAAACAGAATGTGCTTCTTATCTGCGGTTAGACACAGTGAATGGAATATGTGACTTTGATATTTTACACTTTGCACACTAAACAGAATGTTCTGCTAATCTGAAACTTTGCACACTAAACAGAATGTGCTTCTTATCTGCGGTTAGACACAGTGAATGGAATATGTGACTTTGATATTTTACACTTTGCACACTAAACAGAATGTTCTGCTAATCTGAAACTTTGCACACTAAACAGAATGTGCTGCTTATCTGCGGCTCGGCACAGTGAATGGAATATGTGACTTTGATATTTTACACTTTGCACACTAAACAGAATGTTCTGCTAATCTGAAACTTTGCACACTAAACAGAATGTGCTGCTAATCTGAAACTTTGCACACTAAAAAGAATGTGCTGCTAATCTGCAACTTTGCACACTGAACAGAATGTGCTGCTAATCTGCAACTTTGCACACTAAACAGAATGTGCTGCTAATCTGCAACTTTGCACACTAAAAAGAATGTGCTGCTAATCTGCAACTTTGCACACTAACCAGAATGTGCTGCTAATCTGCAACTTTGCACACTAAACAGAATGTGCTGCTAATCTGCGGCTAGGCACAGTGAACGGAATATGTGACGTTTTTTTTTTTTTAAATCTCTGCCCCCCCAAACAAAATAAACTGCTGCCCCCACACACAGTAGTCCTAAAAAGGACTTTTGGGTCTTTTTTTTTTTCAAAATCGCTTTTCTTCTCCCTACACTGACTTTCCCTTCCTATCCTCATCTCTCCCTGGCTAAGACTGAGCCGAACTCGCTGGTCAGGTGCTATACAGCACCCGATCACGGGTTCTGGCCAGCCAATCAGTGTAATGCCAGCAGCCAACATGGCTGCTGGCATTACACTGATGTCAGAGCCTCCCTGCACGTTTATTGGCTGCGCAGCAGCCGCGAAACGTGCGGAGAGGAGACCCGAACATGGCGGGCGAGCACATGCGGGACTCGTACGAGTACGGCCATGTGCCGAGCAGAGCGATGCTCGAGCCGAACCGAGCTTCGGCCGAGCATGCTCGCTCATCACTACTCTATCGGGCTAGCATTCCACTCTGCTGCCTGACCTGTTGCTCTTGCCTGTGTAGCGCCACGTGGTGCTTCTGTTATACTGCGGACTGAAGGCTGAGCATTCGTGCTTTAGCAACTTATCTGGTTGACCACCTCAGGTGGTATGCACATGTATCACGGTGCCCGTGCTATTGCTGGCGACATTCTGTCAGTTCTACTTCCTGATGCTTCTTATTGGTTGACATGGGTTTTGCTCCGCCCAGTATTTGTCCTTAAATACTGAGGCCTGTCACTTCTCCGGTGCTCTTTCGTGGTGTTTCCGTTGCTAGCGCTTGTTCCATTATTTCGTGTGATTCCTGTGTATGACCCGGACTGCCTGACTACTTTGCTGTATTAGTTCCTGCTCTGTGTACTGACCCGGATTGGCTGACGTTCCTGCTCTGTGTACCGACCCGGCCTGGTTGACATTCCTGCTCTGTGTTCCGACCCGGCCTGGCTGAATTTCCTGCTCTGTGTACCGACCCGGTTTTGGTGAACATTCCTGTTCTGTGTATCTCAGGTCCGGCCTGCCGCCCCATACGGTATCCGGCTTGGGGCTGTCATCCAGTGTCCTCTCTGCCTCCGGACAGATCCTCTGTTGCCTCGTTGCTGCTCAGGCAGCCTCGCTACTGTGACCCGGTCACCTATTGTGTCGTGTGGGGTACACCCCGGTGTGGTAGATCCATCTGGTTGCACCACGGTACACTTGACCTCTTACTGCTGCAAGCTGAGGTTGGTCTATTCCTGGGCGCCTCAGGCTGCTCTCACTATCTGGCAGTTGACTCTAGGTCTGAGCATTCGTTAACCCCTTTGGGGTTGGTGCCATATTCCATCGGGTCACAGTCATTGCAGTCTCAGTTGGGTGTTCCTCTGTGCCTACAGTTGCAGTACTCCATTACTGCTACGGCAGTCTACCGCTTGTCCTGGGCCTCCGTTTACTCCTGTGACATTACTCTCTATTGTGTCTGAGTGTCCATAAAACCGTAACATGCGAAGTACCGGTTCAGTACTTGAAGCACTGACTGTGTTACTCTGTGATCCATCTGTGTCCTCCTCCGCTTTCCAGTTGGGATCACTCCCTGTGGGAGTTGCAGACTTCTCTTTGGGCGTTACCTCAGGACCCTTTCAGTGCCTAGATCCTCTAGGCAGGGTCAGTGCTCCATTCCTACATGCAGTAGCCTCTTGGCTCAAGAGCCAGCTGTGGTGTGAGTTACACCCTGCTCGTGTGCTGGGACACCGGCTGCCTTCGTGTTGTGGTGTCTCGATCCACCCCTAGCGTTTTAGGGTTTTATTACCAGAAGCGGTGGCCTAGGTCCTTCCGTGACCCTAGCCACATGGGTCAGTGCTGCCATATACTGCTGGGTTCAGTGTCACCCAGGTATCTGGGACTCATGCCAGTTACCATCCTGTGGACTCCTAAGGATCTAGGGTCCTTACACCAGTACTTGGGCTGCGTAGCCTCAGTGGCCCCTAGTCGGCTAGGGGTGGGTTGCCTATAGTCTCGTGAAGCCTCCAGTCATTTGGGGTTCTAGATCAGAACTCTCTCCAGCCAGCCATTGCCTCCAGCTGTCCTTATCCCTTCAGGGACTGGCCCTTGTGGACATTACCACTGTCTGTACTTTACTTCAATAAAGTTATTTTAACCCTACCAGTAGGGTCTGAGTGTTCATCAAAAAACCGTGACACGCCCCTGCTGAGACCCATGAATCGCCCTGTGTTTTGAATGGGATATTCTGGTTGATGATGTAGCTGCTTCTGCTAGTTGAAATGCTTTGCTGCCTTCATTTTCACTATACTGTCTAGATATTTGTTGTGCCCTCACTTTCTCCCTCTTATGCTCCACAATGCAACCCTCCACTTGATCAATAAGCATTTCTCGATATTCCTTGACAGAATCCGATTCCTCACAGAGTTGCTGCTGATCGTCATGACTCCTTGTTGTGATAAACTGCTGATGGTCCATTGGAAGAAATTCAAACATTTTGTGTTTGAAGCGGTGGTACAACAAAGTGGCAAGAATGTATTCCTCATTGCTTTTAGTGGACACTATGTGAGGATCTTGTTCAAAGCACACTAACATGTCCTTTACCACCTGGTGCATGTCTGTTTTGTCATTATGGTAAGAATCCTCAGCCATGCTTCTCATTTTTTTCTGCAATAAAAATATCAGTGGTAGAATTTCACTAATTCCTGCTACAATGCGACTCTCCAGCATGGTTGCCTCTTCAAAGGGTTTCAGTAGCTCACATACATCGCACATTAGTTGCCACGGGCCAGGTGACAAAGAGGCTCCCTCCAAAGCCTTCCAGTTCTGCATGGTGTACTCGCTAATGGCCTTATTCTGCTCGTACAAATGCTCTAGCATGTGCAATGAAGAATCACATCTGGTAGGGACCTCCATTTTTAGCTGGTGATGGGGCAGGTTATTACACTCTTGTTTGGAATATAGAGCTTTGCATGCAGGAGCGACTAAAATGGGCTCAGATTTTTCTGGCAATAGTAAGCATCTCTTTGAGGGTTTCATATTCAGCCAGGAATCAAGTCACAACTAAATTTAGCACATGGGCAAAGCAGGGCACATGCACCATACCACCTATTCTCAAAACTGCGATTATGTTGGAGCCGTTATCAGCAGACACAAAACCAGCTTTTAAGGAGCGGGGTAGAAGACATTCCTCTATCACCTGCTCTAGCTTACTTAGAACATCTACAGTTTTGTGGAACTGTCTCTCAAAACTCTGCATGCACAAGGTGGCGTGACGATGGTATTGGCTATCCTGCTGCAGCTGCTGCCTTTTAATCACACTGCCACAACCAGAAGTGCGATTACTGGCATTGACGCTGTAAGCTAGTGTTGTCCACTGTTGGTGCTGGGAGGGAAACCCAGTGAGCTATCACAGTCATACTGTATAGTCTGTGCTCTGCCCACTTATCCACATATCTGTTGTCAGGTGGATTTTCTTGCCATACTCACTTTTCATCCCTTTGCCCACCACACTAACCACCTGCTTGTACAATTCAGACACAACCGTCCTGGAAAAATAAGTGTGGCTTGGGATATTCCAGTTACACATGACATCAGTTCTCTAAAACCTTGGTTTTCTACAAAAGAATATGGAAGCATGTCCATTGCCAACATTTTGGCAACCTTGCCATTCCACAGTCATACTTTGGGATTGTTTTTGTGAAGTTTTTGACTCCTTCCCAGGGACTCAGTCAGTATGGGTTGGCAGGACATGGCTGAAGAAGCCTGAAACTTTGATTTAACAACATGACTAGAGGAGGTGGTGGCGGTAGAGGCAGCATGTGTGGGCAGTCTATGACTCTTGCCATCTCCTACAGGAAAGCCAGAGTCATCATACTCCTCTAACTGTTGGTACTGGCAGCAGCACACTCTTTGACACATAAATAACTTCACTACTTCTTTTTTCTGCCCTAGAGCCCTGGGAACTTTTTAAAGTGCTTCTGCTGCTGATAGTTGCTGATAGTGTGTCTCCCAATCAGACCTGTGGTTGTGCTTCAGGTGGGATCTCATAGAGGAGGTGCCTAGGTGTGAGCCTGCTTTCCCCCTGATCATGTGCTTTTTGCACAGACAACAGATAGCAACATGCTTAACTTTAGGATCCTGAGTGAAGTATCTCCATACTGTGGACTTCATGGACTGAGGGTTACTGAGGTGCAGCTCCTGCTACTATTGGGGCTAGATGTTGATGCAATTCTACTGCCACTACTACTAGGTGTCAAAGGTGCAGCATTTACAGCAGCAGAGGCACTAGTCATATCTAACATTGTAGAGGTTAATAACCTGTGTTGCTGTTGTTGTTGCTGCTGCTGGGTACTCAAAACAGGTCAGACTTTCCAATGGCTTTCTCAAACAGTTTATAGACAGGCACAGTGCTCCTTAAAAGTGGTGGAAGATTTAGCCTTTGACTTTCTGCTAACCTCATAGCCCTGTCATCATCCTCACTCTCAACTACATCTGTATCTGAGCAAGAGAAGGATGCTGGAGGGATATATACTAGATCTTCATCATCATCATCAGTCATCATTGGGTCATCCTCAGCAGCATCAGCATCAACTAATAGTTCTTGCCCACTACTATCCTTATATTCCTCTAAGCTTTTAGAGGTCACAAACAATTTCTTTTTACTTTTACTGTAAAAAAGTTCGCTACTACATTGAGGTCAGGTGTTTTGGTGCTTGTTTGTCTCACTATCTGATGCAGCTGCTAAACCTTCCTCTATTCTACTATTGCCATCATCAACACTTGAATGTGACTTGTTGTTGTCTTCAGTGTTCTTCTTATATGGTTATTTGTACTGGCACTGATGGTGCTGGAAATTATGTTGGCATCTTGACAAACTGCATCCTTCCTTGTAGGAGAGGGATCATCATTATTGACTGCCCACACTGCAGCAACCATTGCTGCAGTCAGTTTTTCACCACCCTTCCTGCTCCCCTGCCCCTTGTGAGTTTGCTGTACATTACTCAACTATTGTGTTTTTATTCTACACAACTCAATTGATGGAGTATGATCTCTTGCCTAAGCCCAGTTAGCTGTCTGTCACTGTCACCTAATATAGTTAGTTCTTAATTGATTTATTCTTTTTTTAATTATTTTTTTTCTTTTTTCTTTTATTTTTTTTAAAGTTGTCCAACCTGTCTTATCACTGTCACAGTCTGTCCAATAAAAAAATTAAAACTGAAAAAAAATCAGCAACTTCTTTCACCAGATTTCCCCACCCAGCACAGACAATAACTGCAAGATCAGCAAGCAAATAGGTCCACAGCTGCCTGTGTCTTGCCAGTCAGTCATGTGGAATTTCGGGATATTTGGGGGGATTTGTGATCAACCTCCTTCCTCCCTTCTTCTCCCCAGAGTGCCCCACTGACTCTCCTAATAGAGAGAACAATTATCATACCCAAAAGATTCCCTAAACTAAAATTCAATTTCCCATCTTCTCTGGCTCAAACAACATGCTGTTCGCTCCTCTCACAAACACAGAATGACATGCTGTGAGAGCCTGACACTCTTTTATATAGCTGTAGAAAACCTTTGTGTGGTGGAGAAATTTTTTCCTTCCCATTGATTTCAATGTACAATGAGCTAGGCAAAAAAAGTGGAAAATCTGCTCTTTTCGCGAGGAATTTTTTGCCGAGCGGAAAGTGCCATTTTTTGCGGATTTCAGTTTGAGGCAAACATTTTCATCCATCCCTAACTAGGAATCAAACCTGATTGGCATGTAACATCTTATTAATGCAAGCATTATTAAGTACTATGAGGTAGATTTAAAGGCAGTCGTTAAGTCTCCGTTAACGGGAAAAGGCACATCAGCCGCAAATAATACATGATTTACAGTGGATTTGATAGGTAGGCTACATATAACACAAAAACCTGTGTTGCACCTTTTTTGCATCACTGTGCGTCCCAATCACCCGTTAAAATACAACTTAAGTCAAAATGTAACATAACGGCTGCCGTTGGCTAGCAACCCTGATTGGTGCACCAAAAAATTCAAACCCACAGCCAATCCCAAGGCCCCAAAGTATCCAAAAAGTTCAAATACACCTATATATACCCCAAAATAACGGTCACTCCCTGTCTGTGTTTCGAGTTTTAGCGAGCTAGAGCACAGGACCCAGGAGCGGAGGATAGTGTTTAGAGTGAGGGAGAGAGGAGCTGTCATTGGAGGTAGAAGGAGTTTTTGGAGCAAAGAGAGATTTGGAGTTGCACCTAACTATACACATAGCACACTTTTGACATATTACATATACCCATACAAACACATACACACACGTTGTGCTTTTTGTTTTATTACACCTATCACATTTTTTAAACTTTATATTTTCAGTGTGAATCTGTGAGTGACAGAGTGTGACAGAGAGTGAGTGGGTTCGAGTATGTCTGTGAGGGCCTGTGTGAGTGCCTGGGTGTGAGTGGATGAATGATGGCGAGGATAAGAGGACAGGAGAGAGGGATTGGGAGAGTAGTGGAGGAGGAGGAGGAAGGTCAGGAGGGCATCCCTGCTGAGAGTAGGAGTGGGAGAGGGAGAGGGAGATCTGCAGGGCGGAGGGGGACCCAGCCCAGAAAAGCAGGCACACAGAGGACAGGGACAGATGTATCAGTGGGACGAGGGGTACTTGTTGGGGAGCACCCTACACATTCAGGGGCAGCATAGGCAGGACACTCTGGTTCTGACACCTTGCAGGCCGGTGCTGAGGAGCAGAGGCTCAGGGATCCTTGATACATGGAAGATGATAACAGGGCTCTCGTGGAGGCTGTCCTGGAGAGGGAGAGCATCCTAGAGTGTCCTTTTCCCAAGGGAGAAGGAACCTGGCCTGGCTGCGAGGAGGACGGCAGTCTGGAACCAGATCTGCAGCTGGGTGAATTAGGCGCCCACCTGCAGATGGGATGTGGACTCAGTTAAAAAGAGATGGGACGACTGGAAGATGGTGGTGAAGAAGAAGATGGGGGATGCCGCCCTGTACACCCGAGACACTGGAGGTGGTCCACCTGTACCATTCACCTTCAGCGGATGGGAGGAGAGGCTGCGGCAGACTGTCATCCAACGTTGTTGAGGGGGTCCCAGGAGGATCGGACACCGGGGATGAGAGGAGCCTCCACACTACCGGTAAGTGCATCATCACATAACCACACACCACATCAACTGACACAACCATCACACACAAAAACAGTCACATCTCAAAACATGCCCATCAGTCATCCACACAATTGCACCAACACAGCACCCTGAGGGTTAAAAACAGGACACAACACAGGCACAAATTGAAAGGTTCGACCAGGCCCAAATCTGTCCAAGTCCCAGTTCAACCACCATGTTGCTGTGTTGATCACACACAATCCACACAATCCATGCTTCACAATATGTTGTCTGCTAAATATCATTACTGTTCCTCCACAAGGTCACTCATGTACCCACAGGGAGGTCAGCACATAACCCCTTGAGGGCTAGAGGGATCATCAACGCATCGCACAACAATGCTGTGGCAACCCAAAAACAAACACAAGTAGACAGGGTTAAAATTACATGTTACACAGGGGATCAATAAGCGATGTGAAAGAGATGATGCTGTAAAGTTTACCCTCCCATACCATCACTTCACCAATTCCCATGTTAGTCTAAGGAGACTATTCAAAAACATATTTCAAGTTTTGAACATCACAGTGTTGAGACTCCATAAGAAAACATTGGACATGGAGAAATTATATCACTGGAGAATTCATCATCCCTTCCACTTCACCTCCACTTGATCAGGTCTTCATCACCGCTCACTGAATCCCAAAAAAGAAGGATCAGGTCACACATCACAGTGCCACTGAGAATAACTGGGTGTATATGCAACACACAGGCCTCAACATAAACAACACTCTTGAATGAAAGGAGGACCAAGTAGGCCTTTGTGTTGTGTATGCAATCATTTACTCTCACTTGAACTGTCATATCTCACATATGGTTCCCTCATGGATCCCCATGAGTGGTGATGCCATAGATGGATGTTAGATCATCCACTATTTGCAGGATACACATGAGAAGCAAATATTAACAAACAGGCCATGAATGATGGATATCTCTGATTGAGCAAGGCTGGGTCACCCAGACAGATGGATCGACTTATCCAAACAACAACAGGCCTTAATCAGAGATAACCTTCACTACTGACCTGATATGTGGCTATGAGGACTGAACTTGGGTATACCTCATGTACAGGATCCTGTCAAGTTCATCAATCTTTGATTGTTAGGGTGGTATCCCATGCCTTGAAATGCAACGCATAGGATACCATCATGACCTTCACAGATTCACATGTCAATTACATCATCTTGCATTCATTCTGTCATTGCCCACATTACTAATCATACCATGTCATTTTCCCACACAGCATACAGGCCTGCAGCACTGCAGGAGGCAGTGGAGGAGAAGGAGGCAGACACATCCCCTGGTGAGGAGATTCCACTTGGGGAGCAAGAGGAGGGGACCAGCACATGGTCACCATACCCAGCTGAACCACCTGCTGCACCAGCTCACTCTCCACCTGCTGCACCACCTACTGTTGCACCAGCTGCACCACCTACTGTTGCACCAGCTGCACCACCTACTGCTGCACCAGATACACCACCTACTATTGCACCAGCTGCACCACTTACGGTTGCACCATTTGCACCACCTACTGCTGCACCAGCAGCACACCGCTGCACCACCAGCTGCTCCCCCACACTTCCAGGACTGGATGTATTTAAAGAGGCCCGTGCAGCCATCCTCCCTGGGACATTACCACCCTGCTGCTGCACCACACCACCAGGAAGGTCCTGGCTGCCTGGGACTGCGGCCACCGCTCATTATGGGCCATATGCACACCAGCTGGACTTACCCTCCTGGATGGCTCCCCAGCATGGGACCAGGTGCAATCCCAGGTGGGTGCCAAGCAGCTACCAGTGGCCAAGGTATGACACATGGCCACTGGAATACAAAACCTGGGCCTGATTGGGTAGCCCCAGAGCCCTCAATAGATGGAAGACTTCAACCCACCACCACCATCACCGAGATCAGTGGGCAGCTCGGAGTCCCTGGAAGTGGTGGGCACAAGGCTGTCATCTGCAGAAGCCTCTCCACCAGCACCAGCCCCACCAGCAGCTTCTACACCAGCACCAGCCTCACCAGCAGCCTCCCCACCAGTACCAGCCTCACAGCAGACTCACCACCAGCACCTTCCCTGCCAGCAGACGCTCTACCAGCACCAGTCTCACCAGCAGACTCACCAGGCACATCCTCCTCCAGCAGTGTAGGCAACAAGGGGGTGGAGACGGAGTGCCTGCTGCTACATAGGAGCCAACTCAGGGAATCCCGGAGGACCAACAGGTATATCAGAAGGCTCCAAAGGGATTCTCTGAGGAACACAGCCAGATTTGAGGCTAGCATTCATGCCCTGGAGGTCCAACAAATGGTGCTGACTGCAGAGTTTCATCAGTACAATACAGGGATGATGGACATGATGGGGCAGCTGCTGGTGGAGTTTAGAGATCACAAACGCAGGGAGAACCAGCATCAGGAGAGGGAGCAGTGGTCGACAAAGGGTTCCACTGGATCCACCTCTCCCTCCAGTGTGACTCCTGAAACCACACCAAGGGTGCAAAGGGTGACCAGGCAGTCAGCCAGGCCATCCACTTCTGGCACTGTGACGGTACCAGCAGACACCCAGCGTTGGTGCCACCGTCAAGGATAACTTCTTCCCAAAATCCACAAGCAAAGGCTCACACAGCAAACAGCAGTGTACCCTAAATCACCAGGCAGAACTAGTGTCAGGGTAAACCAGAACTACACTCTGGATGCAGCAAGCTTACCCCACCAGACAACACCAGTGTAGGTAAGACAAGAACTCTCTTTATTGAAACAAACCACACATATTTATATTCAAACCTTACATTCAAATACCTGGACAAAGCAGATAAAATAGGGACATAATCCAATCACCATACAGTAAACAAAAGGCTAATAGCAGATGGTCTAATAAATACAATGAGTTAGACATGATTACATTTCACACACAAAAGGGTTGCTGAACTCAGACAATGGACACAAAGACTTGAGGGGCTTGAATGAATTAACACACGGCAGGGGGTCTCAGTACAGATCACAATACATTGCCTTGAGAGATTACAATACACATTGCAAGTAACTTTAGGTAAACTCAAATAATTAACTCCTGACAGCCCAGTCCCCTGAAAGCAGGTAATTATTTTTAGTCCTTTTGGCATAGTTGTCCGCCAATATAACGTCCAAACGTTCTACATAGCAATATTAACTCCAATAGTCTTAAAACTGTTTAAAACAGTCTGTAGGAACGGGCTGGCCCCCAGGCCCCGCCAAAAGCCAAGGGCCTGATGGTTCCTGTGACAGGCACCAAGTCCAAGGTCCCCCCCAAAAAGAAAAAATAAAGAGGCCAACTTGTTATTTTCCCCCAAATAAAACAAGCACTTCTGCATTTCATCCTGTCTGAGAAGGTCTGTGGTTATTGATAGATTATGTGGCAAAGATGTCTCCAATGCATTGCAAAACAAAGGTAACAAAGGTTACATGACTGTAGAATGTTTGAACATGGGTTAGCACACACACCACACACAACATTGTCCAAATTCTACTTGCAATCCACCACTGGAGCCAAACAACATGACAGTGTTGTATGGCCATGTTGTGGGTTGGATTTGAACAACAGGTGCAACACTGTAAAAGTTCAGTTGCATCAATTGATGTAGTTTATAGAGGTTAACCAAACAGCTATTTGACTTAGCTAATAACTAACAGGCAGGATAGATAGAACATGCAGCCAGATGGGCTGTGATTCACACTCTGATTATGAAACTAACTTACTGGATAACCCAATGATCACCTAAAGGTTTCAATGTGTAGCACACACATTGAAACCTTTGGGTGAGCATTGGGTTATCTAGTAAGTTGTGTTGATGCTTTACTAAGGTTGTATCAGACTTCACCAGTGATATCACTTCTCCACTTAGTCGGTTTGTTTGGTAATGTAGCCCATGTACTGAGATATGTCAAATCAAAGCAATCTCAGAACATTGGTTACACTGATCAACATGTAACCCATGGACATGAGATTACTGTGGAAGTAATGTCACCTGTATCACCTCACTCACAACACACATTACACACTGCCATCATCACCTTGCATTAATACATCACAAAGTCCACTCATGGTCAAACAACTAGTGGACTCCTGTGATGTAGGTAATGCCTTCCTATGTATGAGGGATACTCTAGCTTTCCACATTGAGAGATGTCTAATCCAATATTTATTTTCACAGACACAGATTGAATAGTGATGGTTCTCCTTTATTGTGTCTCACACAACATTAAAACATACATGTGTTTTTTGTGTATATTGCCTATATGCATTGAACACTTATATGTGCACCCAAAAGGTAATTTAAACTAGGAAAGAATACTGTAGAAACACTACTGAACTGCTCATGTGTTGTCCACAAGGTTTGGTAATTCTGCAGATAAGCATTCTTACTGTTCATGTTTTATACCTGGATGTTAGGAAACACATACATTTGTGTCTTCTATGGATATGTGAATGTTCCAGTAGAGGTTGCTGTGAACATCAGGTTAAACATTGCATCACCAACAAAAGCACTTTAAACATCAAGGGTTGAGTTTCATGGAAGAGTTGTCAAGGCTTCAGTCCAGTCACATGGGAACTCCTCTGTTCCAGGATGAATCATGCTACGGATGCCTGTGGGACACGATGACAGGATTTGAAACAACACTCTCGAACTGATCGTCATGCAACAGCTCCAGCATCATTATTCCCTTAATCCTTGCCGTTACAGGGGAGTACACAAACCATTGCTTTGTAATGTGTTGTCTACTTGACTGTGACCCATTTTGGGTGAAAAGGAGTGGTTGTCAACCAGCCCTAGGGATATGTGCCCCTGACAGAAATCCACACATCACAAAATATGTCATAATAGCTCCATGAAGCAAATTAATATTGGCCACACACGCACATACACACAAGTCAGCATGGTGTCCCTTGAAATCTGATCCACCTTTCATGACCTCTATACTATATAACACACTACAACTGTGAATCCATCCCTCTGCTGCTCTTTTCAGCTATACCAAACTACAGGTCCCATTTTCACTCCAATGGCTCTTTAACCCCTGATGTAACAGAGTGTTATCCAATGCACTGTATTGGATAACGCTCCTTCACCACAAGGGTACCATGGTTCACTTGCCTGTGATCATGGTTTTGGAATCCCCAGCCACAATATGCCACGTCCATGGTATGGATGATGTTTGGGGTCCATACTACTGCCAGTGTCAGGGCTGTGTTGTAGATCCTGTGGGGTGAAACAGAAAATCATGTGTGGTGTGGTTAGTGTGTTGGCACCAATTCACAGGACTGATGATGGACATGCATGGATTGTATGAATGCCTGTGTTATACTCACAGCTGAAATTGCTCCCTGATCAGCCTGTCTCTCATCTGTGCCCCTCTCAGGGTTTCCTCACCATGGCCAATGTCCACGGGCACTTCAGGTATGGGGGGGCTGGGTATCATCCACAAGCCTAGTGTCCACTGCGATGTTGTGCAGTTTTGCACATGCCGTTATTATGTTGCACACTTTGCCTGAAGCATACTGTAGTGCTCCGCCTGAGTGATCCAGACATTGAAATCGTGATTTTAGGAGCCCAAAAGTCTGCTTAATGGCATTCCTCATTGTGGCATTAGCCTGATTGTATCGCTAGCTGTGAGTGGAGAGCAGTGTTGTGTGTACATGTGTGGATGTTCTGTGATTTAGTATTGTTAACCCACCCAGAAGCCATCCCCCTGTGTACAGATGAGTTTTGGAGTATGTATGTATCATGACAGCTTCCTGGATAATTAGGGCAGACATTCATGATCCTCATGTTGCTGTCACACACATCTGCACGTTCATGGAGTGGAAGTTCTTGCGGTTAATGTATAAATGTCCCTCATGTGCTGGAGCTATGATACGGACATGGGTTCAATCTATTGCACCCATGAACCTGGGCATGCCCCCCTTTGCGTAAAAGCCTTGCTTCAGATGTGTCCACTTCATGTTGATGGTGGGAAAATGTATATACCTACTGGCCCTTCATTTGAGGGCTGGCAACAACTGGGCCAGCACCCTCGAGAATGTGGCCCGTGACATGCCAGATGCTTAACCTTCTGTCGACTGGAAGGCTCCACTTCCCATGAAATATATGGCACACATGAGTTTTTGCAAGCCAGTTAGGGCATGGTTGTGGATGTATACTGGATTTACCTCATCCTTGATGACCTCATATAGGGCAATGATGCAGCATGGCCTCAACCTGTAGCGATCTGTCACCTTTTCATTGGTCATTCCCAGGAGCGTGACCCTTGGGCGGTATACCATGGGCCTTTGTGGTCATCTGTACATCCTACGCAGCTCCAGGGGTCCCTGTGGCAGCTGGGGAGCATCCTGTTGCTGTATCTGAGGAGCATCCTGTTGCAGCAGCTGTGGTTCTGCAGGCAGGTGTTGTCCTCCAGGTAGTGATGGGCTCCAGAGCCTCCTCACTTGCAACAGTTGAAGGCTGTTGATCAGGTGTGCTTGGGAGTTGCTGGTGTTCCCTAGCCCTCACCCTTGCATGCCTTCTCCACAGTCTTTGCATCAATAGGTATGCGAACATACTTTTTGGAGTATCTATCTCTATCTCTGTCACACTCTATCGATCTCACTGTATTTTGCTCTGTCTGTCTCCCTCTCTCTCGCTCTCCCTCCCTGAGTGGAAAACAAGCCACATGTGAGTATGATAGGATATCCCTTTAAGACCGTGTCAGGGAATTGTCCAAGTGTTTTCATGAGGTGAGTGATGACCAATGGGAGGGTGTTTGATGTCCAGGTAAGTGTTTGCTGGTGTGTTTGTGTCTCTATTGTGTGGTGATTTTGCCCAGGTGAGCTTGTTTTGTATTGACAGTTGTCCATGATGTGTGTTAACCCCCATTGTTCCATGCCATGTTGTGTTGTGTTGATGAGTTCAGTGCCATGTTGTATTGTGTGTGAAAGTGATTTGTGGTGTATGGACATGGTTTTTGTGTAATTTTGGCATTGCACGGGTTGATTTTCCCATTTGCATGCTTGTGTCACAAAGGTAGGACCAGGAGGGGCGGAGCCCACAGGAGCGGGAGTGCTAGGGAGCGAAGAGTGGGGAGCGATGCTCGACAAACGGCTGTCTGTACGAGTACCGTGCTGCGGTCTAGGCCGGGTAAAGGTGCCAGCCGCAAGGCCGGATGACAAACCCCAGAGAAGCTGGAAGTGAGCCCTGGATGGTACCCTACAGACAGCGCCAACTCTCCTGTGGAGGAGAGTGAAGGTTTGAGAGTGAGTAGTAGGGAGCGGAGCTTGAGAGCGGAGGCCAGAGGGCTGCAACTCTCCTAGGAGGATAGGCAGAGAGAATATAACTTACTTTCCTAGGCTGTAGAGAACTGACCTGTCCAGAGGGAACGGCAGTGTAGTCCTGGATCTGGAAAAGCTGGAAATGGTGGTTGGATAGTTGTGATGTCAAGGAGTGCTCCAGAGGTTGGCGTGGAAACAAAGCAGTAGGCAGTACAGGAACGAGGTCTGGAGATCTAAGGAAGGTTCAAGAACAGACCGGGTCATACACCAACAGGATCCAACAAATACAGAAAGGAAGCAGAGGCTAGTCAGAGGCAGAGCGGGTCATACACGAACAAGGATAAAGAAACACCAGACTATGGCTAGAACGCTAGGAACAGGGATGTGCACAGACATTTTGGGGGGCAGGGGCTCAAATGAAAAAAAGGGCACTTCTCTCACCAGCCCTGTCACAGCCCACAGCCCTGTCACATCCAATGGCAGCATCTCCGCAGCGCACAAGGCGTAAGCGAAAAGGATCCGACACACACAAGGAGAAGACCCGGCAGCACGTAAAAAGGACCCGGACCGGCCGGCATGTTAAAGGGACCTTACACTTAAAAAGGACCTAGAAGTGAGAGGAGAGCAGCCCCCCCCGGTAATCAAAATTGAAAAATGGACTGGGATTTGATAAAATCGAATTGATTATTTTTTTTTTTTTTGTTAAAAGGGCATGAGGGCACTTTGGACAAAAAGGGCAGGTGCTCAAGCCCCCTTTGGTGTCTATGTGTGCACGTGCCTGGCTAGGAATATTATTAGAGTTCACCAGCGCCTGTCCGGAGCGTCAAGACATAGGTGCTGCTAGAAGACGTCACTATGCACGTGACACGGCATCGTAAGAACTCGGAAGAGGACCAGAACAGTGGCAAGCCCCGCATAAGAGAGACAGAAGCCAGAACGGAAGCGGGGGTGACACTGCCCCCCTCCCAGGAGGCGCCTCCGGAGCCTAACGTGCCGGCCTGTCAGGATGGGCGCGGTGAAAGGAGTGCAATAAGGCGGGCGCATGCAAGTCTACCGCAGGCACCCAGGAGCACTACTCCGGACTGTATCCCTTCCAGTTCACAAGATACATGAGACGGCCACTGGAGCGACGGGAATCCAGGATGCCGTCGATCACGTACTCCTCCTGTCCGTCCACAGTCACCGGTGCCGGAGGCTGATGACCAGACGAGGGGGCTACTGATGGTAAGAAAGCCTTCAAAAGGGACACATGGAAGACTGGATGGATCCGCAAACTGCGAGGCAGAACAAGACGGTACAACACCGGAGACAGATGCCGGAGGATGCGGAAAGGACCCAGATATTTGGGACCCAGCTTCCCTGAGGGCTGGGCCAGGTGGATGTGCTTCGTGGACAGCCATACCCAGTCCCCAACCCTATACATGGGTGCCGGGGTACGCTGGCGGTCGGCAGCAGCTTTGTGGTGGATCTGCGCCTGCAAGAGCGCTGCCCGTACGGCTCTCCAGTGTTCCGTCATGGACTGTACCTTGGCCTCAGCAGCTGGGACCAACGGGACACCAGGAGCGAGGACGAGTACACGTGGGTTGTATCCTAGGGCCGCAAAGAAGGGCGAACATCCCAACGAGGAATGACGGAGGGAATTGTAAGAGAATTCTGCCCAGGGTAGAAGGCTAACCCAATTGTCCTGTTGGTGATTGCAGTAGGAATGCAAGTAGTGTTTCAAGGCCTGGTTAAGGCATTCCGTCTGCCCGTTGGTCTGCGAGTGATATGCAGAGGAAAAGTGCAAGGCGATCCCCAAACAGGCACAACAGGACCTCCAGAACTTGAAGACAAATTGAGATCCCCGATCTGAGGGGATGTGAAGTGGTATCCCATGAAGCCGTATGATGTGGGTGATAAAGATGTCCACGAGTTCGGTAGTACTGGGCAATTTGGACAGGGGAACAAAGTGTCCGTTTTGAGAAGCGGTCGATAACCACCAAGATCTTGGTCTTCCCGGCAGAGACCGTCAGGTCAACCACGAAATCCATGGCTAACTGAGTCGAAGGCAGAGTAGGAACCGGAAGGGGTACCAACAGCCCTACTGGGCAGACACGAGGAGTCTTCATCCTAGCACATACCGGACAGGACTGAACCCAGAGGAACACATCTGGACGGGAAGTAGGCCACCGGAAGTAACGGGAGAGGAGTTACTGAGTCCGTTCCACTCCCGGGTGCCCCGCAACAAGGGACTGATGAGCCCAGCTCAAAACTGCTCTCCTACATTCCTCAGGGACCAACAGTAAAGGGTTGGAAGGTGCAGTGGGATCTTCAGGTGGCTGTGCCCTTCTAATGCGCTCAAGGAGTGGAGTGGACAGGAAACCCAAGACATGAACGGGAGGTACAATGGTCTCAGGAACAACTGGTACTGTAGAGTTCTCGTCGTGCAAACGGGAGAGTGCGTCGGCCTTGAGATTCTTAGTTCCAGGGATATAAGAGATTGTAAAATCAAATCTGGAAAAGAACAAGGACCACCTGGCCTGTTGTGGAGTCAAGCACCTGGCAGATGCCAAGTACGCCAAGTTACAGTGGTCGGTCAGGATACTAATAGGGTGAGCTGCCACCTCCAGGAGGTAGCGCCATTCCTCCAGGGCGAGCTTGATGGCGAGCAACTCCCTATTCCCGGTGTAATAATTGCTCTCAGCCACGGTGAAGCGCAGAGAAAAGCAGGAACAAGGGTGTAAGGTACCAGAGTCTCTGGATCACTGGGACAGGACAGCCCCAGCAGCGAGCTCAGAAGCATCTACCTCCACAGTGAAGGGTATTGAGGGGTCTGGATAAGAGAGGAGTGGTGCGGACGTGAAGGCTTTCTTAAGTAAATGGAAAGCATCCAGCGCCTCCTGTGACCAAGAGGAAGGATCAGCCCCTTTGCAAGTCAGGCGAACGATGGGCTGGATGACACTAGAGAAATTCTTAATGAATCTCTTATAGTAGTTGGAGAATTCCACAAACGGATAGCTTTCGTGGTCTGTGGGACCCTCCAGTTTAGTACCGCACTGACCTTGCTGGGATCCATGGTCAGGCCTTCTGCGGAAATAACATATCCAAGAAATGGCCACGAGGTCTTCTCAAAGTTGCACTTCTCCAGCTTAGCGTATAGGTGATTGTCACGTAGACGGGTCATAACAATACGCACATGCCAGCGATGTTCAGCCAAGGTAGAGGAGTAGATGAGTATATCGTCAAGATATACAATCACGCAGGTGAGGTGGAGGTCTCTTAAAATATCACTGACGAGCGCCTGAAACTCTGAAGGAGCGCTGTGTAAACCAAAAGGCATGACACAGTACTCATAATGGCCAAAGTGTGTTTGAAGGCTGTCTTCCACTCATCACCCTTGAGCATTCGAATCAGATTGTACGCACCCCGGAGGTCCAATTTGGTGAAGACAGAAGAACCCCAGAGGCGTTCCAGCAATTCCGGAATGAGGGGGAGTGGGTAGCTGTTCTTTTTAGTGATGGCATTCAAGCCTAGGTAGTCTATACAGGGACGTAACAAACCTTCCTTTTTCTTCACAAAGAAAAAACTTGCTCCAGCGGGGGAAGTGGAAGGCCTGAGAAACCCCCTGGCGAGATTCTCCTGGATGTAGGTCTCCAATGTCGCCGTCTCAGGCGAGGAGAGAGGGTAGGTCCGGCCTTTAGGCAGGACTGCCCCCAGAACGAGATCGATAGTGCAATCATAAGGGCGGTGAGGAGGCAGAACCTCTGAACGAGCTTTAGAGAAAACATCGGCGAACGCCAGATAGGGTGCCGGGATCTGGGTGGATCTGCCCTCCACCAACGAGGAGACGGAGGAGACCACCAAGGGGGAAGAGGAACTTGATGGAAAAAACAGCGTCCTCTCCCTCCAGTTGTTCAGAGTGTTATTCCTCTCCAACCAGGGGAAGCCCAAGATAACAGGAGTGTGAGGAGAGTTGATGATGTCGAACTCCAGAACCTCGGTATGAGAGGGATTTGTGTGTACTGTAGGTGGATGGGTATGGTCTGCAGGGTTATGCGACCATCACCAAGAGGGGAGTCGTTGATTACCACCACGCGCACAGGTAGTGTTTTGGACAGGAGAGGAATCCCGTGCTGTTGAGCAAAAGCCTGGTCCACAAAGATATCCTCAGCTCCGGAATCGATCAAAGCGTGGTGGTGGATGGTGGTCCTGGCCCAGGACAGCTTTACGGGAATCGTAAATTGTTGGGTGAAGGTGGAGGGCACTGGAGGCTGATTTAGGTCGGAACCCTCGCGGTGTCCTAAGTCCGGTCTTTTCCCGGTTTGTTCGGGCACGTGTGAGCAACATGTCCTGCACGCCCGCAGTAGAGACATAATCCCAATCTATGCCGTCTGGCCTTCTCCTCCTCGGACAACCAGAACACCCAGCCGATCTCCATGGGTTCCACAGGGGCTTGAAGAGAATAAGGGGTGATTGAAACTTCGTTGCGAGGCGAATGGATGGGTGCACCACAGGGTGTCTGGAGTGGTCCCGATCTTTCTCCAGGCGTCTCTCCTGTATGCGGGAGTCAAGGAAGGAGCAGAGGGTGATTAGACCCTCAAGTGTGTCTGGTATGGCTCGAGTAGTCAGGTCGTCTTTAAGATGGTCACACAATCCACGAGAAAAGACCCGCCTTCAGGGCACTGCTGCCCCAATCAGTATCGTAGGCAAGGGTCCGGAAGGAAATTGCATATTGCGCAAAGGTTTGCTGCCCTTGTTGCAAGTCCAGCAGCGCGGCTTCTGCGGAAACCTGTCTTCCGGGAACGTCAAACACAGACCAGAAGGCTGCAACTAAGGCATCAGAAGAGCGGACTGACTGTCCATCAGAGGCGACACCATGCTAGTGCTTGTCCCCGGAGCAGGGACACAATGAAGGTGATTTGGGACCAATGTGAGGTGTAGACATCCGGCTGACTTTGTAAGTGTAGACTGCACTGATTGAGGAAGCCACGCAACAACTTGGGATCCCCTTCATATTTGTCTGGCAAGGGTAAGCGTGGAGGCAAGGAAACATGGGTTACCCTGGAAACAGTAGGGGAATGGGATGGCTCCGTGGATGGTGTCGCTGAAGGCCCAAGACCCTCCAAGCGCTGCTGCATTTGCTGCAGGAGGGCTGTGATGGAATCTAGTTTTTCGTCCAGGTGCTGAATTTGCGTGGCATGACGCTCAAGGACAGCAGCCTGCTGGATGACCGCCTGAGAAACCTCAGTAGGGTCTACTGACATGGTTACAGTAATGGCACTCTAATTAATGTCACAAAGGTAAAACCAGGAGGGGAGGAGTCCACAGGAGAGGGAGTGCTAGGGAGCGAAGAGTGGGGAGCGATGCTCGGCGTACATTGGCTGTCTGTACGAGTACCGCGCTGCGGCCTAGGCCGGGTAAAGGTGCCAGCCGCAATGCCGGATGACAAACCCCAGAGAAGCTGGAAGTGAGGATTAGCAAACTGCTGTAAGCTGTTCTTAATACTGACCTTTAAATGGCTTACTGCACGTTAAAACACACAACGGTAGTTTTTTTTTGTTAACGCCTGCCTTTAAATCTACCCCTATATCTGTACTGTGCTTAGATATTGTATTTTGTAACTGTAACATGTTATGCTAGTCTTACTATGATCGATCTGTAACAGATATTCTTAGCTATGCTATAAAAATTATATTGTTACTCTTTACTTTATACCTGACTCCCAGCCCTTTCTATTGTGTACACAAGTTCTCTTACAAGAGTGTGAGATCATTCTACAATATGGTTTGGTGCACTTAGAGTAGGGAATAACTATTCCTCATAACATTATCAGGAAAGATAGGTATAACCCCATCACAATTGGCTTGAGAGTTTAAGTAACTTAAGGCTACCTATTACTAAATTTTCTTGTAGGTCTCCTTATACGTAAGAGAATGTACATACAACATCATGGCTCTCCAATTTACCAACATAATGAGATTAAACAAACTATTTAATCAATAGACACAAAGATAGAGATGGTTAAATAATCTGTCTAGAGATCACATTTGGACCCTGACAACAGGACAGGTATGTTTAATCTTTTAAGATTAATATATGGTAATGCTCAGTAATTGGCTACTCAAATCTTTGAATAGATTATAATCCTGCAAGATATATGATTGTTAAAATGACATATGACGACTCAACAGGAATTTTGGGGACCCCACCTAATATACCTCAATGTATTAGGGAACATAGTCCATTAACATTTGGAGAAACTTGGGATCACCTAGATCTAATTTATATACCCTTATAAAAGATGGTGACTTACCCCCATCTAATACTCCAAACCACAAGTATTTACTAGTAAGGGAAATGAATTATTGACCACTGTCCTGGAACGAACCTTAAGATGACCTCCAGGTTTCATCCCTATTGCCATACAACATGCCCAGAGAAGTATTCCTATATTTAATATTAAAGCAACCATAGGTCACATACCTAATAACTCTAATGATATTGCCCTTTGGTTAAATGATAGATCACATGCAATAGATGACACCAAACCCATATCAAAAACAAGCCCTAGTTAATGTTTTGTTACCGTCTGGTTTATCTGTCACCATAGTGGAGGCCAGAGATTGGGACTCAGTGATAAGTTCACTGTGTAAAAAGACTCATGGAAGAGTAACAGTCTCTTTCTTTTCTAATCCACTATGTCATGTAAATAAAACAAGTGGCATAGGAACAGCATATTCTTTACGATTAAGATTTACGAAAAGTAATAATGAGATTATATGTGAAAGCTTAAAACCATTTAATAAAGTTTAAGGATTAATCCTGGACCTAAATAGATAGATTCATCTAGTCCCAGTAGGACGCAGAATCCAGAAAGTTCCAAAAATATAAAAAAACACCTACTCTTCTTGGTAAGGATCTCACTGGAGAACCCTTTGAGACATCTAAACAGAGGAGAACAAGGGAGAGAAGAAATATCCCTAGAAGGATTACTAGAACATACAGTAATCCCAATGTAAAGAAAAACAGCTAACCCTCCACACCTAATAATAGGAAGGAGTCTTGACATCAATACAAAGAATACCACTCATACAAAACACCTAGTCTGAAGATTCACCAGGTAGATATGGATTAAGACCCTTTATAACAACACCTCATACATATGGTCAAGATAAAAGAGAAATCAGAGATAGAGACAATAGAGAATGTTATCAAGGAGACCAGGTTTGATATAAAGATACACACATTACAGATAAGAGTAGTACACCTACAACCCCTGCCACCCCAGCATCCACCAAGGAATCAGTAGAAAAGATTAAAGTGGGACAGGACACCCGAGAGCAGGGTACAAAAGAAGAAAGAATCCAAATAAACTAGCAATTGTATATAGACGGAAAGAGTATAAGGGTAATTTAGACCCATTTATATATCATTTTACCAAACACCTTCAAAAATAATCATTAAATAATATAACTATAGAATACTTTATGAGAGGATACACATATCTCTTAATCTTTAGTTAATATGCATGCCACATAAACAGTACTCTGTACCCATAACTTATGTCTGCCTGTGTATAACAGACACTAAGGGGACTTCCATCCTGATTTGTTCCACCCCCCCACCACCACCACTTCTTGAAGCTGACAGTTGTTGTGTAACAGTGACAAGTACAGCCTCAGAGCTACTGATTTAAAGGAACATGAATAAAAGGATTTCTTTAGAAAATGCTGAACATGACAAGCTTAGAAGTAGATATACCCTTTCTTATAGCATATATAGATGAGGCAGATTTGTTAGAATTGATCAGGTCTCTGAGACTACTGTACCAGGTCTGACTATTAAAATTGATGCATTGACATGTCAACAATTGCAAAAAGACTCAGAGGCTCTGAGAAGCAGATGACTATCAGCTGAGCTTGTCTTATGGTGTGAACAGCTATTCACTGGTAATGTATGTAGGGTTGCTGCTAGGCTGAATTGTCCCTTGGTTGTGCTAACCTCCCCCCCACACACACACACACACTGGAGATTTCTACAGAAGGTGATTAGTGTCTTGTGTCCACCTTCCCCCCATTTAGAAACTTTGTCTGATGTTAAACTCAGCATGTCATGTTGTGTTCATGTGGTGACTGCCCCTGTTCATTGAACTGTGTTAAAATGCTGTGTTGGTTAAAAATAAAGGAGTTCTGATTTACCAAGAAGGAGCTTGTTTGACTTTCCCTGAAGTATCCAGGTATATTGCAGTTTGTCGTCCACTATAAAGCAGTTACTCATAGAGAAGTGCCAGGGGACTAGATAGATAGAATATCCTATACGAACCGGAGCTATCAGTGCAGTATATCCTGCATTGCCGGTGGATATGCGACTCAAAGTACTGATCTATGTCTTTATTGTGGCCTAAAGGGACATGTACTGCGGCAGTGTCCTACCCGGCCGGGAAACATTGTGGCTTAGCTAATCTCAGAGGCGATTTGCTAAGCCTTAAGACCCAGCATCTCCGGTCATCCATGTTCCTGTGAGTAACCTCCGTCTCGGCTTTAATTGATTCCTGTGCAGTCTGACTCTTCGTGGATCTCACTTGGGCCAGGTCTCTTGGTATTCCTTGTCATCCTAACTGCCTCTTCTCTTCTCCTCCCTTGATGGAAAACCGTTGGGCGATGGAAGAGTCATTCTAGAAACCACACACCGTTACAAGTCACTACAGGAGTTCTTCATGTCGAAACTACGACCTTTGATCTTGTGTACTCTCCTCTGGAGCCTGTCATTCGGGGTCTTCCCCGGCTCCACCGTCATGACCCCTTAATATCTTGGAAACGCGGAAAACTTGTTCAGTGGAGTTCTTCATGTGCCCAATCCTGCCTATCCCGGCCTTTGGTTAACCCCAGTTGTTTGGCATCCTCTACAGTGTCTTGTTCCAACTCTCTGCCATCTGTCTATCATGTCTACAATGATGTGTTATCCAAAAAAAAGGCTGAGACTCTGCCCCCGCACCGTGAGTACAACTGACCGATTGACCTCCTTCCCAGCACTACATCGCCTAAGGGTCGCACCTATCTCTTGTCCCGGCCAGAGATGAAAGCCTTGGCTGAATACATTCAGGACAATCTTGCCCGAGGGTTCATCCGTCCCTCGACTTCTCCGGCCAGGGCTGGCTTCTTCTTTTTTGTCGGCAAGAAAGACGGGGGTCTCCGACCCTGTGTGGATTACTGTTACGGTTTTCTGACACTCAGACCAGGATGTAACGTAAAACACAGTTTATTGAAATAAAAATGAACAACACTGCCCCTAGGGGCTAGTAAAGGTAATAACAGGCAATATGAACAGAGGATGGAGTAAACTACAAACAGTAGTGCATAGAGGGTTAAGTGGAGCAACTGGTAAGGCTCAGGCTAGATTGGCCAACGCCCAGGAGGTATATAGCAGTCTATGGTAACAGTCTTTAAATGTAGATCAGGAACTCAGGAAAAGCGCTGTAACACTCTTGAAGCATAAACAGGATGAGCCCCTGTTGCTCTAAGCTGAGCCCGTACCACCACAGTGGGCTTATGAGGATTGCTACTGCCAATCTGATGTAACCAGAATAGAAATCGCCCTGAATGAGTATCGAGTAACCCTGCGTCTGCCACGGAAATATGCCAGCCCTTGGGAGGCCACAGTAGAACGGAATTGCCCAAGCTATGAAGAGCCGATGCACAGAGTAGTGCAGTTGGGATAAAGCACTTTGAGCGAATGAGGTACTGCCCAGACACCCATACGGTGTCACCCAGAATCCTTGTTGCAAGAGCGAATGGACTACCAGCGTCAACCAGCGTGATAAGGATGCTCACCGGGCATCGAACAAGCGGAGCTCTGCAAGGACTGGTATAGCGTAAAGCGGAGGCTCAAAAGTGCAAAGGCTCAGAGAATCACCGGAGCTTGGCAATGTATCAAAATGGCACGTAATCGGAGGCTACCGGCAGTGCAAGGGTTAATCTGGTACATTTGAAAAGAGCAATGCTCAACAAGAACAAGGCAGGCAACCTCGGCTGCAGCGTAATGAGCGAGGAAACTGAGAACAGTCAGAATGTCGCCAGCGCGACCGGAGTACACAGGAGCAGCAACAGGACAGGAGCAGTAACCGGGCAGGAACAGTAGCCGGAACCGAATGACTAAGTCACAGGAACACCACCGGAGAGTGGAACAATCACGGAGCAGGATCAGGAGCCAGAACCGGGTCGGATCACGGAGCGGAGTTGTCAGCCAGTGCCGGGTCGGATCACGATGCAGGGTCGTCAGCCAGAGCCGGGTCAGATCACGGTGCAGGGTCGTCAGCCAGAGCCGGGTCAGATCACGGTGCAGGGTCGTCAGCCAGAGCCGGGTCAGATCACGGTGTAGGGTCGTCAGCCAGAGCCGGGTCAGATCACGAAGCAGGAACAGAAGGAGAGTCAGACTAGCCTGGTCGGTACACAGGAGACACTGGAGATCAGTAACTAGGCGCAGCAACACAACACCACGAAAGGGCAATTGACAAGTGCCCAAGCCTCAGCATATAAAGGCACATCCTGGGCGGGCCAATCAGATTCCTCCAATGCAAATGTATATACACCGAGATTGACAGGGAATCACGGGGACCGTGATAATTACCGAGGTTTGAACCAGATCACTGTTAAGAACAACTATCCCCTGCCTCTTATTCCTGAGCATTTCGACCTGCTCCAGGGGGCAGCCTGGTTTACAAAATTGGATCTCCTAGGGGCATATAATCTAATTAGGATCCGGGCAGGAGATGAGTGGAAGACAGCCTTCAATTCATGTTTCGGGCACTACGAATACCTGGTCATGCCCTTCGGGCTATGTAACGCACCTGCTGTCTTCCAGGCCTTTGTTAATGATGTGTTCAGGGATATGCTGTTATCCCACGTTATCGTATACCTAGATGATATACTAGTGTATTCTTCACACTCTTCGCACTCAGGCCTATGGATGGATCCTGCTAAAGTTTTGGTGGTTACTCAGTGACCCCATCCTACTGATCTCCGTGGAGTACAACACTTTCTAGGGTTTGCAAATTACTACAGGTGGTTCATTCGAAACTACTCCTCTGTCGCCAGACCCATTACCGCCCTCACTAGAAAGGGAGCTGACCCTAAAGCCTGGAATCCTGAAGCCGTTGCAGCCTTCGCCCACCACAAAACCACCTTTACATCTGCCCCTATCCTTGGCTACCCTGACAAGACCTGACCATTTGTCCTTGAGGTAGACACCTCCGAAGAGGGTGTTGGAGCGGTACTCTCTCAATGAGATCCAATAACCATTGTTCTCCACCCCTGCTCCTTCTTCTCCCGCTGACTGACAACCGCAGAACAGAACTACGATGTGGGTAACAGGGAACTCCTCACCATGAAACTCGCCCTTGAGGAGTGGCACCACTTTTTTGAAGGTTCAGGAGTCCCCTTCACTATTTATACTGACCACGATGGGCCATGTTCTTTACCCAGTTTCAGTTCACAATTACCTACCTTCCCGGAACCAAAAACATCAAGGCTGACGCCTTGTCGCGCCAATCTGTTGCCATGCCTGTCGAGGAGTCTCCAGAACCAATAGTGCCCAGTACCAGATTTGTTTCTGCCCTGTCCACTGCCACGCTATTTAAGATCCAGAAAGCGCAGCTGAAAGCAGACTCTGCTTGTCCTCCTGGACAACTGTTCGTTCCAGCTCTTTATCGAGTTGAGGTCCTCCAATGGGCTCATCAGTCACACATCTCTGGTCATCCTGGAATATCCCGGACACTCGATCTTGTTCAACGACAAGGTGGCCCTCCATGCAGTCTGATGTCAATGACTTTGTCCGAGGATGCCATCATTGTGCTAGACATAAACAACCACACACCAAGCCTTCATGTCTTCTTAAGCCTCTCCCGGTGCCCTCTGTTTCTTGGACGCACATAGCCATGGAATTCATAGTGGACCTACCACCGTCCAATAAAAACACGGTGGTTCAAACGGCGGATGCCAGATGAGTTTACTACAGCTCCTATGCCATAAGACGGACATTGAGGGGTTCATAGAGACTGGGTGCGGCCTGCAACATGAGCCGCTTTCCCAGTGGACTTGGGAGGTATACGGGCAATGTTCTGTATCCTATTTGAGAGTTATGTTATCTTCTTGTACACTTTATAGTGGGATAATCTTAACCACCTATCTAAGTCTAATGCGATTAGGCTCCCGATTGCCTCAATAGCCATTTACAGTTTTTTACCCAGAATGGTTCTGATAGTGGGGGTTCCCTTTCCTAATACCTGACACTAGCTTCCATAATGGGTCACCACTGCACTTATGATGGGAACGTATATACTCTTGTGGGGGATTGTTAATTATTTGGTTCTCTAGGGTGTCAGTGGCTTCCCTTTGAGACCCCCCCTTGCACAGGCTTATGTGCATCAGGTGCTCTCCCTGGGGATCCTATGACTTTTGACACATTGATGTCCTTTAGACACCTTTAAGAAGGTTAGCTACTTTTACTTGTTATGCTATGACTTTGTTTCCCAGATATTTCAGGGACGGTTTTCTTGCTATTTTTGATATAAGGTATTTTGATCTGCGGTGGGTGGTTGGGTCAGACACAATTGTCCTATTTCTTACATTAGCTCTAATTTATGCTCTGTTATCATTATGATGAGACTTCCCTCTTAGTCTCACTACAGCCTATTGAGTCACTTGACAAAGGGGCCTTGCGGCTGAGCCATTCTTTGTCTTTCCCACAATGTCCCTTGATAGCAGGTGTTGTCTCTGGGTCTTGCCTTGCTGCCAACTTCATAAATTGCTAGCTGTTATCGGATTTTAGCTACTATATGTGAGTGTGGGCAATTTCATTTTCTTTTTTTTGGGCTCTCTCCTTTCTCCCTTCCAGCTGCTGTTCTGCACAACTTCCCTCCCCTTAGACCGTCTGTTTCGGTGGGATTTGGATTTCAGTCATGTTACCGTTTCCTGACATGCCTGATGTAACGCTTCCCCACTGGTGTGAGTGGGGTCGCCTCTCATCAGCCATCTCACTTTTCTTTCCTCTATACAGTTTTTCTATCTTTCTTTTATCCTTCCTTTCTTTTATCTTCTTGTTTTTCTTCTTCATAGACAGGTGGTCCAGACAGGACTTACAAATCTTTATCTATTGGTCACCATGGTGTTGTCAGCCTTGAAGTTACTATCTTATAATGTTAAGGGCCTTAATTGTCCAGGGAAAAGAGCTACTATTTTGAGAGAATTGTCTAATAATGGTGCAGATATTTCTTTCTTTCTACAAGAAACGCAGTTTGCTATATACTCCCAACCAAGATGGTCCTCCCGTCGCTACCCTCATAGTTGGTTTGCATTAGTAAAGCATGGGGTGGCCATATTTTGCACTAATCATGTACCTTGGACGCTTATTGCTCAATGTAGCAACCCTGAAGGTAGATACTTATTTTTGAAAGGCTCCTTAGATGGCACTATAGTTACTTTAGCTAACTTATATGCCCCTAACACCTCACAATTGAGGTTTTTTCAGTCTACTTTATGCAAACTTGACACTTTTCGAGAGGGTTTTCTACTTATTGGTGGGGATTTCAATGTAGCACTGTGCCCATCTTTAGATATGTCTTCACCCCGTTCTTCTCATCCTCACTCTCCTGCTGGGAAGTTGAGTGCCTTGCTTGGAGCCAGGGCATTATTGGATCCTTGGAGATTGTTACATCCCACTAGCAGAGATTACATCTTTTACTCCAATCCACATCAATGTTATTCTAGAACTGACTATTTTTTCTTTGATCATATATGTATTGAAAAGGTAACGGAGGCAGAGATCCTACCTAAGACAGTCTCATATCATGCACCTTTAGCTGTTGTTTTGGCTTTATCTTCTCCCAGACAATCCTTTCCTAATTGGAAACTTAATGACTCACTCTTGTCAGATTCTGTGATTACAGCTAAGGCGGTAACTGAACTATCAGATTACTTTTCTCTAAACAACACTGCTGACGTTCCCTTGCCTGGCATATGGGAAGCACATAAATGTGTGCTTCGTGGCTGCTTCATTTCTCAGGGAGCGTGGAAACAAAAATTTAAACGTGCCCATTTCAATACTTTACAATACTTTACATTAGAAATTGAGCATAAAAGTGGTGCTCCTGAGACGTTACTTATACTGCAGGATGTCACAGCTCAGGTCTCTGAGTTTTTGAAGGAACAATCACTTAAATATTTTATGTGGCATAAAGATAGACAATTCCTTCATGGCAATAAATGTGGCAAGACATTGGCAGCTTTGATCCAACATGCGCGGTACTAGGCTATTCAGCGTGTGGCAGATTCTGCTGGTAAGCCAACATGTATGGGTACGGCAATCGCTGAAGTCTTTCAAGACTATTATTTTAAATTATATAACCTTTCTACATCAGACTCTTCCCTTGATCCTTCCCCTTCCTCTGCTATCGCCTCATTTTTGGATAAGGCCAAGTAGCCTTAGTTATTAGCCGCTCTCCTAAGGGAAAATGTCCAGGACCTGGTGGCTTTCCTTCCTCTTACTACAAATGCTTTAAAGATACTTTGCTTCCACACATTACTTCTAAATTTAATGCAGTTCTAGCTGGCCACATTTAGCCTTCGCAATCTCTTATATAACAGTTCTTCCAAAGCCAGGAAAAGACAAAACTGTCTGCAGCAATTATAGACCCATTTCTCTCCTGAACACAGATCTGAAACTTTTTGCCTCACTTTTGGCACAGAGGCTCAAATATTTGTTACACAGCTTGATAGGCCCAGATAAGGCTGGATTTCTACCTGGTCGTGAGACCAGAGATAATGTCATCAAAGTGTTCTCCCTGATTCACCACTCTGTTGGTTCTTCTGTCCCTTCTCTGCTTCTATCTCTGGATGCAGAGAAGGCTTTTGATAGGGTCCGATGGCGCTTCATGGAGGAGACGATTCATCGTTTTGGCTTGGGAGATCGTTTCATTTCTGCCGTCTTTACTATGTATAAATCCCCCTCTGGACAAGTTAGGGACAATGGCACTCTTTCACGTCCGTTTTCCATTACAAACGGGATCCATCAGGGCTGTCCTCATTCCCCTCTTCTCTTTATACTCTCTTTGGAACCACTCCTCTCCTCTATTAGGCTCTCTGACACCATCTCCGGAGTTAAAATTGCGGGCAGGGAATTTAAAATCGCTAGTTATGCTGATGAAGTTTTACTCTTTATCACTTCCCCGGAACGTTTCTTTCCACCCCTGATAGAAATTCTTGAAGAATATGGATCAATTTCTTTCTATAAATTAAATTATGCTAAATCTGAAATTCTAAACTTGACTGTACAGGTTGCTTCCAGATCCCGTCTTCTGGATCGATACCCTTTTAGATGGAAAACTGATTTTATCAAGTATTTAGGAATTAAACTTACCAGACTGATTTCCTCCACTGTTTCGTTGAATCTGTCCGACCTTCTTACTATTGTCCGAGTCGACATTCGCTCCTGGTCTCACATTTTTGTTTCCGGTTTGGCAGGATTCATTTGATCAAAATGGTTATTCTTCCAAAAATGTTATTCTATCTTAGATCTCTTCCACTGAGATTTCCAGCACGTCAGATCAGACTTCTGCAGTTTCTTCTTAATAACTTTATATGGAACCATAAGCCTAGGTACGGCTATCCTTTACCGTCCAGTCAAGTCTGGGGGGTTAGGTTTTACTTGCCTGCTGTCATATTAAGAATGGTATCCTTATTGTCGATTTGGGAACTCTGTTCACCTACATCCTCTACGGATTGGACGATTCTATTGCGTCATTTATTAGGGAGGGTGAACCCTTTACAATTACTTTGGGCTTCTCCTTCATCCCTTAGAAATGTGGTCAAGGGTGATCCAGTTCTTTCTCATCTGCTACATACCTGGAGGACTTGTAATTCTTTGTTTCATCTTGCTCCAGCTCCTTCCCCACTATGTGCTCTACTGGGCAATCCGTGCTTCTTACCTGGTCTCACTGGTTCTGATTTTTCGCATTGGATCAGAAGTGGTTTGATAGATTTAGATCATCTCCTCCCTGATGGCTCACTCCCATCTTTTAGCTCTGTCTGTATCTCTCACCAACTCCCTTCTACTGACTTTTGGAGATACTGTCAGGTTAAACATTTTTTCTCATCGTTGCAGGATGGTCCTTTTTTGCCTTGTCCTCTCACTGCTTTTGAACGGATTCTTGTGCTCCCTGCTGAGAGGAGACAACGACTTTCAGACATGCATCTGTTTTGCATGAACCTCACGTCTTCTCCACCGTTAGCGCAGAGAGTTGCATGGAGTAATGACCTTCAGATAAATATTCCTCTACTTTCCTGGGAAAGTGCCTTTCGACTTCATTGTAGATTCCTCTCTAACATTACTATGCTAGAACTTAATTACAAAATTTTGATGAGATGGTATCGCACCCCAGCTAAACTTGCGAGAATTTTCCCAGGATCTTCTCCTCTTTGCTGGAGATGAGGATTGGAGGAGGGTCTTGTTCTTTAAAGAAATTCTGGGCTGATGTGGCAGCCCACCTGCCGTTCTTGTCGGGTACTCACCTTCCTGGCTCCCCTCAAGTGTTGCTACTCTCACTTCTCCCTGATGACATTCCAACCCCTTCTACTTCATCTTTGTCACACTGGCTTATTTTAGTCACTATTGCTAGGGCGTGCATTCCTGCTCGTTGGAAGTTGGTTATTTCTCCCACTATTCAAGATTGGAAAGTGCGTATCCGCTCTTTTCTGAGCTCTGAAAAATTATATTTTGATTCTACAGGTACCTCACTGCTCTTCCATGATAAATATAAAAGCTGGCTGACATTCGTAGACTCTTGAACCCAGGTTCTGCTGCTCTGTCCCTGCTCTGCGTGGATCACCTGTCTTGTCTTATCTTCTCTTCTTTTATCTTCCGAGTTCTTACCCATTGAGTTCTACTTCTGTACCCTTTTCTTCTCTCATTTTCTTGTATACTACCGTTTTTCTCTACTCTCTCTCCTCTTCTGATTCTTCTCCTCCGGACATATCGGTCTAATTCTTCACCGGAAAGATTATTCTTTAGTTTCCAGGACTATTCCTTGATCTTATCACTCTGTGTTGCAATTGATTGTATGTTCAAAATTTGCATTGCTTTGCTTACTCTAGTTTCATGTCATTGTAATGTACTGCAGATTTCATTTGATATGTCTTATTGTACAGCATGATTTCATTCAAGGTCTACCCCTGCAAATAGTCTCTGACTGCGGCAGTCAGTTCACCTCATGGTTCTGGAGGGCGTTCTGTGCTCGACTGGGTATCTCAGTTAATGACTTACCACCCTCAGACCAACGGACAGACGGAACGGACCAGCCAGTCACTCAAACAATACCTACGCCTGTTCATTGGTCCTCTACAGGATGACTGGTATGGCCTCCTCCTATTGGCCGAATTTGCTTTTAATAGCAGTCGTCACAAGGCACTCTAGTGCATTCCTGTAACGGTTTGTTTGACACACAGACACGGTAGGCTTGGATAAAACACAGTTTTATTGAACAGTTGTAATAACAATAACCCTCACGGGTCCAGTAATATATCAGCAATATAGTACAGACACAGGACAGGTTACAATGAGGTATACCCACACGGGTCGGTACACAGAGCAGGAACGTCAACCGGGCCAGGTCGGTACACGGAGCAGGAACGTCAGCCAATCCAAGTTGGTACACAGGACAGGAACGAGATACAGAATAGTCAGACAGTCCGGGTCGGTACACAGGCAGGAACAAGATGCAGAGTCATCTCGCAGGCCGGGTCAGTACACAGAGATCACACGAACAACAGGAACAAGCGCTGGTACAGAAACACCATGAAAGGGCACCGGATAAGTGACAAGGCCCAGTATTTAAGGACAAGTACTGGGCGGGGACAAGTCACTTCAACCAATGAGCGAGATCAATAGAGGAAACTGACAGAATGTCACCAGCATAGCATGGGCACCGTGATAGTACCCCCCCTCTCAAAGAATCCCCCTCCTAGAAGAGGGACCAGGTTTCTGAGGGTATTTGGAATGGAAACTGAGCAACAATCTAGGAACATGAAGGTCACTCTGATCAAACCAGGAACGCTCCTCAGGGCCGTAGCCCTTCCAATGGACTAAATATTGTAATTTTCCTCTGAATCTATGTGAATCAATAATACTTTGGACTTCGTACTCCTCCAGACCCTGAACTTGCACAGGATCGGGGACCGCAGGAGTGGTAGTGTAACGGTTGCATATCAGAGGTTTCAGAAGGGATACATGGAACACATTGT
The DNA here is from genome assembly GCA_037306005.1 of Rhinophrynus dorsalis. Lineage (NCBI taxonomy): Eukaryota > Metazoa > Chordata > Amphibia > Anura > Rhinophrynidae > Rhinophrynus > Rhinophrynus dorsalis. The sequence continues at coordinate 146,915,219 of CM074721.1, forward strand.
GAATCTGCATTGACGCTGGGAGTTAACAGGGTTAATTTTCCGGATCACCTTAAAGGGACCAATGAACCGGGGAGCCAACTTGTTACATGGAACTTGCAAATTGAGGTTTCTGGAGGATAGCCATACCCTATCCCCAACCTGGAAGGAGACCGCTGGCAACCGTCTGCGATTAGCGTGGCGCTGATAACGCTGGAACGAATTACTGAGGGCCCTCTGAACCTGTGCCCAGGTGGAGCGGAGTTGCTCAATATGCTCATCCAGATCTGGAATCTGCTGCGTCTGGAATGAGTCCGGGAGCAAGCATGGCAGAAACCTGTAGTTGATGAGAAACGGAGCTCCCGGACGATGAATTAACCGCACAGTTCCTGGCAAACTCTGCCCATGGCAACAGGTCGGCCCAATTATCATGATGATCGGACACAAACCAGTGTAAGAATTGTTCCAATCCCTGATTGGCACGGTCAGCGGCTCCATTGTTCTGGGGATGGTAGGCAGACAAAAAGGACAGCTGTATGCCCATCTGGTTACAGAATGCTGGACACAAATTGACTCCCACGGTCCGACACCAACACCCTGGGTACCCCATGCAACTGGAACACCTCTTTGGCAAAAATGATAGCCAACTCCTGGACCGAGGGAAGGCCAGGAAGAGGTAAAAAGTGGGCCATTTTGGAAAATCTATCGACCACCATCAGGATAAAAGAGTAGCCCCTAGACACTGGCAAATCCCCCAGAAAATCAATAGAAATGTGGGACCAAGGACGCTCGCCATTAGGAACTGGCTGAAGTAAACCAACTGGGAGGTGTCTAGGGGACTTGGCCCGGGCACATGTAGTGCAAGCTGCAGTGAATGCGGTGCAGTCCGCTCGTAGGGAAGGCCACCAAAACAATTGTGAAAGAGACCAAATCAATTGATCCCTCCCAATGTGCCCAGCTGCCCGTGATGCGTGGTATGTCTCGAGTAAACGGGTATGGAATGGCTCAGCTACAAAGCACTTGCCCATAGGGTGTCAGGAGGAGCAGTAGCCTGGATAGCAAGAATCTCCTCCCCCAGAGGTGAAGTGATGCTGGTACGTAAGGTAGCCAAAATGCGATCAGGCTGAATGATGGGTAAAGGAACCTCATCTTTATCTATCTCTGGGCCAAATTGCCTATACAGGACATCTGCCCTAACATTCTTGGAACCAGGCAAGTAAGATACAATGAAATTAAAGCGGGACAGAAATAAGGCCCATCTGGCCTGTCATAATGACAACCTCTGAGCCTCTGAAAGGTACGTCAGGTTTTTGTGGTTAGTCAGGATTAATACTGGAGTCCTAGTACCTTCCAGTAAGTGACGCCATTCTTTAAGAGCGAGGATAATAGCCAGGAGTTCTCTGTCCCCAATCTCATAATGGCTCTGGGCACTAGACAGCTTTTTGGAGAAGAACCCACATGGTCTTAGCGCACTCCCAGAGGCCAGACGTTGTGACAACACTGCCCCTACCCCAATCTCAGAGGCATCAACCTCTAGGGTAAATGGGAGAGAAGGGTTAGGGTGGGATAGCACAGGAGCGGATGCAAAAGTGGACTTGAGAGTAGTGAAAGCTCGATTTGCTGCCTCAGACGATTGGGAGGGATTGGCACCCTTATGCGTAAGGTCGGACAAAGGCTTGACGATCGTGGAAAAATCTTGAATAAATATTCTATAGTAATTGGCAAAGCCAAAAAAGCGCTGTATAGCTTTCTGTCCCTTGGGTCGTGGCCATTTCAACACTGCTGCAAGCTTTTCCTTGTCTATAGCAATGCCATCTTTAGAAATCACAAAGCCCAGGAAAGGCACCATGGACTGATGGAACTCACATTTCTCGAGTTTACAGAATAATTTATTTTTTTGTAATCTGAGCAGAACTTTAGACACATCCCTGATGTGTTGAGACAAACTAGACGAGTGAATGAGTATATCATCCAGATACACTACTACGCAAGACTGTAGCATATCACGGAGAATATCATTAATAAGTTCTTGGAACACTGCGGGTGCATTACATAGTCCAAGGGCATCACTAAGTATTCGTAGTGCCCTGATCTGGTATTGAACGCCGTTTTCCACTCATCCCCGGCTCTTATTCTGATCAGGTTATATGCCGCCCGTAGGTCTAGTTTGGTGAAAATAGAGGAACCTTTCAACCTGACAAACAGTTCAGTGATGAGTGGTATCGGACAGGCGTTCTTAGACATAAGCTTATTCAACCACAGTAATCGATACAGGGTATTAACTTGCCATTTTCTTTTTTACAAAATAGAAACCTGCCCCCGCAGGTGAGGTTGACTTTCTGATAATGTCCCGCTTGAGGGCATCTGAGATATAATCCTCCATGGCCCGATTCTCCTCACACGACAGCGGGTACATGCGACCTTGGGGAGGAACGGCACCAGGAGGCAGATCAATAGCGCAATCATACGCCCTATGCTGACCCAAAATGCTAGCCTCTCCCTTACTAAAAACGTTGCTGATTTAATGGTACTCAGCTGGCACGGAGGGAGAGGTACACATGATTTTAGTTGGATGCGAAACGCAATGGACAGCGGTATCGTTTCCATAGTGATCTGAGCTGGTACCAATGGTCTGCCATCAATGGCCTCAATGGCTAAGGGAGATTCCCTCTCAACCAACAGAATCTGGTGTAACGCAGCAAAGGAATTGTCCATAAATTATCCGGCTATGCAGGAATCAACCAGGGCCAGAACCTCTACCGAGTGTTCTGCCCAAGAAAATGCCACCTGAATCGTGGGTTTCTGCATAATTGGGTCTAGGGACTGCTGAACGCCACCTAGGGCCTGTCCCCCAAGGTAATCTAGATGCATTCGTTTCCTGGCCGTACAGGACAAGTAAGTAGCAGGTGTCCGGGTTGGCCACAATACAGACAAAGGCCCTGCCTACGGTGATGCACCCGTTCCTCCTTGGTTAACCTGGTGAACCCTAGCTGCATAGGTTCATTTGTCTCTAGGGTACGCTCAGGAGGCATGGGAGGCGAGGGAGGCATGGGTGGGAAATTTTGATTAGCTAGTCCGACACCTCTGGCCCGCTGCCTATGATCTTTAGTCACGAGTCTTTCACGAATGCGGGAGTCAATCAGTATAGGAAAAACAATAAACTCGTCTAGATCGTTAGGCAAATCTCTGGCTTCCGTTTCATCTTTGATACGGTCAGATAGTCCCTGAGCAAATGCTGCCACCAGCGCCTCATTGTTCCAACCTACCTCTGCTGCCAATGTACGAAATTCAATAGCGTAATCTCCCACCGTACGAGAACCTTGTTGTATTTCCATTAATCGTTTGGCAGCAGAGGCGGCTCTACCTGGGACTTCAAATACTCTGCAGAAGGCATGCACAAACTCTTTAAAATTCTTAGTGCAAGGTTTGGCAGATTCCCACAAGGGATTAGCCCATGCCAGGGCTCTGCCCGTCAGTAACAATATCATAAAGCCCACCTTACTATGATCATTAGGAAAGGCTTGGGGAGTTAATTCCAGAAAAATCTCCAATTGGTTAATAAACCCTCTGCACAGGGTAGGTTTGCTATCATATCTTAGCGGTAACGGAACTGTGGCGGTTAACCCTTTACACGAGGCCACTTGTGTCATGGATTGAGCTCACGGTGTCGAAATGAAGGAGACCACCGAGGCTTGAACCGGTTTATCAAAGTGAGCAGTGCGCTCTAGAATAGTTTGTACGGCCAGTGCCAACCGGTCCAAACGCTGCTCATGTAAATCCATCCTCCAATGGATGCTTTGTGCATTACCTTCACCTGTACCATCTGAGGTCATTGCACTTTCGTAGTGTAACGGTTTGTTTGACACACAGACACGGTAGGCTTGGATAAAACACAGTTTTATTGAACAGATGTAATAACAATAACCATCACGGGTCCAGTAATATGTCAGCAATATAGTACCGACACAGGACAGGTTACAATGAGGTATACCAACACGGGTCCAGTATATGCAAGTAATACAGAATACAGTATACTGACACAGGTCAGGCAGTTTTCGTGTGATACTCAAGTTAGGCATCAGTGAATGGGTTACTATTAGGCCGGGAGGACTGATAGGCCCTAATAGTGTGAGGCCCTTTAAGAAGCTCAATCTTGAAGAGAGAGCACCAAAACGAGTAACGCCTAGGCAGTAACGGAGAACAGAGCAACTTGTGTACTGCCGTAGCAGTAACGGAGACCAGAGCAATAGGTGGACTGCCATAGCAGTAACGGAGACTAGATCAACTTGTGGACTGCCGTAGCAGTAACGGAGACCAGGGCAACTGGTGGACTCCCGTATCAGTAACAGAGACTAGAGCAACTTGTGCACTGTCGTAGCAGTAACGGAGACCAGAGCAATTAGAGAGCTGCCATAGCAGTAACGGAGACTAGAGCAACTGGTGGACTGCCGTAGCAGTAACGGAGACTAGACTGCAGAGAGTAACTGTCCGGAGACAGAGAGGATCCTGTTGCAACCCCAACCGGAGGCCGGATGAGGCGTAGCAGGAGGGATACGCAACCACAGGAATCCAGCCGGGCCGAGTCGGTACACAGAGCAGGAACGTCAGCCGGGCCGGGTTGGTACACAGAGCAGGAACGTCAGCCAATCCGAGTCGGTACACAGAGCAGGAACGTCAGCCGGGCCCGGGTCGGTACATGGAACAGGAACGTCAGCCAATCCGAATCAGTACACAGGAAAGGAACGAGATGCAGAATAGTCAGACAGTCCGGATCAGTACACAGGCAGGAACAAGATGCAGAGTCGGGTCGGTACACGGAGATCACATGAACAACAGGAACAAGCGCTGGTACGGAAACACCATGAAAGGGCATCGGATAAGTGACAAGGCCCAGTATTTAAGGACAAGTACTGGGTGGGGACAAGTCACTTCAACCAATGAGCAAGATCAATAGAGGATACTGACAGAATGTTGCCAGCATAGCACTGGCACCATGATAATTCCCTTCTTTGCTGCAGATTGCTTTCATCTTCTGTCTCTGCCCATCCTCTTCTGGAGTACCTGCTGTGGACTCGCAATTGGATGACCTGGAGTCACATTGGCTACGAGTACGCACCCGTCTGGTGTCGGCTGCCACACATTTCAAGAAAGCAGCTGACCGTTGTCGTATTCCTGGTGCCTCCATCACAGCGGGCGATGAGGTTTGGCTGTCGACCAGGAATCTCCATCTCCAGCAGCCCTCGGCTAAGTTTGGTCCTCTGTTTATCAGTCCATTTTGTGTCTGTGCCCAGCTCACTCCGGTAACGTTTGCCATGAAACTTCCGTCCTCCTTACGTATTCCAGACTCCTTCCATGTGTCAGTCCTGAAGAAAGTCCTTCGTACTTGCTTCTCTGCCCCCTCCGTGTGCTCCCCTCAGGTGCTTGTTGATGGACATGAGGAGTATGTTGTCCGCAAGATTTTGGACTCTCGTCTCATCCATGGTTCACTGCAGTATCTTGTGGACTGGCGTGGCTATGGCCCTGAGGAATGATCCTGGGTTCCGGCCCCCCTGTGCTGCGACGTGCCTTTCATCAAGCCTTCCAGTCCGGAGGTCTCCAGTCCGGGGGGTAGTCTCACCTCTCGCGGCCACCGCCAAGCTGTCCGGGTCCACCACAGAGCTCCTCGCTCTCTGCGTGCGCGAGACGGCCAATGGATTCCTGATTCTGCCAGGTGTATAGTCCGCTGCTTACGATATAGAAGCACCTCCCTTCTGTCTGTCCTCCTCTCTTTTCATTGGGCATTGTCCTGTATCCAATAAGAGAGGATGAACCTCTGTTTAATCATTGGACATCTCATATGTCCATTTGGGTTTTTGGCAGCCCTTCTATTGGGCAGTGTCGTCCAATGGGACTCAGGTCTGCCTTCTTTTTCTATAGGTGAGCTATTAGTATATATATCCCCAATTGCCCTTCAGTCCTTTCCCGTTCCATGAGCTTGTTCTATATTCTTGCTTCCGGTGCTTTTCTGATTACTCCTGACTCTCTGGTATCCTGACCCAGCTTGTCTGACCATTCCTGGCTCTCTGGTATCCTGACCCTGCTTGTTTGACCATTCCTGGCTCTCTGCTATCCTGTCCAGGCTTGCCTGACCACTCCTGGCTCTCTGCTATCCTGACCCAGCTTGTCTGACCACTCCTGGCTCTCTGGTATCCTTTCCCAACTAGTCTGCTCCTCCCCCAGTTGGCCTTCTGGTTCTGGTTTACACTGATCCCAGGTACTCTAATCCTGGTTGCACCCCGGCTCAACTGGGGTGGAACAATCTGGTTTCGCAACCAGCACCTTTACCCAGCTTCGGCTGCAGCAAGGGAGTACCTGGCACGCCGTCAATGCACCCTAGCATCACTCCCAAGCATCGAACCCAAGCAGCTACCAGTACCTAGGCTACGAGGGTTCCTACCCCTCTCGTGGTGAGAGCAACACTAATGGATTCCTGCAGGACTTTGAGCTGCAGTGTGCATTGTATTGCCTACCACGGGAAGACTGGGTACCCCTCCTGGATGGGAGGCTGACAGGACGTATGCATGAACTTTCTGAGTAATTCCCAGCGAGAAATGGGGACTATCAGGTTGTGAAGCGAGCTGTGCAGCCATCTGTTATTACAGTTAATAAAACCGTTAAAAATTAGATCCCTTATAAGTCTGTATTCTTAGCTTCTTGGCTTCACCCATAAGACAGTCTCTGTGCAGAGGGTACATTCAACAGTACTTAGAGAAAAATTGAATGAAGGTGATTTTCCACATTGGACATATAACCTTAGCAAGTCATTGGAAGGTGGATACCAACCCGGAGATGCCACAAGGCTTCTGAAACAATGGGAGGGGAGGGAGAAACCTCCTCCAAGCTCCTTTCTCAGCAGAAAGATAATTTAATGAGAAGAAATAAGGCAGATCTGCAGTTAGCAGAGATCCCGCTCATTGAACAGATGAAGGGGATACTAAAATCGGGGCCCAAATCTCCTGAAAGAGACCTAAGGTACCGGTGGAGATTGCATGCATCCTCTTCATCTCCATAACCCTTGGGAAAAAATCTATGGAAAAGTTGAGGTGTCCTGTACCACTGGGTGATAATTTTGTAATTAGTTTCTCAGGAATCAGTATCACAAGGTATTATGAGATTGATTCAAAAGATGTGGTGCCATGTAGTAAGGTCTCAGGAAACCTGTAGATCTGTCTCCTAGTGGAGCATGAAATTCAACTTTCTTGGGGTGGTTCTGAAAGGAGCCCATATAATTTAGACAAGGGTCACATGTAGGGCCCTGGAGAAGTGATATGTTTTTTGAAAGGGGTGACTTCTCTAGGCGTATAACCTTTTGTCATAAATCCCAATATATAAATGCGTCATTTGCTGGTATTTCCAGTCAAACTAGGGGCCAAGATTATAATTCCTAGAGGCTGACTCCATAGAGATGATGTCCATATCCAAGACAAGGAAATGCAAATTGTGCAAATTCTCCATTTCCTACCTTTGGAATGCCTTCTGCCCCAAACCTGGGGGGGAGTCATTGTTCCTTCTCATCCACAAGCATGGGGAAGGGAATGGTGATAACTTGAATCTATCATTCCATGATTTCCAAACAGCAAGTTTGAATGTCAGGTAGACCAATACCCCCTCTACGGGGACCTAGTTGTTAATCACTTTCTGTATATTGTCCAAGTAATAGATCGGTAGTCTGAAAAAGGTATATAATTTTTGGAAGAGCAATCACTTTGACAAGGTTGGATCTGCCAAACAAAGAGACAAATAGTTGGCTCCAAACACCTAGATCAGTTTTAAGAGATTATAACAGAGGAAGATGTTGACTGAGAACAATGTAGCTGGATCTTATTGAGGCGGGTTGCCACGGGAAAGGAAATTGACTCTTCAAGCAGAGCGAATCTGCAGCCTCAACAGCACCACCAGCAGCAGCCTCATCAGAAGCAACCTCACCAGGTACATCCTCCTCCAGCAGTGCATGCAGCAGGGGGGTGGAGGCGGAGTGCCTGGTGCTACAGAGGAGGCAAATCAGGGAATACCAAAGGACCAACAGATACATCAGAAGGCTCCAACGGGATTCCCTGAGGAACTTTGCAAGACTACAAGCCAGCATACATGCCCTGGAGGTACAGCACATGGTGCTGACTGCACAGCTGCGTCAGTACTGGACAGGGATGAGGGGCAGCTGATGGTGGAGTTAGGAGACCACAACCGCAGGGCTAACATGCGTGCAGAGAGGGAGAAGAGGTCGAAAGAGGGTTCCACTGCACAAAGATGTCTCCAATGCATTGCAAAGCAATGCAATGAACACAACTTCTGCCCAGGTTACATGTTTGTAGAATGTTTCACACAACGTTGTCCAAATTCAACTTGCAATCCACCACTGGATAACATGACAGTTAGCACAACAACTGGTGCAACATTCATTTGCATCAATTGTTAGAATTAAAGGCGTTAACCAAACAGCTATTTGACTTAGCTAAGAACTAACAGACAGGATAGCTAGAACATGCAGCCAAATCGGTTGTGATTCACACTGATTTTGAAAATAACTTACTGGATAACCAATTGATCATCTTAAGGTTTCAATGTGTCTGCTACACATTGAAACCCTAGGGTGAGCATTGGGTTATGCAGTAAGTTGTGTTAAGGTTTTTACTAAGGTTGAAACAGACTTCACCAGTGATATCACATCGCCACTTAGTTTGTTTGTTTGTTTGTTTGTTACTGTGGTCCATGTACTGAGAGATGTCAAACTAAAGCAATCTCAGAACATTGAATACATTGATCAACATAGAAACCATGGACATGAGATCACTGTGGAAGTATGTCCCCTGTATCACCTCTTTATCACTCACTACACACATTAGTGTATCACTGCCATCATCTCTTTGCATGAATACATCACAAAGTCCACTCACGGTCAAACAACTAGTGGACTCCTATGATGTAGGTCATGCCTTCCTATGTATGAGGGATACTCTAGCTATGGGTATGGTTCAACATTGGGACATGTCTAATACAACATTTAATTTAACAGACACATTATTGAATAGGGATGATTCTACTTTAATGTGCCACACACTATATTAAAACATACATGTGTTTTTAGGTATTTTGACTATATGCATTGAACACTTGTAGGAGCACACGAAAAGTACATAAAACTTTTAAAAAGGATCATGAGGAAACACTACTGAATTGCTCATTTGTTGTTCACAAGGTATTGTAACTCTGCAGATGAGCATTCTTATTGTTCTGGTTTGATACCTGGATGTTAGGAAACACATACATTTGGGTCTCCTGTGGATATGTGGATGTTCCAGTAGAGGTTGCTGTGAACATCAGGTTATATAATGCAACACCAACACAAGCACTTGAAATCATCAAGTGGTGAGCGTCATGGAGGTGTTGTCAAGGCTTCAGTCCAGTCACATGTAAACTCTTTTGTTTCAGGATGGATCATGCTAAGGATGTCTCTGGGAAAAGCCGACAGGATTTGGAACAGCACTCTTGAACTGATCTTCATGCAACAGCTCCAACATCACTATCCCATGAGTCTTATCCGTTACAGGGGAGTACACGACCCATTGTTTTGTAATGTGTTTTGTACTCGTCTGTAACCCATTATGTGGAGAACTAAGGGGATGTCAACCAGCCCTAGGGATATGTGCCCTTGACATTAATCCAAACATCAACAAATATGTCCTGATAGCTCCATGAAACAGATAAATGTTGGCTGCCACTGTACTCTGCTGCACACACAGGTCAGCATGGTGTCCCTTGAGATCTGATCCACCTTTCATGACTTCTATGTTGTATAACACAATACCACTGTAGATCCATTCCTCTGCTGCTCTTTTCAGCTATAGCAAAGTACAGGTCCCATGTTCACTCCAATGTCCCCTTAACCCCCGATGTAACAGAGTGCTATCTGATGCATTGCATTGGATAACGCTCTTTTGCTACAGGGATACCATGGTTGCTATGGCTATGATCATAGCAAAACACATTAGTTGCTGCCTATGGAGCCCTGGGATATGCTGAACATGGGTAGAGTGTTGTACCTTGGTTTCTATGGGGGCATGCATGAGATCCTTGAGGTAGCAATGTGAACATGGACAACAGGGTGGCAGATATAGGAATCCCCAGCCGCAATATTACTCGTCCATGGAATGGTAGATGTTTGTGGTCCATACTGCAGCCAGTGTCAGGGCTGTGTCACTGATCCGGTGGGGTAAAACAGAACATGTGTGTTGTGGGGTGTGTGTTTGCACCAATTCACAGGACTGAATATAGACATGCATGGATTGTGTGCATGCATGTATTATACTTACATGAGGTGAGTGATGACCAATGGGAGAGTGTTTGTTGTCCAGATAAGCGTTTTCCAGTGTGTTTGTTATGAAATCTGCTGTTTTTTGATTGGTGTGTAGCTGTGAGTTGCGAGTGTGACGTTGTGGAGTGCAGGTTGTGTCTCTATCATGCTGAGATGTTGCCCAGGTGAGCTTGTTTTGTATTGAGGGGTGTCCGTGTTGTGTGTTAAACCCCATTGTTCCGTGCAATGTTGTGATGTATTACGTTGGTGTGCTTTTTGACAGCCTTGTTCCTGTGGTGTTGCTAGGTTGTTGTGCTGTGTGTGAGAGTGATTTGTGGTGCATGGGCATGGTTTTTGTGATATTTTAGCATTGCACAGGTTAATTTTTTTATTTGCATGCTTGTGCAGTATGCTGTTAGTCTGTTTTCTTTTGTGCAATGGTGGTTTCTTTTTGCTGTTATGTGTTTTACGGCTAACAAAACTGGGTCTTAACTTTTACCCGTTAAATGTATCTTTTTTTTTTAGCCTTTTGAGGAGTACCGCACTTCTTTAAATGGCTCTGGGGAATCTTGTTCCATGAGTCTCAATGCACATAAAATTATTAGCCAGGGTAACCTAAGGGTTGCATAACAGCCCCATAACAAAGAGAAATCTGCCTTCTTCATCCACCCCATCGATCATGCTCCAGTGCAAGCTTTTATTACAGAGGATCTCAAACCCCAACTTGGTCACAGAGAAGGTCCATAGGGTAGGAAAAGTGGCATTATAGAATTTAGGACACACAGAGGCCTTAAAATGTGTCTCTTATATGAATATTCTATCTGCCCCATGTCTCCTGAAGTCCCTGAGTACCATACCTCGTTTCTCCGGTGAGTTCAGGTCTACAGCATTCATGGAGAGCAGAGTAAGAAGCCTAATTGTCATGATGAGGTATAAGATTGGGAAATTTGCCTTCCCTATCTAAATGTGGTCAAACCCCACTGAAAGCTTGACAAAGGGAGGAGTAGGGCAGGAGGAGAAGAAGAAAAAGAGTTTTACCAATTGTGAATGATGCTGCCTAGCTAAAACAGCACATGGGGACCAAGATTGTGGAGCATGGAGGGGACAAAATTGTCAGGAATTCTCAAGGTAATCATGTGTTTTGAGAGGGTGTGCAAAGATCTAGGGGTCCAGTAAGACAGTGGCACCTCAGAGCTCAACAAATTTCTGGCAGCTACAACACCACAAGTAAGCATATATAGACATTGGGGGACATTCACAAATGACTGCACGCAACACATCCAGGTAAAGCAATAGCAATGTAATTGCACGCAACTAAGAGGACTACCATGTAGTAGCCACTTAGTACAATGAAGCAAAAGGAGCTAGTATACAAGATAAATCTAACACAGTAACAAGAGTCATTGAGCAGCCAGGGCCGCACCAACTAGACAGCCCCCAGAGGTTGGTGGGGCAAACTACCCCAAAACTGTACCAACCCGCCGGTTCTGTGCAACTGTACCATTTCTGATGCCAATTAGACGGTGGATGACCAGCATAACCTCTTATCAAAATCAGCAAAAGAAATCAAGTGAACCGTTTGGGTGGGAATCATATAGGCAATACATAACAGAACCATGAACAAGTAATTGTGTGGTAAAACAGTACGACAGAGGCCACACTGGGGAAGCCAGCAAGGCCTAAACTTACCAAGAGCAACCCACCAAGGGTACCAATTGTAAGCAGTTAAAACTAAAGAAAAGTCCAACAGGCATAGATTACTCAATCTACCTTGAAACAAAGTCTTGGGGAGTTTTAAAGTTGTGAGTGACTAGAGCATGGGTACACAACTCAGGCAACTGGGACACTATGTTGTCACAGTCTCTGTAGATCTCCAGAGCGGTGGAGAGGTTGGGGAGCCAGCATTCATCCCATTGTTCTCTCTCCCTCTTTTTTTGCCTGTGTTATACTTAGTATGTCTGTGCTCCCATTGAGGCTTAGCAGCAGGTGCCGAGGGTGGAACCTCAGGTGTTCCCCTGAAGGACTCTAGGACCGGGATCCCTAGTTGTCGGCAGAAAGCTGGGACATCCTTTACAATACTTAAGGTAGCTATAACTCCATCTCTTTGCAAGTTAAGGAGAGAAGGGAAGTGCCATCGATAGCAGAGAGCCACCACTCTGTGGAAGTTAGTCTGTGGCTTCACTGACCTCCTTTATTATTAGTTATGGTCAGGGTACAGTTGGATAGGAACTTTAGCAAACTTCACTTCACCCTAGTCAGATAATAGCATAGCAAGCAACAGATAACATCTCACGGCTTGTCTGGTGGACTTCCTCTAGGTTTGAACGCTCTGTGTGCTCTTTCAATGTCCACTACTGACTCAGGAGAACCTTGCAGTAAAGAGGAGAACAGAAATTGCAGGGATGCCTGGAGGTCCTTAGGGGGTACTGATTATGGCATCTTCTTAATTCTGATATTGCAGCACCAGCTCCGGTTATCAAGGTCATATACTTTACTCTGGAGGGAGTTGATTAAGTCCTCTTGTTTAGCACAATTTGTTCCAGGGGATGGTGATGGTGTGCTTCCTTAAGATCCCAAATCCTGTGACCATTTTCACTGTTTGTTTGATATAATTCAGGGTTTTTTTCATCTTATATTAATATCCTCTAGTCAACAAATAAAAAAGCCACTCCATCAATACAGGACAACAATATTAACATTCAAATCAACATAGAAAAAGGCAACAAGGAGACAGAATCTCCCCAAAGTTACAAAAAAGACTTAATCCGGTGGGAGGAGCGACCGTCCACTAATATTGATGTGTAGTTATTGAGCTTGGATTAGGGCTACTATAGCTTGTTTTACCTCACTTTTTCATTATTTAGGTGCTGGGATGACATTTCTACCGAACTCTGGATCCCATGTTGGCAGCTAAAGGGAAGAAACAGCACCAGAGGCATGTGTTGGCAAAAATAACTGAATTCCTCCCATCATGCGGAGGCCGCACCGATAGTTTCATCTTCTCCTGTGCATGCGCTCACCCCATCCTCAGCAATTGGTGTGAAGCTAGATATGGGTACTATAGCCTTGGATTTGAGCAGAAACTCGCTGATCCCACCAATACCATCAATGGAACAAGGCATTCTTTACTCCTGAAGGAGGACAATGTGCAACTCACTACTAAACAAGACCTCAAGGAGCTGATCTCGGAGCTCAAAGCGGCCATGCATGAGGAGATAGCTGGGTTGAGAGGCCACATCATGCAGTTAGGCCAACGATTTAGCTCCTTGGAGGCTGATAGAGAGTCCATGCAAACCCAGCAACAAAATTTGGAATTGATCTTGGCGCAACACGACGACTCCATTGATACTTTGTTGAAAAAAATAGATGATCTCAATAATTGTGGCCACAGATGCAATACTGTTCCTGAAAAAGATCTGTGTACCACACTGCATTCCATATTTACATACGTTCTGAAGATCCCGTTAGATGTATATTTGCAGATAGAAAGAGGCCATAGGGTGCTAAGTCCTAGAGGAGCGCCATCTGATCCTCAGCGGGATATAATTTGTTGTATGCTAACTTATCAAGCTAAGAAGACTATCAGAAGTATGGAGACATTGCTTACGCAGGAGTCACCTTTCAGTTCTATCAAGATCTTGCTCCCCGTACCATGCAACAAAGGAGAGCTATAAAACCACTTACCACACATCTGCAGACTTTCAAATTAGATAAAAGTGGGGCTTTCCTTTTGTCTTGATTGCCTCACACCAGGGTGCTCAGGCTATTCTATGGGACCCCAAGGAAATTCCCAGCTTTTGTAATACTCTGGCATCTCAAATCCTTTATCGGATGCTGCCATGATGGAAGCTAATTCCATACCACTGGATCTCAGACTTTCCCTAAATGACAAACAGGACAGATGGTTACTGGAGTCAATGAATAGTGCTCTCCCCTGGTACCCACTGCTAACAGTGTTACTTTGATCTCTATATTCCTCCACAATGTCTGCTGCTGCCAATGCGATCTGAAATCCTATATTCTTAATAAACTGGTTTTAGATATAAGATATTAATACATATGTCCACCAACGTCAACCTTTGTCACAGCCTATTTACAAGAACTTCCTGTATATCGTATGAATAAATAGTATAACTCTGTTTATTCCTTTCTGCTGGAAATGTATATTTTCTTAAATGTATCCATTGTATGCAATTAACACATCCATGGTCAAAGAATTACAACAGTTTGCAGACTTTACTGTAAAGAACCCCATCCTCTACTGAAGCTAGAACATCCTTTCCTCTGATCTTAAAGGTTTGCCCCTAGTTATTTGATCAGGCCTTGGAATTAAAAGCTCACTAGAGATCCTAGTAATGAGTTTGTGTATACTTATACAATGTATTAAGATACACATCTTTTCTCTAGTATAAATAAGTCAAGTTTGGCTAGACATTCTTCATTCTTCAAAACATCCTTTCCTGTAATTACTTATTATTCTCTTATCCATACTTTATCCACTTGTATGTATGAATATCTTTATTTATATGGCACCACACAGTGTACACAGCGCATTACAACAGTAGTATGTTACAATAAATAAATGAGGATAAAATAAGTGTCACAGTCATAGAAACAATAGGAGAGAGGTCCCTGCCACAAGGAGCTTACAGTCTAAATGAGTGTTAAGTGTTGTGTGTTCAAGTGGTGAGTTTGCCAAAAGGTAGTGTATGGTACTAGTGCTTCAGAAGATAGGCTTTCAGGGTAGACTTAAAGACAGAGGGAATGTTCTAGACTTAGGGAGAGAGGCATGGCATTCCATAGACAGGGAGTGTAAAGTGAAAAAGGTGTAAGACAGGAGAAGACAGAGGGCGTGGATGGTGTAACAAGAAGGGTGTTGAGTGCTGAGTGAAGGAGGTGGTTGGAAACATTAGAGGTGATGAGGGAAGAGATGTAAGGGGGCAGCAGTGTGGAGAGCATTAAAGGTAAAGGACTTTGTAAATGACACATTGCTGAATTAGTAGCCATGTCAGACGTCTAAGAATGATGTGAGCATGTTCAGTTTTTGGGGCGAGTGTGGTGATTTGTGCCACTGAGCTTAAGACAGATTGCATAGGGGAAAGATTAGAAGCTTGGAAGCCAATTAATAGGACATTGCTATAGTCTAAGCGGGACAGAATGAGGGCATGCATAAGAATTGTATTAGTTTTTTAGGGCAGGAATGGGTGGATTTTAGCAATGTTGAAGACGGCAAATCAATAGGTTCTAGCCATGGCGTTAATGTGAGGGGAGAATGAAGGACATTAATCAAATATGGCCCCAAGACAGTGTGTGGAGATGAACAGATATATGTCAATTATAAAGTTGAGTGTTGGAAGGAAAATGAGAAGTTTGGTTTTGGGCATGTTTATCTTCAGATGATGGTGGGCCATCCAGGACCATATGGCTAAGATGCAGTCTGAAATTTGTAATTGAAATTGAGGTGAAAGATCAGGAGTGAACATATAAATTTGGGTATCTTCAGCATATAGATGATACTTGAAGAAAAATTAATTAATAAGTTCAACAAATGAAAGGGTACACAGGGAGAAAGTAGCAGACCCAGAACAGAGCCTTGAGGCACCCCCACAGACAGAGGGACTGTAGAGGAGTTGTTAGTGCCATAAGACACAAAAAAAAGGAATGTTGTGAGAAATAGGATGAGAGCTATAAAGCAGCTTGATTGTGGAAACCAAGATTGTGGAGAATCTAAGCAAAAAGAAAATGGTTAAATGTATCAAAGGAAGAGGATAAGTTGAGTAGCATGAGTATTTGGGATGGGTGAAAATTTCTGCCTCAAACTGTAATAAACAAAAAATAGCACTTTCCGCTTGTGGAAAAATTTCCCTCAAAATGTGCCGATTTTCAGCTTTTTTCTGCTTTTTTCACCTAGCTCATTCAATTGAAATCAATGGAAACACTGAAGTTACACACAACATAAAATAAATATTATTTAATTTCACAAAGGCATAGTATAAAAGGGGCATGAGGGTGGCTGTGTTGGTGTGGGGAAAGAATCATTTGAACAGGGGATGATTTTTGGAGGGGTTGTTTACTGGGGTTGGGGGTTAGTTAATACAAAATAAATCCTAAATAAAATAAAATGGAAACCATAAGACATGGTATAAAGGGGTGCGAGGAGGGTGGCTGTGTTGGTGAATGAATTAATCATTTGAACAGGGAATTTGTTTTGGGGGTTTCTTGACTGCTATTGGGGGGGACAGTTAATAAAAAAATAAGTACATAAAATAAGAAATGTGTATTTAAAAGTGATAGAGACAGGAACCCCCTGACATAAGCTGCCACTGGGGTGGACTGATACTTGACTTGATGGAGTATTTTGTAGAGGAAGATTTGTTTGATTTGTTGTTAGAGGCCTTTGTAGGACTTAGACTTATTAGAGGCCCAAGACCTGAAGAAACATTGATTTGTAGGACTTGAGCTTGTTTGGCACAAGTCCTAAGGAAACATTGATTTATAGGACTTAGGCTTGTTAGAAACAAACCCCACAAAAATTGTTTATTTTTTTGTAGGACTAGCTTTTTTTTTTTTTTTTTCCAAACACAAGCCCTGAGAAAAAATAAAAATGCCCTACTGGCCTAATGCCAGCAGGTCATGTTGGCCAGTGGCCATTGTCAAATGTCTTCCTGAGTCCTAAGTTGCAACTGCTGTTCGTACTGCTGCTGCTGAGTTGTTTAAGCAGCAGAATGATTAGGCAGCTGAAAGGGAATGGGATCAACAATAGCAGTAACATGGAAGATGGATGATGAAAGTTGCACTTGCCACGACTATCTCCAGTGATGTTCCTGAAGCAGTAGCAGCACAGTAAGTAGCCATCAGTCTATGTGGAGAAAAGAAGAAGTTGTCCAATAATTCTTCTCCACCTGCCTCTCCTCCAAAATCATGGGTGTGTTGCTATTAGAGTAGACATTTTTCCCTTGAGAGCAGGAACAGCGGGTCTCATCAGCAACTGCAATGTGCACAGTGTGTGTGTGTGTGTGTGTGTGTGTGTGTGTGTGTGTGTGTGTGGTAAATAACATCTGGGGGCACAACTGTATCCAAACACCATGACACCCGAAACCAAGTACTGTCGCTGTCACTGTACCCCTTTTCCAGACCCACTAAGGACACGTGACAACTTGCTGACAATTTAATAGTAATGATGAACCTTTCCTGCCACCATCTTAGCATATTCTGCAGGATGGTCCTCAGGAATGTCCTCAGATGCCGCTTGATGCACTGAATGCTATTCTCCACCACCACACTGGCATGCATGGTCAGTGCACCACACCGTATGCAATGGGTAGAGACAAACTGCCACATCCTAACATCAACAGACTAGCTATCATTTGACGGGGGAGGTAATGAACGAGGTGGATTGGCAGAAGATGTAGTTACCCTAGAAGGTGATGGCGAGCTAGTTGTTTCATTCATCCTGGAACTTCCAGTCTCTGCCTGGGTTGTTCTATTCCTCATCATCTTTGATCTCCACCTCACCTCTTGTTGCCTTTCTGGAGAGTCAGGAACAGCAACAGCGGTGCTTGATTTCTGTGGTGGGTGTTTGTCTTTAACATGTTTGACGTAACTGTCATGATGTCTGTGTTTCATGTGTGATATCAGGGCGCTTGCGCCAAGGTGTGTTCACAAATTGTGCACAGTGCCATTGCTGATGACTGCACTGTGCCTGCCCCAAGAGAAAAGTAGTCCCAAACCCATGATGACTTCAGGGGGAAGGGAACAAATGGAGAAGAATGGTCTCTTTCTTCTTGTCCTCCACATTCACCTTCATTGTCTGTGGCAGCGGATAATGTTGCTGCTGTTGCTGCTACTGCCTCAGATTCAGCACTGCAACTAGGATCAGAAGTATTGCTACTACTGGCAAGTGGAACCTGTCCTAGTCCCGCATCACTTGTTGACCCCATTCCCACTGTGTCCACGGTTGTCTGTGGCACACTATCCTGCTCCTCAGCATCCTGCTGCCCTTGCATCTCAGTATCAGAAAGAATTAGAGCAGTTGCAAATTCCTCTAATTCCAAAATGTCATTGCTAGTGGTAGTGTTGATGCCCATCCTCATTCCTTCTCAGTTTGTTCTAAAAAGGCCATCAATGTCTCTTCCACCCCAGCTTCTCCAGCATCATAATCACTGCCACTACTAGTCCCTACATGCTGTTGTTGCTGCTGCTCTATTCCAGACATCTCACTGCTGCTTGGAGAAGATGACGAGCAATGTGACAGAGGGTCCCCTAATGTCACACTTGCCATTTCCTTTTGACCTGAAGAAGAAGGCAGACTAGCACTAGCAGAAGTAGTAGCAGGCACAGGCAGCTCATCTGCGCTCCTGCTGGTGGTGGTGGTATTAATTCTGAGCCTGCTCTCTTCCCCCAACACCAGTTCTGGCCTCTTCAGGATCATGTTCCACCTGGACACTGTAGTGAAGGGAAGGGGAAAACTCCCAGTCCCAAGGTCAGAGGAATGGTGTGGGCTCCCTTGACTGCTAGTCTGGACGCTCTCCAATGTTTCCTCTACCACTCCGGCTGCTTCACCATTACTGCTACTACTACAACCACCAACCAAATCAAGTTCAGCTGCAGAGCCTTCCTCCTCAGTCTCACAGTCACTAGTAATATCAGGATATTGTTGATTACCCCTTCCTTCACTCCTAATGCTAACAAGCTGCTGGACCATAGTAGCAGTAGTATTAGCATTGGCAGGACTGTTTGGGAATGGCAAGTGTGATTTAGGGTTCCTTGCTCTCACACTTGGCATAATTTTCTCCTTTTCCCACTGAGTACTACAAGAAACACTAGCAGCAGGCAAACTATTGGTGGCAGCAGGTTCAGCGCTGGCAACAGGTACAACACTAGTGGCTGCAGGAACAGCAAAGGTGGCACTGGCAGTAGGGACAACACGTCTGGCAGCAGGTACAACACTGTTGGCTGCAGGTACAGCAATGGTGGCACTGGCAGCAGGGGCAGCACGTCTGGCAGCAGGTACAATACTAGTGGCTGCAGGTACAGCAAAGGTGGCACTGCCAGCAGGGGCAGCATGTACAACACTAGTGGCAGCACGTCTGGCAGCAGGTACAACACTAGTGGCTGCAGGTACAGCAATGGTGGCGCTGGCAGCAGGGGCAGCACGTCTTGCAGCAGGCACAGGCAGCTGACCTGTCCTGCTCTCACTAGTACTAGTCTTTTCTCCCTCCCTTCCCATTCTCTTTTCTCCCTTCCTTCCCATTCTCTTTTCTCCCTTCCTTCCCATTCCCTTTTTCCCTTCCTTCCCATTCCCTTTTCTCCCTTCCTTCCCTTTGTCCCTTCCTTCCCATTCCCTTTTCTCCCTCCCTTCTCATTAAATTCCCTAAGATCCCTTGGGGTGATTTAGGGGGACTGGACAGCATTGGTTCAGTGATAGGAGTCACTATGATCCTCTCCTGCCTCAATTTTTGCAAGATATTGCAGCAGAATAGCACAGCACGTCTATCTCCCTCTGTAGCTGCTTCTATTGTGTCTGCCTTCAGCGAAAATGTCACGTTTTTATAGCGGAAGTGCAAAAACAACGCAAATCAATGGGCGGAAACTTACTTGTCATTGAAAAAATGGCGAAAGATTTTGGCCAATGGGCGAAAGATGCAAACATTTTAACTGCTAGTTTTAAAGCAGATTTTCCTGTGAAAAAGTGGAAAACTATGTGGCTTTTGCAACATTTCTCACGGGAACATGGCAACAATTTTGGCCCATCCCTAATGAGTATAGATAACTGCCCTTTGAATTTTACAGTCTGGAGATCATTAGCCACTCTACAGAGAGATGTTTCAGCTGAGTATCCAAACCGGAATCCAAACTGCCAAGGGTCCAAAATATTGTTACAGACAATGGATTTATTATTTGAGAGAAGACAAGGTGTTCTAAGAGTTTTGGCGTAAAAGGTAGAAGGGAGACAGTTCGATAGCTGAAGACACAGGAGGGGTCAAGATTAGCCTTCTTGAATAGAGATTTGATTTGTGCCTGTTTGAATGAAGAAGTAAAGGTGCCTGTGTAGAGAGAGGTGTTGAAAATGTGTGTTACTATAGGTGTAAATACTGGTGCCGCTGGTTTGTGCACCTGTTCTTTGAATATCCTTTATAGGAACAGGTGCCAAAAAGTGCACCACATCTTTCAGGTAAGGTCTTACCAGTGATTTGTACAGTGGCAAAATTATGCTATCCACTATTGTACTGTGTTTGCTTTTGCTGCTGTAGTTTGATACTGATCACTGTTGCCAATGTTGCAGTTTACAAGTACTCCAAGATATTTCCCTAGCAACAAGTCTTCTGTACACAGATGAGAAGAAAGAGAAGGGCACTCCCTAGTGCAATAAGTCTTGCCAATAAAGGACCACCACCAACTACATCCCGCGAGACCAAATCAACTCACACGAGGCTAGATCAATTCTCGCGAGAGCAGAAAACCCAGGAAGAAAAAATAACACTATGCGTTCCAAAGAATTGGAGCGCAAAAGTTCTAATTAAAGGTGCAAACTGGGCATAAAGGGAACTATAGGAACCAAAAGAGGAGACAATCATAAATATTAATATATTTAATACTCATACCATGGGACCCTGAAATAATAACACACTGAAATAACATATAATAATTAGCAAAATGAAAAATAAAAAATAATGAAAAAATAATAAAAATTATAATAATTAATAAAAAAAAATAAAAAATAATACTAAACTAAAAAATAAATTATTAAATGAAAAACAAAATAGTGTTATGTGTGAGTTGATTTGGTCTCACGGGATGTAGTTGATTTATTCCGCAAACAGGGATATCTTTGGGCACGGTTCCTTTTTCCTTTTTTCTCGTGAGAGTCTGTATTGGTCTCGCGAGACTTGGACTTGTGGTTCAGGCTTTCTCCGTTCGAGGGGTTTGTCCCGGAAGAGATGGGCATACTGGTGCATTTAAGGGATCTGGGAGCCACAGGTGGGTGATGATCTTTAGAGATTTATATTAGTGCCAGTGTTATTTGATAAAGGGGCATGTCCCTGAAACGCGTCATATGTTGAGCTATTATAGCTAAATTGATAGGTTTCTTTATGCACGGCATGTTATTATTTTTTATTTATGTATTTTAAATAAATTTCATAATATATTTGGAGGACCCTGAGCTTCATTAGCAGAGATTGGTTGACTGTAATGGGGCAGTCTCACACTATCCCCGTTTGCTTTAGCTGGTTGTATGGAGCACCAGCTATTTTATAGATATCGGGTTGTGAATATTGGTCTGGTGGTTTGCGCTCTTCCTTCTTTGTTTGTTTCTTGTTTTTAAGGCCTTCCATCCAGAATTGAGGAGTGCTTTTAGAAGACGCAGCATCCACCTTTCCAAATTAACTGAGTGGGGGAAGTCAGATTCCTCCATTTATGTATGCTGATCACTATTAGTGATTTGGAACACTGTGTGTACAGTGTTTACTGGTGGTGGTCCTTTATTGGCAAGACTTATTGCATTAGGGAGCGCCCTTCTCTTTCTTCTCTTTTGTCTGCATATACTAGGTAGTCTACCATCCAGTGGTTTTGGAAGGAGCAGCTTGGACCGGATTACACCAAGATTTTTGTTATAGTTCTTCTGGATATCTAATTGGACTTTTTATTGAAATTAATTTTTTGATCTTATCTATTTATTTTTCTGATTTATGATATACTTATTGTTAGTTTTTTGAGTAGGCGATTATATAAGTTTTTTTTTTGTTTTGTTTTTTTTTCTATACACATATATATTGGTTTTTTGTTGATTTTCAATATGGAGTTTTGTCAAACTAGAATAAGTAGACGATCCACTCTTTTAGGAGATTTGTTTGGGACCCACTTATCAGATAGTTATACAGATGTGTCTAAACCTGTATGTCCAGCACCAAATAATTTAAAAAAATTGTTTTTTGATTTAGAGAAATATTTAAAGGATGAGCTTCGACACTGGTGGGACTCTGTGGTCCTTGATAAATATATTGAGGAACACATTGTCCCACAGGGATTGAGGATTAATAAAAAGCCTCCTTTTCAAGAGGCTACCCAATTCTTGCAGGATTGGTACAAGATACTGGATACTTGCTCATTTTCTTTGATGAGACTTATCGTCAAATATTGTGAGCAACAGCTAGTAAAACGTACCAAGAAAATTGAGGAAGTATTAGTTAAGATTGGTACTTTTTCCCATTGTTGTGAATTTGATGACCTTGATAATGAGGTTAATATCAATGTTAAGCAGTTTGAGAAGGAGATCACTGATAGAAAGTCGAAAAAGGTGTTGAGATAAAGAGGATTATCAAAAAGGAAATGTGAGACAATGGAGTCTTTTTAAATCTAAAGATGGACAGAGGAATACTGCCAATAATGGGGATCATTCTGTAAATCCAAAGAGCCAATTTAGGGCTCATGGTAATAGATCTCATATTAATGGTGGTTTTCATCGAAGCCGTCAGGATCATAATACACATAGATCATGGGAGAATTCTATACAAAGGAGAATGAGTTCTCAAAATATTGAGAGGTTATCTTCTAGTCTAATACTAATGAGACCTCCCTGACTGAAGAATCTTTACGCTCCAATATATGTACTAATGAGACTATATCTATTAAGACAAGTGTAGCTAAAGATAATCGTAGATCCTCTTTTAGAATGGATAAGACCATTTTGAATGATCTTGATATAAATAATAGTGCTGATAAGATAGAAGTAAGTGATTTTTTAGATTTGGGTCCGCGTCCCACTCCGCAAGCCTCAACGTCCAAAACTGGACCTTTTTGAACCACACAAATCCATTCTCTGTGCTCCAGGGAGGTCAGAAAAGAGTTCTCAGCGACGAAGGGGAAGTAGAGGTAGAGGCAGAACCAAACAAAAAGTCCAAACAGTAATAGATCCTATTCAAGTTGGTGTTTATAACCTATCATCTCGTATCCTACATCCTAGTGAACTTTCGGTATTGAAGTATGGTTTATCTTTTTGTCCTGATTCGGCTCCAAACTTATTTGAAATATTTAAGGATTTGAATATTTTTATCACAAAGTTAACTTTAGAGCGATACTTCAAGCTGAAAGGTGAACCAGCACAATTGAATAATTCTGATAGAGATTTGGTAAAGATAATTGAGGATGATCCTATTCCAACATATCAAAGACCTAAAGCCACTTTTTATCCCATGTATTATAGAGGGGCTTATATTGAAAATTTTTCAATCTAGTGCTTAATGATCTTAGGACTTTATTGGGGAAATTCAGGCCTAAAATGCACTCCAATATGTCCGTCCAGGAGAAAGCAGCTATTAGAAGTTTGAGTTCTGATAAAAATATTATTATTAAACCTGCTGATAAGGGGGGGTCGTCATACAGGACAGAGATGACTATATCAGAGAAGCCTTACAGATTCTAGAAGATGGTGAGTACTACTCTGTCCTGGCTGCCGATCCCTCTCCCCAATTTAAATGTGAGTTTGAAAGGCTCATTAATACTGCATACTCTGGAGGTGATATTTGCAAGTCTGAACATGACTTTTTATCAGTCAGAGAGCCCAAAATTGCAGTGTATTATCACTTGCCTAAGATCCATAAGGGGTTGGTTGACCCTCCAGGTCGACCATTTATATCTGGGGTGGATAGTCTGACTGCCAACATGTCCCATTTTGTAGACTTGCACCTCCAGAGGCAGGGGAGGGCTGGCAACTTTTGGCCTGGGGGGCAAGTACAATTAAGTGGCCTATTTATATTACCGCTCCAGCCCAACCTCTTTTGTTAATGTTATAGCTGGCATTAATGTTATGGATTAAGTCAAGTCATACCTCAGAGCTTATAACTGAAATAGTTGTACACAACTGATATGACAGAGATGACAATTGAAATGGAGCAACACAGGTGATACCACAAAGCTTACAATTGAAATGGAGCAACATTAGTAATACCACAGAGCTTACAATTGAAATGGAGCTACAATACTCATGTAGCTCCTTAAATTCTGTTTACTCTATTTACAACAGCAAATGGGAAATTGAGTGGGCAGTGGCCCACTGGCCCATATTCATGACCAGCCTGGGGGGCAATTGCCCCCTTGCCCCCCAGGCCAGCCCTCCCCTGTCCAGAGGTATGTTGTGGATCTCAAATCTTTTTTGAAAGATACAACACAGTTGTTAATTATTCTCAAGGATGTACAATGGCAAACCAATTATCGATGGTTAACATTGGATGTGCAAGCACTATACACCAATATTAAACATGTAGATGGAATTAGAGCAGTGGAACATTATTTGAAACAAGATCCTCTAATGCCTTGTTCACAACGTGGTTTCATTTTAGATGGTATTTCTTTTATTTTGACACATAATTTATTTTCCTTTTTGGGGAAATTTTATTTGCAGAAGAGAGGTACTGCAATGGGGACCAGGTTTGCCCTGAGTTTCGCCAATCTTTTTATGGGTTTTTTTGAGGAAGAACATATTTGGCGGAGATTCAAGGTAAATTGAGTAACTGGGCAGGCAAATGGCAAATGAGATTAAATATAGACAAATGTAAAGTTATGCATTTTGGGTATAATAATAAAAATGCAATATATAGTTTAAATGGTGTTTCTCTGGGGAAATCTACTAATGAAAAGGATTTGGGAGTAATGGTAGACAATAGACTTAGCAGTAGCAGGCAGTGCCAGCTGGCAGCTGCAAAGGCCAATAAGATATTGGTATGTATTAAAAGGGGTATTGACTCAAGGGAGGAAGATATTATTATGCCTCTTTACAGGTCCATGGTAAGACCCCACCTAGAATATGCTGTTCAATTCTGGGCGCCCTTTCTGAAAAAGGACATTATGGAACTAGAGAGAGTGCAGAGGAGGGCTACAAAACTAGTAAGGGGAATGGAAAGTTTTAGTTATGATGAAAGGCTAGAAAAGTTAAACTTGTACACACTAGAAAAACGGCATCTTAGAGGGGATATGATAACACTATATAAATATGTTCAGGGCCCATACAAAGGGCTCTCCAAAGACCTGTTCATTAACAGAACACTACAAAGGACAAGGGGCCACCCGCTTAGACTTGAGGAAAGGAGATTTAATCTACAACAGTGGAAGGGTTTCTTTACAGTAAGGACAATAAAGGTATGAAATTCACTGCCTGAGGAGGTGGTGCTATTGAATACATTAGATGCTTTTAAAAAAAGGCCTGGATGCTTATTTAAAACAGCATAACTTAGAGGGCTATGTACGTTAGTATTGGGATTAATATTTAGTTAGGGCTTGTTGATCCAAGAAGAAATCTGATTGCCATTTGGAATCAAGAAGGAAATTTTTCCCCCCATTCAGGGTAGAATTTGAAATTGCTGTATTGAGGGGTTTTTTTGCCTTCTTTTGGATCAACGATGGTAAACAGGAATAGGAAAAGGGTTGAACTAGATGGACGCAAGTCTTTTTTCAACCTAAATTACTATGTTACTATGTAATCTGGTTCTATTTCGTCGGTTTATAGATGATATTATTATAATTTGGAGAGATGATGGTTGTGATTTAAATCAATTTATTGGTTATTTGAATGATAACTCACTGGGAATTAAGTTTACTCATACGGTCCACCAAAACACTATTGATTTTTTGGATGTCCAATTATTTATTAATGATGATGGCCAGGTTGGTTCTTGTATCTATTTTAAACAAGTGGATTGTAATAGTTATTTAGACTATAAGAGTGGCCACTACAGACCCTGGCTCAACAATGTCCCTTTCAGTCAGTTCAGGAGGATAAGGCGTAATTGTAGTGATTTAGCTGATTTTGATCAGTAGTCACTTATTCTCTCAAAGAGAATTTCTGAGAAAAAATATCCTCCTGGGCTGATTGAGAGGGACTATTTGCGGGCTCACGATCTGCCGAGGGCCACCACCCTTATTGGTAAAGAAGGTAAGATACAAAGTGGACGCATCCCAAAAAGATTGAATTTTACTACAGGTTATAATGTAGAGTATAAAAATATTGAGAGGGTTTTTAAAAAACATTGTACTTACTTTAGATCCTGCTTGGAGGGAGGTTATTAATAAATTTCCTTCTTTTACATATAGAAGAGCGAGAACTTTAAAAAATAAAATAGTGCCAAGTAAGATACCTATCACGGTGCCCGTGATTCGTGCTAGACTCTGTCTATCACTTGCTGTAGTTCCTCATTGGCTGTCTCATTTCTCACAGCCTATTTAAACCCAGGTTGGGCACTCCCAGATTGCCCTTTCTTGGTGTTTCTGACATCACTTTACCTGATCTGCCTTGTCAGGCTGTTGGGCCTAAGTTACCTGTGTTCCAGTACTCCGTTGTTCCGGTGTTCCTGTGTTCCAGTACTCCGTTGTTCCAGTGCTCCCGTGTTCCTGTGTTCCAGATTATCGTTCCTGACTGTCAGTGGTGCCTGTCTGCTAGCCTCCAGCCGGTTCCGGTCACCTGTCAGGACGGCGGTGCTCACTCCGGTGTACCCTCCTGGATTCTGGCATCTGACTTTCCCTGCTGTCGCTGTGGCGACATTGTTCTCTTTCGCTCCGGCGATCCTCCCTGTTGGTTCCAGCGTACGGACGCTGGTTTACTCCATTAATCTTGTTGCTCTTCCATTGTTGGTCCCAGCGTGCGGACGCTGGTTTACTCCATTAATCTGGTTGCTGTCACACTGTTGGTCCCAGCGTGCGGACGCTGGTTTACTCCATTAATCTGGTTGCTCTCCCATTGTTGGTCCCAGCGTGCGGACGCTGGTTTACTCCATTAACCTGGTTGTGCTTACACTGTTGGTCCCAGCGTGCGGACGCTGGTTTACGCCATTAATCTTGTTGCGCTTCCATTGTTGGTCCCAGCGTGCGGACGCTGGTTTACTCCATCAATCTAGTTGCGCTCACTCTGTTGGTCCCAGCGTGCAGACGCTGGTTTACTCCATTAATCTGGTTGCTCTCCCACTGTTGGTGCCAGCATGCGGATGCTGGTTTACGCCATTAACCTGGTTGCGCTTACACTGTTGGTCCCAGCATGTGGACGCTGGTTTACTCCATTAATCTGGTTGCTCTCACACTGTTGGTCCCAGCATGCGGACGCTGGTTTACTCCATTAACCTGGTTGTGCTTACACTGTTGGTCCCAGCGTGCGGACGCTGGTTTACTCCATCAATCTAGTTGCTCTCACTCTGTTGGTCCCAGCGTGCGGACGCTGGTTTACTCCATCAATCTAGTTGTGCTCACTCTGTTGGTCCCAGCATGCGGACGCTGGTTTACTCCATTAATCAGGTTGCTCTCCCACTGTTGGTCCCAGCGTGCGGAGGCTAGTTTACTCCATTAACCTGGTTGCGCTTACAATGTTGGTCCCAGCGTGTGGACGCTGGTTTACTCCATTAATCTGGTTGCTCTCACACTGTTGGTCCCAGCGTGCGGACGCTGGTTAACTCCATTAACCTGGTTGCGCTTACACTGTTGGTCCCAGCGTGCGGACGCTGGTTTACTCCATTGATCTGGTTACTCTCACTCTGTTGGTCCCAGCATGCGGACTCTGGTTGCTCCATTTCACCTGGTGGCGTTGTTACTGTTGGTCCCAGCGTGCGGACGCTGGTTGCTCCATTTCACCTGGTGGCGTTGTTACTGTTGGTCCCAGTGTGCGGACGCTGGTTTGCTCCTTGATTACTCAGATCCTGAGGACAGGTTGCTGTCCAACTCCTTACGCAGTTGTCTGGTATTCTCAGGCTAAAAGACTTCTGCTGAGGGAGATCCTTGTACCTTTCCACACTACTGTCATTGTCACCTGACAGCAAGGTCTCCTCTCTTGGGCTGCCCTGCCCGGTATTGGTAAGGCCGGTAGAACCTAAGTACGTTACCATCCCTCAGGTTGCCTTACCCGGTATAGGCAGGGCCGGTAAAGCCGTTAACTGCGTTTTCTCAGGCTGCCCTGCCCGGTATTGGTAAGGCCGGTAGAACCTATTCTTGCTGCCACCCTAGGTTGCCTTACCCGGTATTGGCAGGGCCGGTAGAGCCTCTAATTTGTACTCCTTGGGCTGCCTTGCCCGGTATTGGTAAGGCCGGTAGAACCTATCACCATTTACAACTGTCACTCGGTTGCCTTGCCCGGTATTATTGTTAAGGCCGGTAGAACCTATATTCTGTCATTTATTGTTGTATTGTTATATATGTATGATACCCTACGGGGACTGCCTTAACTTTTCAATAAAGTTACGTTTTTTACCAAACCTTAAGTCTGAGAGTCTTCAAATACCGTAACAGTACGAAAGGGCCATGACCTCAGACAGTAAGAGTGACAGTAACGCACAGAATATCCATTGGAGGATGGATATGCACGAGCAACGTTTGGATCAGCTAGCGGTTGCTATCCAAACTATTCTTGACCGCACGGTACTTGCGGATAAGTCCGGTGCTAACCCGGTGGTCTCGCCAATTCTGACACCGGAGAATGAGTCTAGGCCCTCAGGGGTCACAGTCAAAGGGTTAACGGCTTCGGCACCCTTGCCGCTGAGATATGACGGTGACCCTCAACTATGCAGAGGGTTTATCAATCAACTTGAAATATTTATGGAATTGACGGCACAGGCATTTCCTAGTGATTGCAGCAAGGTTGGGTTCATGATATCCCAGCTGACTGGTAGAGCATTGGCTTGGGCTAACCCACTTTGGGAAAACGCTAAACCTTGCACAAGGAATTTCTGTGATTTTGTGCAATCCTTTCGGAGAGTATTTGAGCCTCCTGGTAGAACTACCTCCGCTGCTAAACGTCTCATGGAGATACAACAAGGCAGGCGCACAGTAGGCGATTATGCCATTGAATTCCACACCTTGGCAGCAGAGGTGGAATGGAATAACGAGGCCCTGTTGGCAGCCTTTGCTCAAGGCTTGAGTGACCAGATGAAAGACGAGATTGCAGCAAAAGATTTACCTACTGACCTAGATAATTATATCGAATACGTGATTCTGATTGACTCCAGAATAAGTGAGAGAATAACCGCGAGAGAGCAACGAACTCGCCTTAAAAATAACGGGTCCAGTAGCATATTTTGCCCACCCAACCCTCCCTTGGCATCCAAACCTAGTGAACCAATACAGGAACCAGGTGAACCTATGCAGGTGGGTTTCACTAGGTTAACCAAGGAGCAGAGGAGGTATCGCAAGATACAAGGATTATGTTTATACTGCGGTAAAAATGGTCACTTATTGAGATCTTGTCCGGTACGTTCGGCAAACGAACACACCTAGGGTACCTTGGGGGACAGGCCCTAGGTGGTGTCCAATCGTCCCCAGTGTTGGGCACACTTAAACCCACCATATAGGTGGTATTGTCATGGGCACAACGCTCAGTGGAGGTTTTGGCCCTGGTTGATTCTGGTGCAGCTGGGTATTTTATGGACAATACTTTTGCTGAGTTGCACGGGGTACCACGCATCCAGAGAGAAACCCCTCTTGCTATTGAGGCAATTGATGACAGACCTTTGGAACCCACCCAGGTTACCTTTGAAACAATGCCCTTGTCCATGACTACTGGGGCTCTCCACAAGGAGGAGCAGCAGTTTCAGTTAATTAATTCTCCTCATCATGCCGTGATTTTGGACTTTCCTTGGTTACAGTTGCACAACCCACAATTTGATTGGCAGAAATGTGAGATTGCTGCCTGGTCTCAGTTCTGTATGGATAAGTGCGTTACCCATCCTGTTAAGGTCTTGTGCACCTCCCCTTCACTACCTGAGGTCTACCAGCAGTTTAGCGATGTTTTCAGTAAGGGAGTGGCTGGCACCTTACCTCAGCACAGACCATACGATTGTCGTATAGAACTGAGTACTGGAGCAGTACCCCCAAGGGGACGCACATATCCATTGTCCTGTGAGGAGAACCAAGCTATGGAGGAATACATAGCTGATGCCCTCAGTAGAGGGATCATAAGGAAATCTACTTCTCCGGCTGGGCCGGGTTCTTTTTTGTTAAGAAAAAAAGTGGAGAACTACGACCATGCATAGACTACCGTGGGCTGACTAAGCTGATGGCAAAGAATGCTTACCCGATACCACTCATCACCGAGCTTTTTGATAGACTTAAGGGGTCCTCAATTTTCACCAAATTGGACTTACGGGCAGCTTACAATCTGATACGTATCAGAGCTGGTGATGAGTGGAAAACTGCCTTCAATACGAGATCTGGCCATTATGAATACCTAGTCATGCCATTTGGTCTATGTAATGCGCCTGCAGTCTTTCAAGAACTGATCAATGATGTTCTCAGAGATATGTTACAATCATGTGTCGTCGTTTACCTTGACGATATACTTATCCACTCCAAAGATTTGTCACAACACATCAAGGATGTGTCGGAAGTGTTGCTGCGCTTACGCAAAAATAGATTATTCTGTAAACTGGAGAAATGCGAGTTCCACAAAACCAGTGTACCATTTCTGGGGTTCATAACTGGCAAAGACTGCATTGCCATGGATAAAGAGAAATTGACGGCAGTCTTACAGTGGCCTAAAGCCATCCAACGATTTCTGGGCTTCGCCAATTATTATAGGAAGTTTATTAAGAACTTCTCTTCTATTGTGAAACCTCTGTCTGACCTCACACATAAGGGCGCTAACCCAGCTCTCTGGCCGGTGGTTGCTGATAAAGCCTTTGAAAAACTGAAGGTAGCCTTTGCTGAAGCTCCTGTGTTATCACACCCCAATCCGCTACTTCCCTTTACATTAGAGGTTGATGCCTCAGATATTGGGGTTGGGGCAGTTCTGTCTCAACGACAGGTCAAGGGCGGTACACTCAGACCCTGTGGGTTCTTTTCTAAGAAATTGACCGGAGCACAAAGTCATTATGAAATTGGTGATAGAGAATTACTGGCAATTATCCTTGCTCTCAAAGAATGGCGTCACTTACTTGAAGGCACAAAAAATCCCGTTTTGATTCTGACTGATCACAAGAATCTGACTTATCTCTCTGAGGCCAAGAGATTGTCTTCTCGCCAGGTCAGATGGGCATTGTTTCTATCCTGATTCAATTTCATTGTATCATATTTGCCGGGATCAAAAAATGTTAGGGCTGATGCTCTGTCTAGACAATTTGAGGCGGAGGTTGACAGAGAAGAAGCACCAGCACCTATCATTCAACCTGATCGAATATTGGCCACCATACGTACGAGTATCACTTCTCCTCTAGGGGAAGAGATTTTGGCTTCCCAGGCCTCTGCTCCCCATGAAACTCCAGCAGGCAAATGTTTTGTCGCTGAACCTCTCCATACTCGATTACTTGAAACCTACCACTCCTCTAAGGCTGCGGGACATATTGGTAGAGATCAATTGTTTTGGTCCCTTGCTCCGATATTCTGGTGGCCGTCCATGAGAGCAGATTGTGCTAATTTTACGAATGCCTGTGCTACCTGCACCCGTGCCAAAACCCCTAGACATCTCCCAGTGGGCTTGCTTCAGCCAGTACCTAATGGTGAACGCCCTTGGTCTCATGTCTCTATCGACTTTATGGGAGAATTGCCCAGGTCTAGAGGGTATTCCTTAATTTTGATTGTTGTAGACAGGTTTTCTAAAATGGCTCACTTCGTACCTCTCCATGGCCTTCCTTCGGCTAAGGAACTGGCAATGGTATTCGCTCGAGAGGTGTTTCGGTTGCATGGAGTACCCAGGGTACTGGTATCCAACAGGGGGAGCCAGTTTGTGTCCAGATTCTGGAGGGCATTCTGCGAACAGATGGGCATACAGCTATCATTCTCCTCTGCTTATCATCCCCAGACTAATGGGGCCGCTGAGAGGGCCAATCAAGGCTTGGAACAGTTTCTGCGCTGTTTTGTGAATGACCATCATGATAATTGGGCCGACTTGTTGCCTTGGGCGGAGTTCGCCAGGAACTGTGCAGTTAATTCCTCCTCCGGGAGGTCTCCTTTTCTGATCAATTATGGGTTCCAACCCTGCCTGCTCCCGGATTCTTTTCAGACACAGCAGATTCCAGCTCTGGATGAGCATATAGAGCAACTCCGTTCCACATGAGCACAAGTCAGAGGGCACTGGGCCAGTCCTTTCAGCGACATCAGCGTCATGCTAATCGCAGAAGGCTTCCAGCGGTTTCCTTCCAAGTTGGGGATAGAGTATGTTTGTCCTCTAAGAATTTGAAGCTCAAAGTCCCATCTAATAAGCTGGCACCTCGGTTTATTGGTCCCTACAGAATCATTCGCAAGATTAACCCTGTCTCCTATGCTTTGGATTTACCTGCATCCATGCGCATTCATAATGTATTCCATGTGTCTCTCCTTAAGCCACTTGTTTGTAACCGTTACACTACTACACCTGTGATGCCAGGTCCTGTTGAAGTCGAGGGGCAGGAGGAGTACGAAGTACAAAGTATTATTGATTCCCGTAGGCACAGAGGAGGGGTACAGTATCTGGTGCATTAGAAAGGTTATGGTCCTGAGGATCGCTCCTGGGTAGATAGTAAGGACCTTCATGCACCAAAGTTACTACGAATTTTCCATACCAGATACCCTCAGAAGCCTAGACCCTACTCTAGGAGAGGGGGTCTTTGAAAGGGGGTACTATCACGGTGCCTGTGATTCCTGCTAGACTCTGTCTATCACTTGCTGTAGTTCCTCATTGGCTGTCTCATTTCTCACAGCCTATTTAAACCCAGGTTGGGCACTCCCAGATTGCCCTTTCATGGTGTTTCTGACATCACTTTACCTGATCTGCCCTGTCAGGCTGTTGGGCCTAAGTTACCTGTGTTCCAGTACTCCATTGTTCCGGTGTTCCTGTGTTCCAGTACTCCGTTGTTCCGGTGCTCCTGTGTTCCTGTGTTCCAGATTATCGTTCCTGACTGTCAGTGGTGCCTGTCTGCTAGCCTCCAGCCGGTTCCGGTCACCTGTCAGGACGGCGGTGCTCACTCCGGTGTACCCTCCTGGATTCTGGCATCTGACTTTCCCTGCTGTCGCTATGGCGACATTGTTCTCTTTCGCTCCGGCGATCCTCCCTGTTGGTTCCAGCGTGCGGACACTGGTTTACTCCATTAATCTTGTTGCGCTTCCATTGTTGGTCCCAGCGTGCGGACGCTGGTTTACTCCATTAATCTGGTTGCTGTCACACTGTTGGTCCCAGCGTGCGGACGCTGGTTTACTCCATTAATCTGGTTGCTCTCCCATTGTTGGTCCCAGCATGTGGACGCTGGTTTACTCCATTAATCTGGTTGCTCTCACACTGCTGGTCCCAGCGTGCGGACGCTGGTTTACTCCATTAACCTGGTTGTGCTTACACTGTTGGTCCCAGCATGCGGACGCTGGTTTACTCCATTAATCTTGTTGCGCTTCCATTGTTGGTCCCAGCGTGCGGACGCTGGTTTACTCCATCAATCTAGTTGCGCTCACTCTGTTGGTCCCAGTGTGCGGACGCTGGTTTACTCCATTAACCTGGTTGCGCTTACAATGTTGGTCCCAGCATGTGGACGCTGGTTTACTCCATTAATCTGGTTGCTCTCACACTGCTGGTCCCAGCGTGCGGACGCTGGTTAACTCCATTAACCTGGTTGTGCTTACACTGTTGGTCCCAGCGTGCGGACGCTGGTTGCTCCATTTCACCTGGTGGCGATGTTACTGTTGGTCCCAGCGTGCGGACGCTGGTTGCTCCATTTCACCTGGTGGCGTTCTTACTGTTGGTCCCAGCGTGAGGACGCTGGTTTGCTCCTTGATTACTCAGATCCTGAGGACAGGTTGCTGTCCAACTCCTTACGCCGTTGTCTGGTATTCTCAGGCTAAAAGATTTCTGCTGAGGGAGATCCGTGTACCTTTCCACACTACTGTCATTGTCACCTGACAGCAAGGTCTCCTCTCTTGGGCTGCTCTGCCCGGTATTGGTAAGGCCGGTAGAACCTAAGTACGTTACCATCCTTCAGGTTGCCTTACCCGGTATAGGCAGGGCCGGTAAAGCCTCTAATTTGTACTCCTTGGGCTGCCTTGCCCGGTATTGGTAAGGCCGGTAGAACCGGTACATGTCATCTCACGGTTGCCTTACCCGGTATAGGCAAGGCCGGTAGAGCCTATCACCATTTACAACTGTCACTCGGTTGCCTTGCCCGGTATTATTATTAAGGCCGGTAGAACCTATATTCTGTCGTTTATTGTTGTATTGTTATATATGTATGATACCCTACGGGGACTGCCTTAACTTTTCAATAAAGTTACGTTTTTTTACCAAACCTTAAGTCTGAGAGTCTTCAAATACCGTGACAATACCAGATAAAAAGTGCAATATTGTTTCAGTCCCCCATTTTCTATCGTTGGTTGGTAGTTACAAATGTGGTAGACCAAGGTGTATTACTTGCTCTTATATCTCCCATAAAATTTCTAGCTTTAGATCATTTGTGTCCCAAGAAGATTTTCCAATAAATTCCTTCTTGAATTGTGGATCCTCCAGCGTAGTCTATTTATTGGACTGCCTTTGCGGATTACAATATGTGGGAAGGACTACAAGGACCCTACGGGAACGTTTTGGTGAACACCGTAGAAATGTAGAACGAGGTTTCTTAGACCATAGTGTGTCCCGACATTGTACTTTAACACAATAAAGATCCTAAGTGTTTGAAAGTTACTCCTATTGAAAATTGATCCCCTTAGAGGAGTATCAACATTGAATCATCGAGAGTCATATTGGATGTTTATGTTAAACTATATGGTGCCCAGCGGACTAAATGAGAATA
The DNA here is from genome assembly GCA_037306005.1 of Rhinophrynus dorsalis. Taxonomy (NCBI): domain Eukaryota; kingdom Metazoa; phylum Chordata; class Amphibia; order Anura; family Rhinophrynidae; genus Rhinophrynus; species Rhinophrynus dorsalis. The sequence goes on from CM074721.1 coordinate 146,950,235, forward strand.
CGAAAAATATATATTAATTTTTTTCACTTAATTTTTCTTTAATTGATCGTGGTATCATTCACTTATTTTTCTTATAAAATTGGTCACATTAATGTTAGGATAATTATTAGGTTTCAGTTTTTATTTACACATCACTAATTTAATTTAGTTATTTTGAATTTAGAATACACATTATTATATCAACTTAGTATAAATAATTTTTACACTTAAGTCATCATTAGTTAGGTCCCAAATTTCTGTTTATACATTGCTAAGAATACTTATTTTGCACACACATTATTAATTAAATATAGTCATTTAGAATTTACAATACATAGTTTTCACATATATTTACACTGATGTATTTGTATATGTATGTGTATGTATATATAAATATATGTACGTATATGTATACATCTTACTTTTTATTATTTTTTATATCTATATTTTCTGTAAATAACTCGTTTGGTCTGGACACCAAATATTATTTTAGTATGTACAGGTGTGTATATATATATATATATATATATGTGTATATTTAATTTATATAATTGAGTGTTTTAATTTTTTATGATTATTAATTTTTTATGATTATTATTTTTTATTAACTCATAATTTATTATTCTTATTTTTCTTTTAATTTTCTTTTTATTATTCATTTTGTTTTCTATAATTCATTTTGTTTTTCATTTAATAATTTGTTTTTTAGTTTAGTATTATTTTTTATATTTTTCTTTATTAATTATTATAATTATTATTTTTCGTTATTTTTTATATTTCATTTTGTTAATTATTATATGTTATTTCAATGTGTTATTATTTCAGGGTCCCATGGTATGAGTATTAGATATATTAATATTTATGATTGTCTCCTCTTTTGGTTCCTATAGTGTAACGGTTTGTTTGACACTCAGAAATCCATCCTTCAGTGTATGCTTTGTGCATTACCTTCACCTGTACCGTCTGAGTTCATGGCCCTTTCGGGCTGTAACGATTTGTTTGACACTCAGACACAGTAGGTTAGATAAAACAGAGTTTTATTGAACAAATTCAGAAAACAATAACCTTCAGGTCCATAGCCCTTCCAATGGACCAAATATTGCAATTTTCCTCTATACCTTCGTGAATCAGTAATGTTTTGAACATCATACTCCTCCTGACCTTGAACTTGAACAGGACCGGGGACCGCAGGAGTGGTAGTGTATCGGTTGCATATCAATGGCTTCAGAAGGGATACGTGGAACACATTGTGAATATGCATGGATGCTGGGAGATCCAGGGCGTACGAGACTGGGTTAATGTTGCAGATAACCTTAAAGGGACCAACGACCCGGGGAGCCAACTTATTACAAGGAACTTGCAAATTGAGGTTTCTGGAGGATAACCATACCCTATCCCCAACCTGGAAGGAGACCGCCGGCAACTGTCTGCGATTAGCGTGGTGGTGATAACGCTGGAATTACTGAGGGCCGTCTGTACCTGTGCCCAGGTGGAGCGGAGTTGCTCAATATGTTCCTCCAGAGCTGGAATCTGCTGCGTCTAAAATGAGTCCGGGAGCAAGCACGGCTGGAACTCGTAGTTAATGGGAAACGGGGAGCTCCCAGACGATGAATTAACACCTTAAGGACCCATGACGATGCAGGACCGTCATGGGTTGCAAACCCGTTAAGGACCCATGACGGTCCTGCACCGTCATGGGTTAAACTCTCCCATCGCGGCCGCACGGAGCGATGGGAGAGCGCGGGCTGCTTGTTACTAAGTGTCCCGGTACTGGGACACTTAGTAACAACCAATGGAAACTTTGTTGCAACATGCGATTCGCTTGATGAGCGAATCCCATGTTGCAAATGCTGAATGACAGGGACAGTATTTGTAAATACTGTCCCTGTCATATATCTCTGCCTCCCTCCATCTTGCACACTGCTGAGGTGGAGAGAGACAGAGAGAGATCGTGCTGCAGTGTTGTAGATCGTTCCTGAATAAAAAACAGTGTTAAAAAAAAAAAAGATTTTAACCCTTTGATCACTGGTTTGCAGTGATCAATACATTCCCCCCCATCTGATCACTCTTGGAGTGATCAATTTGCTGCAGATCAGCGTTTGCTGATCTGTGGGACACCCCCCATCCCCCTTGTATTTTTTGTAATTTTTTTGAATTTTTTTTGAATTTTTTTTTAATTTTTTTGAATTTTTTTTTAATAAAAATTGATTTAGAGCTATAGTTTAGGTAGGTAGGTGGGTAGGTTTAGTGTAGGCGTGTGTTAGGGAAAGGTTTAGGGTCAGATTTAGGTTTAGGGAAAAAAAAAACCAAAAAAAAAAAAAAATAAAAAAAAAAAAAAATATATAGTTTAGATAGGTAGTGCACTTGGGTTAGGTAGGTTCAGGGTATACGTGGGTTAGGGTAAGGTTTAGATTTAGATTTAGGGGTAGCGTAGGGAAAAAAATAAAAAAAATTCAAAAAAAAAGTTTATTTTATTTAAAAAATTGTTCTATATTATAAGTTAGTTTAGATAGGTAGTTGGGTTGGATAGGTTCAGGGACTACGTGTGTTAGGGTAAGGCTTAGGGATAGATTTAAGTTTAGGAGTAGTGTAGGGAAAAAAAATAAAAAAAAAAAACTTTTATTAAAAACTTTATTCTATATTATAAGCAAGTTTAGATAGGTAGTTGGGTTGGGTAGGTTCAGGGACTACGCGTGTTAGGGTAAGGCTTAGGGATAGATTTAAGTTTAGGTATAGTTAGTTATAGAAGTTAGTTTAGAGTAGGTGTATAAGATGCAGAGGAGGTATTCATTAGAAGAGGCGTATTCTTATTTGGCGTCTGACTCTGAAGCCACAGACACAGCGTCAGACTTTGACGTCACTCAGTTTTCTGAGAGTGAGAGCTCTAGCAGTGATGACGCAGGGCCTTCTGTGAAAAAAAGACGCACTGCCCCAACAACTGCCCCAAGAGCTGCCCCAACAACTGCCCCAACAGCTGCCCCAACAACTGCACCAAGAGCTGCCCCAGCAACTGCACCAAGAGCTACCCTAAGAAAAGCCCCAAGAGCTGCCCTAAGTAATGCCCCAAGAGCTGCCCCAAGACCTGCCACAAGACCTGCCACAAGTACTGCCCGAAGACCTGCCACAAGTACTGCCACTCCTGCTGATGAATGGGTATCACCAGCCAATTTATGCCCACAAATTCCTGAATTCACAGACAACCCAGGAATTCAAGTGGATGTGGCAGGATTTACCCATGTTCAGTTTTTTGATTTATTTTTGGGGGAAGAAATTTTGGGGGAAATTGTGTCGCAAACAAATTTATACGCAGACCAATATATTGCCGCCAACCCATCAGCATTCATTTCCAAGCAAGAAATATGGCATCCCACCGACATTTTAGAATATAAGAAATTCTGGGCCCTTACAATGACAATGGGAATAGTTAAAAAACCAAGTATTAGATCATACTGGAGTAAAAATCCCATATATGATACCCCTATATTCGCCAAAACAATGACCAGGACTAGATACGAAATGATTTTGCGATTTATGCACTTTAGTGATAATACTCTGTGCCTCCCAAAAGAACACCCCCAGTATGACAGACTGTTCAAAATTCGGCCCCTAATAACCCATTTACAGAAAACATTTGCCCAAGTGTATATTCCCCAAAAAGAAATTAGTGTAGATGAATCCCTAATGAAATACAAAGGCAGGTTAGGGTTCAAACAGTACATCCCCTCAAAGCGTTCCAAATTTGGTGTAAAATTGTATAAATTGTGTGAAAGTGCAACAGGCTACACCCAGGCTTTTAGAATTTGTGAGGGCAAGGACAGCCAACTTGATCCTCCTGGGTGCCCCGAATTTCTGGGAATAAATGGGAAGATAGTTTGGGATCTGATTTACCCCTTGTTAAATAAAGGATATCATTTATATGTTGACAATTATTACACCAGCCCCCTTTTATTTAAGTCACTTTTTTATTTTGACACCGTGGCCTGTGGCACTGTCAGGCGCAAATGCAGGGAGATGCCCAAAGAACTGATAGAAAAAAAACTTAAAACCGGGATGTCCTCAGCTTTATGCCAACAAGAGCTGCTGGCAGTTAAATTCAAGGACAGAAAAGATGTGTACATGTTGTCCACCATGCATGAGGACAAAACTGTGGCAGTGTCTGTTCGTGGCAGGAGGGGGGTACTAAGAAAGCCAGTCTGCATCAAAGACTACAACAAGAACATGGGGGGAGTTGATCTGTGTGATCAACTCATGCAGCCGTACCTCACCATGCGAAAGTGTAGGGCATGGTACAAAAAGGTTGCCATTTACATGATGCAGACTGCAGCTTACAATTCATTTTTGATTTTTAAATTGGCAAACCCCACCCTAAAACTTACTTTTCTGCAGTATCAGCTCCATCTTATCTCCCAATTTTTGCTTCAAGGGGCAACAGAAATAATTCCCCCAAAACCTGGAGTAGTACATTTTATTTATAAAATCCCCCCAACCCCCCAAAAAAAAAATCCACAAAAGCGCTGCAGGGTTTGCTACAGCAAGGGAGTACGGAGAGAAACCTCCACTTACTGTCCTCACAGCCCTTCTAAACATGGCCTCTGCATGGGTGACTGCTTCAAGCAATACCATGAAGGCACAATGCAGTAGTGCTGTGAAGTTTATTTTATTATTTGGCCACTTTTTCCCCCCTGAAATATCCTGTTTTTTATTTTTCAAAACACATCCCTCCTTAGCTGTAACACTATCAAAATATAATGGGAAGCAAAGCACTTCCATCTCTGATAATGGAAACACACATGTTCCCTACTGGGTCCAGTAGTTCCTCCAAACCCTGACAAACCTATGCAAATGGGGCATTGACGTACTTAGACGATGTAACTCACCACTAAAGTAAAGCACTTAAAAAATCTGCAAATATCATCTGATTGAAATCCAGAGCAACACTAAAATATGTGTGAAAAAATGCTGTTTCTCTGCCTTACTGCAGGTTTTGGGAGGGATTTCTGATACAGTGGCAGCGAAAAAATTGAAAGAATGCAAATAGAATGAAAGCCAGGGTTGTCTACTCTTGTACAACATATACTTTTGGGGGTAAAATTCATTGCAATATTGCCAAACAGTCCGAAATGAGACAAGGCACCAGCTGTAAAAATGGCATGTCTGTAAAAGGAAACTCACATGTTCTAACTGGGCCCAGTATCTCCCCCAAACCCTGACAAACCGTTGCATATGGGGCATTGCTGTACTCAGAAGAAGGAGCCGAACAGTAATCAATCCAGTTTATAAAATCTTTACCTATTCTGTAATTTAAATTCACATCAACATTGAAGTCTAAGTGTGAAAAACGCTGATTTTTTTTTTTTTACTTACGTCAAGTTTTCACAGGATTAGTGGTAAAATGGCTGTGTACAAAATTTGAAATCACACCTGAAACGAAAGCTTGGGGTATATACTTTCCAAAAATATACACTTTTGGGGGGAAATCTTAGAGTGGAGCACTGTTACACAGGACAAATGAGACATGGCACCAGTAACACAAGCTGTGAAAATTTGTGTGAACCTGGAAATACACATGTTCCAATTTGGGTCCCGTATCTCCCCCAAACCTTGAGAAACCTATGCATATGGGGTATTGCCGTACTCAGAAGAAGAATCCGAACGCTAAACAATGCAGTTTTAAAAATCTTCACCTATTCTGTAATTGAAATTCACATCAACATTGAAGTCTAAGTGTGAAAAACGCTGATTTTTTTACTCACGTCACATTTACAAGAGAGTGGTGGTAAAATGGCTGTGTAAAACAATTGAAAACACACCTAAAATGAAAGCTGGGGGTGTCTACTTTTCAAAAATATACACTTTTGGGGGGAAATCTTAAAGTGGAGCACTGGAATATAGCCCCAAATGAGAAATGGCACCAGATAAGAAAGATATGAAAATTCAATATTTGTTCCAATTTGGGTCCCGTATCTCATACATATGGGGTATTGCCGTACTCAGAAGAAGAATCTGAACACTAAACAATGCGTTTTTAAAAATCTTCACCTATCATGTGCTTGAAATTCACACCAACATTGAAACCTAAGTGTGAAAAATGCAGAATTTTTTACTTACATCAAGATTTACAAAGGATTCGTGGTAAAATGGCTGTGTAAAAAATTTGAAAACTTACATAAAATGAAAGCCTGGGGTGTCTACTTTCCAAACATATACACTTTTGGGGGGAAATCTTAGAGTGGAGCACTGTTACACAGCCCCAAATGAGACATGGCAGCAGTGATGCAAGCTGTGAAAATTCAAAGTGTGAAACCGGAAACGCGCATGTTCCAATTTGGGCCCCGTAGCTCTCCCAAACCTTGAATAACCTAGGCATATGGGGTATTGCCGTACTCAGAAGAAGGAGCTGAACACTAAACAATGCATTTTTAAAAATCTTCACCTATCATGTGCTTGAAATTCACATCAACATTGAAGTGCAAGTGTGAAAAACGCTGTTTTTTTAACTTACATCAAGATTTACGAGCGATTGGTGGTAAAATGGCTGCGTAAAAAATGTGAAAACATACATAAAATGAGAGCCTGGGGTGTCTACTTTCCAAAAATATACACTTTTGGGGGGAAATCTTAGAGTGGAGCACTGTTACACAGCCCCAAATGAGACATGGCACCAGTGATGCAAGCTGTGAAAATTCAAAGTGTGAAACTGGAAACGCGCATGTTCCAATTTGGGCCCCGTAGCTCCCCCAAATCTTGAGAAACCTATGAATATGGGGTATTGCTGTACTCAGAAGAAGGAGCTGAACACTAAACAATGGATATTTTTAAATTTTCAACTATCTCGTGCTTGAAATCAACAGTAATATTGAAATGTAAGTGTGAAAGCTGCAAAAAAACAAAATTTTTCTACAATTTTGAAATTTTTTTCTGGAAAAATAGCTGCATAAAAAACGTCAAAATTCTCCTGATTAATTACCTTATCTTGTCTAGTTTTCAGAAAGATATACCTTTGTGGGACATTTTTGGTACTGGCACCATCAACTAAGCTATGATGCTCACATGGCAATTGTTGAACAGGATATTTTCTCTCTACAGAGGGACTTACATACAATGTCAGATTGGGCAAACATGTGGAATATGAAGTTTAATGTGGGGAAGTGTAAAGTCATGCATTTGGGAGGAAACAATCCCAAGGCTACTTATAAACTTAATGGAATAATTTTAGGTGACTCGTTGCTAGAAAAAGACCTGGGTATCCTTGTCAACTACAAACTTGGAAACAGTGACCAGTGTCAAACAGCAGTAGCAAAGGCAAACAAAGTCCTGTCTTGCATAAAAAGAGGTATTGAAGCAAGAGTGGATAACATTATTTTGCCATTATACAAATCATTGGTAAGACCTCACCTTGAGTATGCAGTGCAATTTTGGGCACCGGTTCTGAAAAAGGATATACTAGAACTAGAGAGGGTACAGCGGAGAGCAACAAAATTAATTAAGGGAATGGAGGACTTGACATATGAGGAACGACTAAACAAACTTGGTTTATTTACTCTAGAGAAAAGACGACTAAGAGGAGACCTTATAACATTGTACAAGTATATGAGAGGTCAATACAAGGATCTCTGCGGTGAGCTATTTATTCCAAGGCCTGCTCAGGTGACCAGGGGACACCTCTTGAGATTAGAGGAAAGGAGGTTTAAACTTCAGCAGAGGAAGGGTTTTTTTACGGTAAGGTCTGTCAAATTGTGGAATTCATTGCCCAGGGAGGTAGTTATGGCAGATACAATGGACACATTTAAGAGAAGATTAGATACATTTCTTTCAAAAGGGAACATACAGAGTTATACTGTTTATCAGTAGGCAGATCAGGAAGGTCTGATAAAGACTAATTTAATTGGTAGCAGGAAAGCTATAAAATTCTTAGTTACTGAGGTATGAAGCGAAGGTTGAACTTGATGGACTTGTGTCTTTTTTCAACCTAATTTACTATGTTACTATGTTACTATGTTGAGAAATTACAAGTTGGAAACAATGGCATCCATCTTGTAATATTTACCTTGTAAATGTGAGGAAGGGATTGAAATACTAGGCATATGGGGTATTCTTATATTCAGGAGAAGCAAATGAATATATTTAGGGGTATTTTTTTGGCATTAACTAATAGTTTGCAAATCCTGACAGAAAAATGTAAGCAAAATGTTGGTTTTTTTTTATTTTTTTCCTCTTTTTTTCTATTTTAATCAAATTAAACAATGAGGTATTCATATAATTGTGGTATCAAAAGAAAGCCCTACTTGTGCTTAAAAAAACAGTATATAATTTGTGTGGGTGCACAAAAGGAATTAAAGAGAAAATATGGTTGAAAAAAGACATAGTCAAAAAAGTCAAAATTGCTCCGGTCCTTAAGGGAAAACGACATCAGATTTTCCCGGTCCTTAAGGGGTTAACCACACAGTTCCAGGCGAACTCTGCCCATGGCAACAGATCGGTCCAATTATCATGATGATCGGACACAAAACAGCGTAAGAATTGTTCCAATCTCTGATTGGCATGCTCGGCGGCTCCATTGGTCTGGGGATGGTAGGCAGACGAAAAGGACGGCTGTATGCCCATATGGTCACAGAATGCTCTCCAAAATCTGGCTCACACTGTCTGACACCAGTACCCTGGGTACCCCATGCAAACGGAACACCTCTCTGGCAAAGACAACAGCCAACTCCTGGGCCGAGAGAAGGCCAGGAAGGGGCACAAAGTGAGCCATCTTAGAAAATATATCGACCACCATCAGGATGAAAGAGTAACCCCTAGACACTGGCAGTTCTCCCAGAAAATCAATAGAAATGTGGGACCAAGGACGCTCGCCATTAGGTACTGGTTGAAGTAACCCAACTGAGAGGTGTCTAGGGGACTTGGCATGGGCACATGTGGTACAAGCTGCAGTGAATGCGGTGCAGTCAGCACGTAGAGAAGGACACCAAAACAGATATGAAAGAGACCAAAGCAATTGATCTCTCCCAATGTGCCCAGCTGCCAGAGATGCGTGGTATGTCTCAAGTAAGCGGGTACGGAATGGCTCAGCTACAAAGCACTTGCCCACTGGGGTGTCAGGGGGTGGAGCAGCCTGGGAAGCAAGAATCTCCTCCCCCAGAAGCGAAGTGATGCTGGTACGTAAGGTAGCCAAAATGCGATCAGGCTGAATGATGGGTACAGGGACATCATCTTTATCCATCTCTGGACCAAATTGCCTGGACAGGGCATCTGCCCTAACATTCTTGGAACCGGGCAAGTAGGATACAATAAAATTGAAGCAAGACAGAAACAAGGCCCATCTGGCTTGTCGCGAGGACAACCTCTCAGCCTCTGAAAGGTACGTCAGGTTTTTGTAGTCTGTCAGGATCAACACCGGAGTCCTAGTACCTTCTAGCAAGTGACGCCATTCTTTAAGGGCAAGAATAATTGCCAGGAGTTCTCTGTCCCCAATCTCATAGTGACTCTGAGCACTAGACAGCTTTTTGGAGAAGAACCCACATGGTCTCAGTGCACTCCCAGAGACCGGACGCTGTGACAACACTGCCCCTACCCCAGTCTCAGAGGCATCAACCTCTAAGGTAAATGGAAGGGAAGGGTTAGGGTGGGAGAGCACAGGAGTGGATGCAAAAGCGGACTTGAGTGTTGCAAAAGCTCGATAGCGTGCCTCAGACCATTGGGAGGGGTTGGCACCCTTATGCGTAAGGTCAGACAGTGGCTTAACGATCGTGGAGAAGTCTAGAATAAAGTTTCTATAATAATTGGCAAAACCAAGAAAGCGCTGGATTGCCTTCAATCCCTTGGGTCGTGGCCATTGCAACACTGCTGCAAGCTTTTCCTTATCCATAGAAATGCCATCTTTAGAAATCACAAAGCCCAGGAAAGGCACCATGGACTTGTGGAACTCGCATTTCTCAGTTTTACAGAATAGTTTATTCTTGCGTAATCTGAGCAGAACTTCAGACACATCCTTGATGTGTTGTGACAAAGTAGACGAGTGTATGAGTATATCATCCAGATAAACTACTACACAAGACTGTAGCATATCACGGAGGATGTCATTAATAAGTTCTTGGAACACTGTGGGTACCCAAAAGGCATCACTAGGTATTCGTAGTGTCTAGATCTGGTATTGAACGCCGTTTTCCACTCGTCCCCGGCTCTTATTCTGATCAGGTTATATGCAGCCCGTAGGTCTAACTTAGTGAAAATAGAGGAACCTTTCAACCTGTCAAACAGTTCAGTGATGAGTGGTATCGGATAGGTGTTTTTGGACATGAGCTTATTCAAACAAAGATAATTGATGCAGGGTCTTAACTTGCCATTCTTCTTTTTTACAAAAAAGAAACCAGCCCCCACGATGCTGAGGCAAAGTGCTAGCCTCTCCCTTACTGAAAACGTCACTGAATTAATGATATTCAGCCGGCACGGAGGGAGAGGTACACATGATTTTAGTCGGATGAGAAACGTAATGCCCCATACAATATTCAGACCAAGACGTTATCTCACAAGTCTGCCAGTCAAACTGAGGATTATGTAAATGTAAACATGGGAACCCCAGGATGACCGCAGGGTGAGGAGACTGGATAATATGGAACCCCTGTTTCTCAGTGTGGAGAGCCCCAATACTCATAGCTAGCGGTATCGTTTCCATAGTGATCTGAGCTGGTACCAATGGTCTGCCATCAATGGCTTCAATAGCTAGGGGAGATTTCCTCTCGACCAACGGAATCTGCTGTAGTGCAGCAAAGGAATTGTCCATAAAGTATCCAGCTGTGCCAGAATGAACCAGGGCCAGAACCTCCACCGAGTGTTCTGCCCACGCGAATGCCACCTGGATCGTGGGTTTCTGCTTAATTGTGTCTAGGGACTGCTGAACACCACCTAGGGCCTGTCCCCCAAGGTAACCTAGGTGCTTTGGTTTCCCGGCCGTACAGGACAGGTACGCAACAGGTGTCCGGGTTGGCCACAATACAGACATAGACCCTGTCATCTGCGATGCGCCCGTTCCTCCTTTGTCAGCTTGGTGAACCCTAGCTGCATTGGTTCACTACTTTCCTGGGTACGCTCAGGAGGCATGGGAGGCATGGGTGGGAAATTTTGACTTGCCTGTCCAAGATTTCTGGACCGCTTCCTGCGTTCTTTAGCCGCAATTAGTTCACAGATACGGGAATCAATTAGTATAGTGAAATCAATAAACTCATCCAGATCGTTAGGCACCTCTCTAGCTGCCGTTTCATCTTTAATACGGTCAGCAAGTCCCTGAGCAAATGCTGCCACCAGCTCCTCATTGTTCCAACCTACCTCTGCTGCCAATGTACGAAAATCAATAGAATAATCTCCCACTGTATGAGACCCTTGTTGTATCTCCATTAAACTTTTGTCAGCAGAGGCGGCTCTACCTGGGACTTCAAACACTCAGCGGAAGGCACGCACGAATGCCCTGAAGTTCTTAGTGCAAGGTTTGACAGATTCCCACAAGGGGGTGGCCCATGCCAGGGCTCTGCCCGTCAGTAATGAGATCATAAAGCCCACCTCACTACTTTCATTAGGAAAGGCTTGGGGAGTTAGTTCCAGAAAAATCTCCAATTGGTTAATAAACCCTCTGCACAGGGTGGGTTCGCCATCGTATCTTAGCGGTAACGGCGCTGTGAAGGTTAACCCTTTACTCGAGGCCACTTGCGTCAAGGATTGAGCTCCCAGTGTCGAAACGGGGGAGACCACCGAGGCTTGAATCAGTTTATCAAGATGAGCAGTATGCTCTAGGATGGTTTGTACGGCCAGTGCCAACTGGTCCAAACGCTGCTCATGTAAATCCATCCTTCAATGTATGCTTTGTGCATTACCTTCACCTGTACCGTCTGAGTTCATGGCCCTTTCGGGCTGTAACGATTTGTTTGACACTCAGACACAGTAGGTTAGATAAAACAGAGTTTTATTGAACAAATTCAGAAAACAATAACCCTCACGGTTCCAGTAATATATAACACAATATAGTACTGACACAGGACAGGTTACAGCAATATATACCCACACGGGTCCAGTATATGTTTAATACAGCAACACAATATACTAACACAGATCAGGTAACTTTCATGTGATACTCAAACGAGGCAGCACTGAATGGGTTACTATTAGGCCAGGAGGACTGACAGGCCCTAATAGCGTGAGGCCTTTTAAGACTCTCACTTCAGCCAATAGGCGTAAGCAGGAGTGGAAACTGACAGAATGTCGCCAGCATAGCACGGGCACCGTGATATATAGTTCCCTTTATGCCCAGTTTGCATCTTTAATTAGAACTTTTGAGCTCCAATTCTTTGGAACGCATAGTGTCATTTTTTCTTTCTGGGTTTTCTGCTCTTGCGAGAGTTGACCTAGCCTCATGGGTGTTGATTTGGTCTTGCAGGATGTAGTTGATTTATTCTGCAAATGGGGATATCTTTGGGCATGGTTCCCTTTTCCTTTTTTCTCACGAGAGTCTGTATTGGTTTCGCGAGACTTGGACTTGTGGTTCCGGCTTTCTCCGTTTGCGGGGTTTGTCCCGGAAGAGATGGGCATACTGGTGCATTTAAGGGATCTGGGAGCCACAGGTGGGTGATGATCTTAAGATATTTATATTAGCGCCATGGCATGTCCCCGAAACACGTCATATTTTGAGCTATTATAGCTAAATTGATATGTATCTTTATGCACGGCATGTTATTATTTTTTATTTATGTATTTTAAATACATTTCATAATATACATGGAGGACCCTGAGCTTCATTAGCAGAGATTGGTTGACTGTAATAGGGCAGTCCACCGTTTGCTTTAGTTGGTTGTATGGAGCACCAGCTATTTTATCTCCAATTGTGAGTATTACATTGAGTCCTACTTGTTATCGGATTGTGAATATTGGTCTGGTGGTTTGCGCTCTTCCTTCTTCGTTTGCTTCTGTACACAGCACTGGGCCATGTACGGAACCCTGAGGTACTCCACTCTCAACTTTAACTTTTTTTGGAGAGTTTTCCATTTAAAACAACACACTGTTCCTTATATTTCAACCAATTTTCTATCCAGATGCAAAGGTTACCCCCCTAGACCTAGTTTCCTTATATTTTATGCCAGCCTTCTGTATGTCATTGTATCAAATGCCTTGGAAAAAATCTGGATATACTACATCTAATGTACTATCATTATACTAGTGTAAAAGGCTGTGTACACGGGCCAAAGTGCGCAGAACTACACCTCCTGGCATTCTGTGCGTTCGAGCAGTGTGTATTGCGCATAACTGCATTGGACAAACATTTGGGCAGTCTCTACTGCGCATGACTGCATGGCCTGCGTTTGTGCAGTACTGCGCATGTGTTCGGGCAGTCTCCACTGAGCATGACTGCATCGGACAAACATACATCTGGCCTTTTATATTATAGGATAAGTAGTAACATAGTTAAGGCCAGTTGATTTATTTGGCAAGATAGATTCCTGATAAAACCATGTCGATTCCAGATAATAATCTTATTTTATTTTTTTATTGTAATCCAGATTATAATCTCTTATTATCACTTCAAGCAATTTCACAACTAACGAGGTCAAACTTACAGGTCTATAATTCCCAGGTACTGTATTAGTTCTCTTCTTAAAGAAACTTAAACAATAACAATGAGCCTGTGGTCTTTAAAATTTTTAAAAAGAATGTTCTTGCTAACATTGTGCTAATTTTCTGAAAAACACTAGTATGCATGCCATCTGGTCCAGGTACTTGGTCAGTCTGCCCATGAGCTTGTCTTGTGTTAACCCTATAACTGATAAGGATATGAATGTACTTGTTATTTGTTGAGGCTCTTCTACCAATGCTTGTTCCTTGGTACACATCTTACTTACTTACATACACATCTTATTTATGAAAGGTCCAATGCTTACTAGTTAAGCACGTAAGTATTACTTTTAGAGAAGGAGTATTGCTTTTTGGTAAATGTTTGTTACTAAGTAGGTGCTAGGACATTTCTTAACATATAGTGTATGATGTGTAATAGTCAGGACTGAAAATGTTTGGTGATGGATTGAATGCAATTAATTAATTTGAATGTTTTCTAGTGCATGCTGTTTCATGTTTAGCTTTTAGGAGACCTCCAGCAGAGTATGTATCTACTGTATATCTGTATTCAAGTGAATGCTTTGGGCTTTTAGGACTGCAGTTTGCAAACCCTAACCTCTGCATTGAAGATATGAATTATTGTTATTCTGTTAAACCAAACAAGGTACCAGGGAAGGATTGGCAACTGTTTGTCTAGAGGACAAGTACAATCAAGTGGCCCATTTCTACTATCGTCCCAGCCGACGTTCCAGTCCACTCCCTTTTGCTAATTTCATAATTGGCATTAATGTTTTAAAGTAAGACAAATATGAATCAGTAATTTAATGCAGTTTAATTCTGCCTTTCAGTATTCTCCTTCTAATGTAGCACATACTTGGGAGATAATATGGTCAGGGCTCAAAATTTCCACACGCCACTAGCCAATGGCGAGTGAAAATTTAGCCCTGGCGAGTAGAAATTCAGCCCTGGTGGGTATGTTATGGCTTGCAGTGGCGAGTAACTTTTCAGGTCTGGCTAGTAGCAAAGACTTAAAATTTTAAGCCCTGATATGGTAATCCAGTAGTTAACTTAATTGTTTTTAATTTTCAAGCTAATTATTCCTGAAATACTACAGAGTTAACAATTAAAATGAAGCTACACCAGTGACACTAATTGATACCAATTGAGATGGAGCTACATTAGTGATACCATATAGCTTACAATCAAAATGGAGCAAGCCTACTGATACCACTGTGCTTACAAGCCAAATGAAGCTGCACTAATGATTCCACAGAGTTTAAGCTGCCAAATGGCATACATCCATAGGTTATGGCATACAATCAAGGGTTCTTTGGGAACTCAGTGCAGTGTTAGCAAGACCAATCTTTTTTACTTTTTTAAAGACTCTCTCCACAAGCTCAGTACCACAAGATTAGCATAAAGCCAATGTAGTTCCTTTATTTAAGAATAGAACTAAAAAAGGGCCTGGGAATCATAGACCTGGGAGTGTGACCTCAGAGATATATCGGCTTGAAGTGACAATAAGGGATTATATTCAGGATTACATGGAGAAGAACAAAATCATTAGCAGGAATCCACATGGCTTTGTGATGAATAGCTCTTGCCAAACAAATCTTGTGAGCTTCTATGAAGAAGTAAGTAGCATCATACATAATGGCAAAGCAATTGATGTGGTATATCCGGTTTATGCAAATGCATTTGATATAGTGTCACACAGGAGGCTGATGTATAAAATAAGGAAATTGGGCCTAGGGGATAACCTTTGCAACTGGATAGAAAATTGGTTGAAGGATAAGGAATAGTGTGTTGTTGTAAATGGAGAATCCTTCAATACAGTTAACGTTGAGAGTAGAGTACTTCAGGGTTCAGTACTTGGTCCTCTGCTCTTTAATATGTTTATAAATTACTTGGAAACAGGTATAGAAAGGAAAGGAAAATGTCAATATTTGCAGATGACATTGCATTATTTGTATTAAGATAGCTCAATTGGTTAATGCACCAGCTGTAGAATGGGTTCAAACCCCTGGGTTACAGGTTCTAGTCACTGCAAAGTTAACTCAGCCTTCATGCCTCTGAGATAGATAAAATGAGTACCCAGGACATAATTTAAAACAAATGCAATCACAATTTATCCTTCCTGGTAAAATGCTTTAAAATAAATGAATAATTTCAGGGCAGGATGTTTGTTCTTTACACAGGGATGTACACATAAAATGGCAAACAGATGGAATATGTAATTTAATGTTTTTACACTAATGAACTTAATGGAATCATTCTAAGAGACACACTGCTAAAGAAAGATCTGGTAGTCCTTTTAAACTGTGAACTTGGAAACAGCCATCAGTTTAAACAAAAGAAAACAAAGTATTGTCTTGCATAAAAAGGGGTACTAGAAGTGAAAAGAGGAACAAAATTAATTAAGGGAATGCAGGATCTGAAGTATGATGAAGTCTAGCATAACTTGGTTTATTTATCCTAGAGAAAAGACACCCAAGTTGGGATCTTGTTACCTTGTATAATTATATGCAAGGTCAATACAAGGATCTCCCTAGGGAGCTTTTCAATTTAATGTTAAGTAGTTTTTCTTAAGAATTTCAGAGAATTGAGAACACAAACATAAAAAGGCAAGCAATCAAATAATTAAACAAATCTTCACAGTTATTATCAAAAGGTACAATTTTCATATATAAAGACCATAATCTGTCAATACATCTTTGAATTCAGGTAACCTAAACAGCAGAAAAACAATTTACAAAAAAATAAAGAGGAGAGAGGTAGTAGGGGGATATGTTTTAATTGTCTCAGATAAAGCTTACACTGATACATAGAGTAGACAGATCTGAAATATATAAAATGCATGTGACAGCATCATAATTGATGTTCAAAATTCAGAAAGGGTGGAAGATTCTAAGGCCATTTACCACCCGCCCCAGACTGCAATATACTTATCTAGCGTGCCTCTCAATGTGGCCATTAAATGCTCCATTAGTTTCACATGGGTAATTCTTTGCAGTGTGAAGCTTAGGGAAGTAAGTGATGATGATTTCCAAGACTGTGCTGTTAGAATGTGTAGAATAAATTTAGTAGTGTTGTATGAAAGATTTTTGTGGGTGCACCCAGTACCAGGGTCAGAGGATTAAGCAGGATTGAAACATGTATCAGTTAATGGATCGGGTTAGTTACATTTTTCCAAAAGGTCTGGATTTGGGGCATGTCCACAATGTATGGCAGATGTCACCTCTTTGTCCACAACCTCTCCAAGACTGGTCAGATAGATTTTGATTTATGGTATGTAACGTGGCAGAAGTGTCGTACCATCTGAGGAGTATCTTAAAGGGATAGTAATGTTTCACAAAAAAAGCAGCTCTCATTAATCTTCATAGTATTTGGGCCGTGAAGAGAGTTATTTCAATACTGTACAAGTTGTAGTTCAAGAGTAATTGAATGATAAAGTATCCCCCTCCTGCCCCTTAACTGATGTAAAACTAGTCATCTCACAAGAGCAAGACTGTCCAGACGGATCGCAGAGAGGGACAATCTTCAGTGAGCATAAGGAAAAACCTGGAAAACCTGTGGGGGGGGAGCAGGGTTTTCTTTATGCTTGCAGTAAGAAGATTGTCCCTTGCTGTGAGCTGTCTGGTCAAGAGACCAGATTCTACATCTGATGGGACCTGGCTTACACTAGGAAAAAGGCGCAAGAGGGGGATACTTTATTATTCAATTACTCTTAAACTACAACTCTGGCAGATCTTCTCAAAATGGTTAAACAGGGAAGGAAAGCTTTGGGGTTATAAAGGTCAAGTTATGTCTGATCTGCAGGTAATGGAACTGTTCTGAGGGGGGGCATTATATTTCTTCAGTAGAAAATCATAGTTTCCTATGGTATTATTATCCATGATTGAATTCCAGGGGGGTGATAAGCGGTGATAAAGAGGTGATAAAGTGGTGATAAAGTAGTAATGACTTCTCCAGTTTATCACTTCTCCAGTTTCCATGTTATTTTATGGAGCCTATTCACTAAGATCTCCAGAGTTGTAGAAATCTTAGTGAATAGGCTCCATAAAATAACATAGGAATTGGAGAAGTGATAAACTGAGAAGTCATCACCTCTTTATCACCTCTTTATCCCGGTTTAGTGAATCTCACCCATAATCTCTTCCAGACACCGAAGGAACAAGCCTCTACACCTGAGGGTAATCCTGGATTACCAAAAAGTGGAATAAGTTGGGAAACAAGGGTGGATTCAGGGTCTGTGTCAGATTTAAGATCTCTAGTTGGAATTTATTGGTAGGAAGACTATTGTACATGGTAATCTCTCATGTTTTAAGTGCCAAATGAAACTGGGAAGAGAAAAGAGGGCTACCGAATGCTGTTCTATGGCAACCCATTTGTGCTCAAAGCATGAGTACAAAGATGGGAATTGTTTAAGATGTAAAACAATACAGTACTTATATAGGTTTAGAACAGTTAATCCAGTCTTATTTTTGGGTAAATATAAAACACTTCATGTGATTCTGTTGTTTTTTTCCATGCCAGATAAAGTGAAAGATCAAATTCTAGAAGAAGCGTAGGGTGTGACCTTGGTACTTTAATATGGTTGAAAATTATATAGTATAGTATACAAGTAGGATGTTCATCTTAACTGAAGTAACCTTTCCTATCAAAGAAATGTTGAAATCCCTAGACCAGATTAGTTTTGCTTAGTTGACGAAACAGGGGTGGGTAGTTGGCTTGATAGAACAGAGTAACATGGGTTATTTTATCAAGGAAACCTTCCATTTGAATTTAAAGTTATGTTTAAGGAGTTCCAGTTCACTAAGTTCTAACCCTACAGGAGGAGCCTCTAATTTGTCAGAATTAATTTTATAACCTGAAATCCGCTGGAAGGAATACAAGACAGAGAAAAAATTAGGTAAGGAAATATGAGGGCGAGGTAGAGTCAAAATTACATTGTCTTCAAAGAGGGATATCCTATAATGATCATTGGATAGGAGAATCCCCTCAATGTCACGATGAGCATGTATCATGTTAGAGAAATGTTCCACTGCAAGTGCAATTAAGAATCGGCCTAACACGTACCATTATAAATGTGAAAGGATTTTTGGTTATTGTAAGGTATTCAGTGGGTAGCTGAAAGGCAAGAGTACAGAGATCACACTGCTATAAGGAACTGTCCATTAAAGCCAAGCTGCTTTAATGTCTCGTGTAGTATTTTTTGATTTTACAAAATTATGAATAAAATACTACTGACCCAGTCAAAAGCTTTTTCTGCATCTCTACTCAATATCACTGCTTTAGTTGAAGATACCTTAACAATATGCACCAGATCAATCATTTTTCTGGTGTTATCACTGGTTTGATGGTCTGGAATAAAACCCACCTGATCTGGATGTATCAGTTTGGTCAGTTAAGGAGCCAATCTAAGGGCGAGGGTTTTATTAAAAAGTTTGAAGTCCGTGTTCAGGAGTGATATTGGCCTATAACTTGAACACTCTAGGAGGCTTTAATCTGTTTTAAAGTTAGTGAAATTTGGTCTCTAGGCAGGTCTATGGACATTGGTCCTCCAGGCATAAAGAAAGTAAAGGTCTTGTTAGGTACCAGGAACCAGACAGACACACAAATGTAAAATGCAAAACACCTTTATTAAAATAACAAAAGCAAACAAAACAAAATCATGATCAAGAAGAGTAAACCAAAAGACAAGCCGGGGTCAGGAACCAAAACAGGTACTCAGCCAAGCCGGGGTCAGGAATATGGAGATAAGCGATGTCAGGAACAAACCAGGAGTCAGAAACCAGAAGGGACGTCAGAGGAAGCCAGGACATACACAGGAAATCAGGAATGCAGTAGAACACTCTTGCAGCCAGAAGCAAACACAAGGGCAATTAGGTATTGAGCCAAACTGCTTTAAATACCCTGGGAGGGTGAGCAAACACAGAGAGGTCAGCTGATTCAGCCTTATTCAGCAAAGGGAAGGCAGCAGTAATGGATAGCAGAGCACTGGATAAGCTCAGACAGTAGAATCAAGCAGCAAAGTTAGAGCAGCTCAGACAAACCTTGACAGTACCTCCCCTCAACTACCCACACCCCCTGCAGGGCAGGACCAGGTTTATGTGAAAGCGTGCGTGGAAAGTACGGCGGAGGGCAGGGGCATGCACGTCTGCGGCTGGAACCCATGAACGCTCTTCTGGATCGTACCCCCTTCAATGGACCAAAAATTGAAGCCTCCCTCGGAATCTACGTATCACAGTTCCCGTGATCTCGCTGTCACTCTCTGCTGTGGTGCGCTCCCATTGGCAGAGCTTGTTTAGCCCGCCCAGTGTTGCCTTCATATACAGGGTCTCTGGCAACTGTCAGGTGTCCTTTCGTGGTGTTCCTGTACCAGTGCTTCCTTTGCTGTGTTCCTGCGTTCCTGTGTACCGACTTGGCCCGTCTGAGTATTCTTGTTCGTTCCTGCTCCGTGATTGACCCGGCTTGGCTGACGTTCCTGCTCCGTGATTGACCCGGCTTGGCTGACGTTCCTGCTGAGTGAACTGATTCCGGTGTTCCTGTCGTCCTGAGAGTTTCCTGCGAGATCCTGATTCTATGTCGCCTGGCGACATTTTGAACTGTAGAGTACAGTGCTGTGCAGACTGGTCATCCATTATCTATATCCATTTACATGTCAATACCTATTTTAGCCCATAGAGGGCAGTGTTCCTTGTTTCTCTCAATAAAACTGTGTATTATTCTAACCTCTGGTCTGAGTGTCTTACAAAACCGTTACACTACGAGAGTCGACTATGTAGCGGACCTCGAAACTCCTCATGGCTGTCAACGGGCACCGAGCGTAGTGAAACAATTGTATACCAGGGGTTTCAGCAGTGAGACATGAAACACATTGTGTATCCACATATTGGGAGGGAGGTCTAGGGCAAAGGTCATATGGTTCACACGTCCGAGGATACGGAAAGGCCACACAAAGTGGGGAGCCAGTTTCTGAGAAGGCACTCGGAGGTGGAGATTTCTGGAGGACAACCAGACCCTCTCCCCGACCTGGTAGGAGGCTGTGGGTAAGCATTTATGATTGGCCTGGAGCTCCGGGGATAGTTGTGAGCGTAGCAATGACTCTTGGACCTGCAGCCATGTGGAACAGATTCGCTGCAGATGATCCTCCAATGCCATAATCCCCTGGAGAGAGAACAAATCTGGAATCATGGAGAGTTGATACTCATAATTCACCATGAAGGGGGAGAGCCGGGTAGAAGGCGAGATAGCATTGTTATGAGCAAACTCCGCCAAAGGTAGCAGGTCCAACCAATTATTCTGATGGCCTGAGATGTAGCACCTGTCACGGTTTAAATGACACTCAGACTCAAGAGATGAAATAAAGCACAGTTTTATTGAACACGTTTAGCAAAATTAACCCTCACGGGTCCAGCAGTATAGGTAACACAGTACAATGCTGACACAGGACAAGTTATGGCAAAATTACAATGAATACCCACACAGGTCCAGTATATGTACAAACAGACCATACAGTATACTGACACAGATCAGGTAATGATCGTATGATCTAAGACCAAGACAGCCAGGAACGGGTTACTACTAGGCCAATACAGCAAGCAGGCCCTAATAGTGCGAGGCCCTTGGAACTCCCACTCTGTACAGGGAGTGATTAAATAGAGAGAAATGTCCAGAAGAAAACGGAGGTCCAGGATAACTAGATCTGCCTTGGCAGTAACGGAGGACTGAGATAGTATGCCCGGATGGGTGCCCAATGGAGACTGCACAGTGATTGACCAGACACAAGTAGCACCTTCCCCAAAGGGGTTAACGAACGCCACAACCAACCTAGACTGCCTGATGGTAACACAGCTTGAGGCGCCGAACGAAACACCAACCTCAGCCGTAGGCAGGAAGGCGGGTCAAGCGTACCGTCGTGCACTGAAGGAATATATACCGGAATCCAGGACCAGGAGCAGTAGCCCTACCGGGCCGGTGCACAGAGCAGGAACAAGCCAAGCAGACGGTACACCAAGCAGGGACGTCTGCCGGGCCAGGTCGGTACATGGAGCAGGAACGTCAGCCAATCCAGGTTGATATACAGATCAGGAACGTCAGCCAATCCGAGTCGGTATACAGAGCAGGAACGTCAGCCGGGCCGGGTCGGTACATGGAGCAGGAACAGATACAGCAGAGTAGTCAGGCAATCCGGGTCGGTACACAGGCAGGAACAGATACAGCAGAGTAGTCAGGCAATCCGGGTCGGTACACAGGCAGGAACAGATACAGCAGAGTAGTCAGGCAATCCGGGTCGGTACACAGAGCTTCACACAGAGAACTGGAACAAGCGCTGGCAACAGAAACACCACGAAAGGGCAACAGCAAAGTGACAGGAACCAGTATTTAACAACAAATACTGGGCGGGACAAGATACTGCAACCAATGAGAGTAGCAGTGAGTGAGACTGACAGAATCTCACCAGGAAGCACAGGAACCGTGATAGTACCCCCCCTCTCAAAGGCCCCCTCTCCCAGCAGAGTGACCTGGTATCTGAGGGTATTTAGAATTAAATGTGCGCAGCAACCTGGGAGCATGGATATCATTTTGGTTAACCCAGGAACGTTCTTCAGGGCCATAGCCCTTCCAATGGACCAGGTACTGTAATTTCCCTCTAAACCTTCGCGAGTCAATAATGTTTTGCACTTCATATTCCTCCTGGCCCTGAACTTGAACAGGACTGGTGACCGCAGGAGTAGTAGTGTAACGATTGCAGACCAATGTTTCAGAAGGGATACATGGAACACACTATGAATACGCATGGATGCTGGGAGATCCAGGGCGTACGAGACTGGGTTAATTCTGGGTTAATTCAGGGAGCCAACATATTACAAGGGACTTGCAAATTGAGGTTTCTGGAGGCTAACCATACCCTATCCCCAACCAGGAAACAGACCGCTGGCAGCCGTCTGCTATTAGCATGGCGCTGATAACGCTGGAACGAATTACTTAGGGTCCTCTGTACCTGTGCCCAGGTGGAGCGGAGTTGCTCAATATGCTCATCCAGAGCTGGAATCTGCTGCGTCTGAATTGAGTCTGGGAGCAAGCACGGCTGGAACCCGCAGTTAATGAGAAACGAGGAGCTCCCAGACAATGAATTAACCGCACAGTTCCCAGCAAACTCTGCCCACAGCAACAGGTCGGCCCAATTATCATGATGATCGGACACGAAACAGAGCAGGAATTGCTCCAATCCTTGATTGGCATGCTCGGCGGCTTCATTGGTCTGGGGATGGTAGGCAGACGAAAAAGACAACTGTATGCCCATCTGACCACAGAACACTCTCCAGAATCTGGACACAAATTGGCTCCCGCGGTCAGACACCAGTACCCTGGGTAACCCATGCAACTTGAACACTTCTCTGGCAAAGACAACAGCCAGCTCCTTGGCCGAGGGGAGGCCAGGAAGGTGCACAAAATGTGCCATCTTGGAGAATCTGTCTACCACCATCAGGATGAACATATAGCCTCTAGATACTGGCAGTTCCCCCAGAAAATCAATAGAGACGTGGGACCAAGGACACTCGCCATTAGGCACAGGTTGAAGTAACCCCACAGGGAGGTGTCTAGGGGACTTGGCACAGGCACAAGTAGTACAGGCTGCTACAAATGAGGTACAGTCAGCACGTATAGAAGACTACCAGAACAACTGTGACCAGATCAATTGATCCCTCCCTATGTGCCCGCTGCTCGGGATGCGTGATAAGTTTCGAGCACACAGGTATGGAATGGCATAGCTACAAAACACTTGCCCACTGGGGTGTCAGGAGGGGCAGCAGCCTGGGTAGCGCGAGTCTCTTCCCCCAGGGGCGAAGTGATGCTGGTATGTAAAGTAGCTAAAATGCGGTCAGGCTGAATGATGGGTACAGGGACCTCATCCTTATCTATTTCTGGACCGTATTGCCTGGACAGTGCATCTGCCCTAACATTCTTGGACCCAGGCAAGTAGGATACGATGAAATTGAAGCGAGACAGGAACAAGGCCCATCTGGCTTGTCGAGAGCACAACCTCTTAGCCTCTGAAAGGTACATCAGGTTTTTATGGTCTGTCAAGATCAACACGGGAGTCCTAGTACCTTCCAGCAGATGGTGCCATTCCTTAAGAGCAAGGATAATAGCCAGAAGTTCTCTGTCCCCAATCTCGTAGTTACTTTGGGCACTAGACAATTTTTTAGAAAAAAACCCACAGGGTCTCAGTATGCTCCCAGGAGCCAGACGTTGAGACAATATCTAAATCTAAATATCTATGCCCCTACCCCAGTTTCAGAAGTGTCAACTTCCAAAGTGAATGGAAGGGAGGGGTTAGGGTGAATTAGTACAGGAGCAGATGCAAACGCGGACTTAAGTGTCACAAAGGCCTGTTCCGCAGCCACAGATCATTGGGAAGGATTAGCACCCTTATGCGTCAGATCGGACAGCGGTTTAACAATCGTGGAAAAGTCTCGGATACATTTCCTATAATAATTGGCAAACCCGAGAAACCGCTGGATAGCCTTGAGTCCCTTGGGTTGAGGCCATTGCCGCACAGCTGCGAGCTTCTCCTTATCCATGGCAATGCCATCTTTAGATATCACAAAGCCCAGAAAAGGCACCATGGACTTGTGGAATTCACATTTCTCGATTTTACAGACTAATTTGTGCTTACATAATCTGAGCAAGACTTCCGACACATCCTTGATATGTTGAGACAAATTAGCTGAATGTATGAGTATATCGTCAAGATAAACAACTACACATGACTGTAACATATCACGGAGAATGTCGTTAATAAACTCTTGGAACACAACAGGGGCATTACACAGCCCAAATGGCATCACCAGGTATTCATAGTGTCCGGATCTGGTATTGAACACCATTTTCAACTCATCCCCAGCTTTTATCCTGATCAAATTATAAGCGGCCCGTAGGTCTAACTTAGTGAAAATCGAGGAACCCTTCAGCCTGTCAACCAGTTCAGTGATGAGTGGAATCTGATAGGCATTTTTGGACACAAGCTTATTTTGGCTGCGATAATCAATGCATGGTCTTAACTCTCCATTTTTCTTCTTAACAAAAAAGAAACCAGCCCCCGCGGGAAAGGTTTACTTCCTAATAATGCCCCTTTTGAGAGCATCAGCGATGTACTCCTCCATAGCCCGATTCTCCTCGCACAACAGCGGGTACGTGCGACCTCGGGGAGGGACAATGGCAGGCGACAGATCAATAGCGCAATCATAAGAACGATGCTGGGGCAAAGCGCTAGCCTCTTCCTAACTGAAAACTTCACTGAATTGATGGTACTCGGCTGGCACGGAGGGAGAGGTACACATAATCTTAGTAGGATGAGAAACACAATGCTTCATACAGTATTCAGATCACAATGTTATCTCACACGAATGCCATTCGAACTTGGGGTTGTGTAGATGTAACCATGGGAACCCAAAGATGACCGCATGGTGAGGGGACTGGTTGATCTGAAACCATTGTTTCTCCGTGTGGAGTGCCCCAATACTCATAGACAGTGGCATAGTTTCCATAGTGATATGAGCTGGCACCAGGGGTCTGCCATCAATGCCCTCAATGGCTAAAGGAGATTATTTTTCAATCAGCGGAATCTTTGTAGAGCAGCAAATTATTTGTCCATAAAATATCTGGCTGCACCGGAATCAACCAGGGCCAGAACCTCCACAGAGTCTTCTGCCCAAGAGATTACAGCCTGGATAGTGGGTTTCTGATTTTCTGGATCTAGGGACTGCTGTACTCCACCTAGGGCCTGTCCCCCAAGGTACCCTAGGTGCGTCCTTTTCCTGGCCGTATAGGACAGGTACGCAACAGGTGTCCAGGTTGGCCACAATACAAGCAGAGCCCCTGTCTGCGTCGATGCGCCCATTCCACCTTAGACAACTTGGTGAACCCTAGCTGCATGGGTTCATTATTCTCTTGAGTATGTTCAGGAGGAGTGGGAGGCGTGGGTGGGAAATTTTGACTTGTTTGTCCCAGATTTCTGACCCGCATCTTAGGTCTTTGGCTGCCATATGTTCGCGAATACGAGAATCGATCAGGAGAGCAAAATCAATGAACTCATCTAGTTCATTAGGCAAATCTCTAGCTGCCATTTCGTCTTTGATACGATCATTGAGTCCCTGAGCAAATGCTGCCACCAGCAGGGCCGGATTTGCCATAAGGCAGAGTAGGCACCTGCCTACAGGCGCACACCACCGAGGAGCGCCTGACATTGGGATTCTTTTTTAATTTTTTATTTATCTTTAAACTAGCCACCTCGCTGGCTGTGCAGTGGCAGAACAATAATTCCCCCACCCGGCGCCCACTCCATGTCGCCCTCACAGGAGACAAAAGGGGGAGAAAGAATCAAAATGGGGAGATCAGGAGACAAAAGTGGGAGAAAGAGGCAAAATGGGGGGATCAGGAGACAAGAGGGGGAGAAAGAGGCAAAATGGGGGCTAAAAATGGAATAGGAGGATCAAGAGGCAAGGGGGCAAAAGGGGGAGAAATATTCTAGAGCAGGGATCAAGAGGGGGAGAAAGAGACTCTTTTTTTCTCCCTTCTTTTTTTTCTCTTTATTCCATTCTTAACTCTTTCTCCCTCTTGTCACTTTATCTTTCTCCATCACTTTTCTCACTCCTCCTTGCCTTTCTCTCCATTCTGCCTCTTTCTCTTTAGTCCATTCTTGTCTCTTTCTCCCTCTTGCCCCTCTTTATCCCCCTCTTGCCCCTCTTTCTCTCCCCTTTCCTCTTTCTCTTTATCCCTTTTTGTCTCTCTCACTTTTGCCACTCAATCCCCATCTTGTCTCTTTATCCCCTCTTGCCTCTTTATCCCCTCTTGTCTCTTTATCCCCTCTTGCCTCTTTATCCCCTCTTGCTTCTTTATCCCACCTCTTGCCTCAGTGGTAAGCTCTGTGATATCTGTGCAGCTTCATTTAAAACATAAGATATGTGGTATCACAGTGTAGCACAATTACACTTTTTTTAATGAACAACATGGAGGCAAGAGCCGTCTAATGGAGACTTCTCTAAAATCCAAGGGGTTAATACAGAGAAGTGTAATATTTTGGTTTACCTCTTGAGGACCAAAAGTGGGTGTAATGCATTGATTGACAATCGTACGGAGCAGTGGAAAGGGTGGGAATGGTTGCTCCCTCAGAGAATATGTAGGACTGTATTTTAGACTGCAGAGAACAAATGGAGGAATGTTTCAGTCTAGCATGATGTCCAGGATATTTAAGTGTATATGACCCGACATGTTCATTTATAAAAAGAGTGAAAACAAACTATTGGTGCTTCAAGGATTCTCTGCAGGCATCTACATCAAAGCTTATCGCCTTGACACCTGTTCCACTCATGAAACGTGATAGCCTGGGTTCTCTTCTGACACCTTCAAGATTGAACAATTGAGAAAGAATGGCTGCACTGTTTCAAATGAGAGATACAACGGCGGAAAAAATTAAAACATTTACTATATTGGAAAAAATCCTTAAAATACAAAACAATATCTTCCGGACAATAGAAGTCAAGTCTCATGTCACATGCAGTGCAAGAACTACATAGTCCACGCGTTTCGCGCTACAAGCGCTTAATCATTACTACACGCACATGATTAAGTGCTTGTAGTGCGAAACGCGTGGACTATGTAGTACTTGCACTGCATGTGACATGAGAGTTGACCTCTATTGTCTGGAAGATATTGTTTTGTATTTTAAGGATTTTTTCCAATAAAGTAAATGTTTTAATTTTTTCCGCCGTTGTATCTCATTTGAAACAGTGCAGCCATTCTTTCTCATTTATAGAAAGAGGGCCAGGGCCATTTTTAGGGTAGGGCACAAGGGACAGGGGATTGAGGCAAGGTCGAGGGAAGGGGGATTGTGGCCGGGTCGGAGGGAGGTGGGTGGATTGGCGGGGGGAGGGGCATCAAAATGCACCTTCGCCTGTGTAGACAAAAATCCTTGCACCGGCCCTGACTACAGGACTGTGCCAAGGAGGCACAGATGACAGATCTCCTGCCAGGGAGGTAGGAAACAGACAACGGGGGGGAGGTAGGAAACGGACAATGGGGGGCAGGCAGGGACGTGCACAGACATTTTGGGGGGCAGGGGCTCAAATGAAAAAAAGGTCACTTCTCGTAATTATTATTTTTTTTTTGTTATAAGAGCACAAGGGCACTTTGGACAAAAAGGGCAGATTTCCACAAGGGGTTGGCCCATGCCTGGGCTCTGCCCTTTAGTAACGAAATCATGAAGCCCACCTTCGCACTTTCATTCGGAAAGGCTTGAGGAGTTAGTTCCAGGTATATCTCTAATTGGTTGATAAACCCTCTACACAGGGTAGGTTCGCCATCGTATCTTAACGGCAACGGGGCTGTAGCGGTTACACTTTGTTCGAGGCCACTTGCGTCAGGGATTGAGCTCCCGGTGTCGAAATGGAGGGGACCACCGAGGCTTGAACCGGTTTCTCTAGATGCATTCTAGGATGGTCTGCACTGCCAGCGCCAACTGGTCCAAACGCTGCTCACGTAAATCCATCCGCCACTGGAAACTTTGTGCATTACTTCCACCTGTACCATCTGAGGTCATGGCCCTTTCGTAATGTCACGGTTTAAATGACACTGAGACTGAGGAGATGAAATAAAGCACAGTTTTATTGAACAAGTTTAGAAAATTAACCCTCACGGGTCCAGCAGTATAGGTAACACAATACAATGCTGACACAGGACAAGTTATGGCAAAATTACAATGAATACTCACACGGGTCCAGTATATGTACAAACAGACCATACATTATACTGACACAGATCAGGTAATGATCATGTGAACTCAGACCGAGACAGCCAGGAATGGGTTACTATTAGGCCAATACAGCGAGTAGGCCCTAATAGTGCGAGGCCCTTGGAACTCCCACTTTGTGCAGGGAGTGATTAAATAGAGAGAAACTCCCAGGAGAAAACGGAGGCCCAGGATAACTAGATCTGCCTTGGCAGTAACGGAGGACTGAGATAGTATGCCCGGATGGTTGCCCAACGGAGACTGCACAGTGATTGACCAGACACAAGTAGCACCTTCCCCGAAGGGGTTAACGAATGCCACAACCAACCTAGACTGCCTGATGGTAACACAGCTTGAAGCGTCCAATGAAACACCAACCTCAGCCCTAGGCAGGAAGAAGGGTCAAGCGTACCGTGGTGCACTGAAGGAATATATACCGGAATGTCGCCCGCGCAACACTATCTAAAACGACTAGACACACAAGTGACTCTGAGGCTCAACAGGGTAGTCTGGAGACTGAGGCAGAAAACGGAACCCCAAACCAAGGGCCTGAAAGGGACTGCAGATTGCTCCAGGACCAGGAGCAGTAGCCCTACCGGGCCTGTGCACAGAGCAGGAACAAGCCAAACAGTCGGTACACCAAGCAGGGACGTCAGCTGGGCCTGGTCGGTACATGGAGCAGAAACGTCAGCCAATCCGAGTCGGTACACAGAGCAGGAACGTCAGCCGGGCCGGGTCGGTACATGGAGCAGGAACAGATAAAGCAGAGTAGTCAGGCAATCCGGGTCGGTACACAGGCAGGAACAGATACAGCAGAGTAGTCAGGCAATCCGGGTCGATACACAGGCAGGAACAGATACAGCAGAGTAGTCAGGCAATCCGGGTCGGTACACAGAGCTTCACACAGAGAACTGGAACAAGCTCTGGCAACAGAAACACCATGAAAGGGCAACAGCGAAGTGACAGGACAAGATATTGCAACCAATGAGAGTAGCAGTGAGTGAGACTGACAGAATGTCGCCAAGAAGCACGGGAACCGTGACAGCACAGCAGGAATTGCTCCAAGGCCTGATTAGCCCTTTCTGCAGACCCGTTCGTTTGCAGGTGATAGGCCGAGAAGAAGGAGAGTTGGATACCTAGTTGCACACAGAAGTCCCTCCAGAATCTCAAGACAAACTGGCTACCCCCGTTGGAAACGATGACTTTGGGAACCCTGTGTAGACCTCTTTGACAAAGACCATAGCCAACTCTTTAGAGGATGGACTTTTTTTTTAAAGGTATACAATGAATCATTTTAGAAAATCAGTCAACGGCCATGAGGATGACTGTATTACCATTAGACAAAGGGAGGTCGACTATGAAGTCCATGGCAAGGTGTGACCATGGTTTCTCCCCATTAGGTATGGGTTGGAGAAGGCCCACTGGAAGGTGACAGGGTGATTTGGTCTGTGCACAGACTGGACAGGAAGAGACAAAGGCAGCAATATCTTTGTTAAGTTCTGGCCACCAGAAAAGACAGGATACCAAACAGAGGAGCTGGTTCTTACCGTGATGCCCTGCTGACTTCGTATTATGGTATGTGGAAAGTACCTTGGTACGGCGGTTACTAGGTACGAAACAGTGCCCAGAAGGAGTCTCAGCAGGTGCATCTACTTGGGTAGCCCATATTCTCTCCCCGATGGGAGATGTAATGCTTGTACGTATGGTGGCCAGTACTCGGTCCGGAGGGATAATAGGACTTGGAGGGTTTTCATCCTTAGGGCCCGAGAACTGTCTGAATAGGGAATAAGCCAGGACATTTTTGGTGCCCGGCAGGTACGAGACCACATAATTAAAACGGGACAGAAATAAGGCCCAAAGGGCCTGTCTTGGAGTCAAGCACTTAGCTTAGGACAGGTATGTGAGGTTTTTATGATCAGTGAGATTTAGGATTGGCACTGAAGTTCCTTCAGCAAATGCCTCCATTCTTTAAGAGCGAGTATTTTAGCTAGCAACTCACGGTCAAAAATTGCAGATACATTTCCTGTAGTAATTAGCGAACCAAAGGAAGCATTGAAGGGACCGGAAACCTACGGGTCGCGGCCATTCGAGAACAGCTGAGAGTTTCTCAGGGTCCATAGTGAAACTGACCTCTGAGATTACGTACCCCAAGAAGGTGACCTGTTTGCGGTGGAACTCACATGTTTCTAATTAGCAATATAGATTATTATCTCTTAATTTTTGCAGAACTCAGGCTACATTTGAGTAGTGGTTTTCCATGGAGGCGAAATGGATCAGTAGATCATCTAAATATACCACCACTCATTGCTGGAGCATGTCCTGGAGGATGTCATTTAAGAATTCCCTGAAAACCGCGGGAGCATTGCAGAGACAGAAGAGCATTACAAGGTATTCGTAATGCCCGCTCCTGGTGTTAAACACGGTTTTCCATTTGTTGCCCTCCTTCATCCCTACCAAATTGTACACCCCTCGCAGGTCGAGCTTGGTGAACACTTTGGACCCTTTAATAGATCGAATAGCTTGGTAGTAAGTGGAATAGAGTAGGCCTTCTTAACCGTGATATGGTTGAGCCCCCTGTAATCGATTCAGGGTCTCAGTTCTCCACTCTTTTTCTTCACAAAGAGGAATCTGGCCCCAACGGGAGAGGAAGACTTGTGGGTGAACCTCAGGACAGCACATCCACAACATACTCCTCCAAGGCCTTATTCTCCGTGACAGAAATAGGGTAGACTCGACCTCAAGGAGGTACGGCATCTGGTTGTATCAAAGACTACCTTAGAGGCCTAGTATCACGGTGCCCGTGATTGCTCTCTTTTCTTGTCTATCACCAGTAGGGGGCTCTCCATTGGCTGGCTGCCTTCAGCCCGCCCTGTATTGCCTATTTAAACCTAGCCTGGGCACCCTTTGGTTGCCCTTTCGTGTTGTCTCTATGCTGTTGCATATGATCCTGTTCCTGAGTATCCTGGGCCTCTGCTGTGTTCCTGCGACCTGTATTCTACATGTTCCAGTGCTTCCAGTTGAATAGTTCCTGCCTTAGATTGATCCGGTCGAACCTCCGCTTCCTGCTGCCAGTCTCCGCCGATGTTCCGGTTGACCGTCTGCCTGCTGGTTCCTGCTTCCATTCGCTGATTCCTGTCCAGTCGTTTCCTGTCTTCAGCCGTTCCTGAGTCGCCTTGGCGACATTGTTACTTGCCGGTTATCGTACTGGGTACTGGTTCGCTCCCCAAGCCATCCGGCTGCCTCAGTGCTACAGCGTTCCACGTACAGGGTACTGGTTCGTTCCCCAAGCCATCCGGCTGCCTCAGTGCTATAGTGTTCCACGTACTGGGTACTGGTTTGCTCCTCAAGCCATCCGGCTGCCTTAGTGCTATAGCGTTCCACGTACAGGGTACTGGTTCGCTCCCCAAGTCATCCGGCTGCCTCAGTGCTATAGCGTTCCACGTACAGGGTACTGGTTCGCTCCTCAAGCCATCCGGCTGTCTCTGTGCTATAGTGTTCCAAGTACAGGGTACTGGTTTGCTCCTCAAGCCATCCGGCTGTCTTAGACTGATAGCATTCCACGTACTGGTTTGCCCCGCAAGCCTTCTGGCTGTCTCTGTATTGTCGCGTCCCACGTACAGGGTACTGGTTCGCTCCTCAAGCCACCCGGCTGCCTCAGTATATATTGCGTACCACGTACTGGGTACTGGTTTGCTCCATGCATACCTGATTGCTCTATAGTGATTTAGCGTTCCATCTGTGAAGAGCATTGCTGAGCTCCATTATCTCTGCTGCTGGCGGCTTATTTACTGACTCAGCCTCTTTACCATCATAGTGACTGTTTTTCCACCAGTCAGTCACTTTAGTGTGTGGTTGATATTTCCTCCTGTCTACGGGCTGCCTTGCCCGGTATATGGTAAGGCTGGTAGAACCTGTCCTGTTTCCTTGGGTTGCCTTACCCGGTATTGGCAAGGCCGGTAGAGCCTGTGTAGTCACCTGTCTACGGGCTGCCTTGCCCAGTATATGGTAAGGCCGGTAGAACCTGTCCTGTTTCCTTGGGTTGCCTTACCCGGTATTGGCAAGGCCGGTAGAGCTTGTATAGTCACCTGTCAATTGGCTGTCTTGCCCGGTATATGGTAAGGCCGGTAGAACCTGTCCTGTTTCCTTGGGTTGCCTTACCCAGTATTGGCAAGGTCGGTAGAGCCTCACCTCACCAGTTCCGATCCCCTGGCTGCCTTGCCCAGTATATTGGCAGGGCCGGTAGAGCCAATATTGCTCTTATTTGCATTGTATTCCTGTCTAATAAAGATATATGTGTGTACGTGTATATTACCCTACGGGCTGCATTAACTTTTCAATAAAGTTGAGTTTTTACCTAACTCTGCGTCTGAGAGTCTTAACAAACGGTGACAATACGAAAGGGCCATTACCTCAGACAACAAGAGTGATGGTAACCCGCAAAACATCCATTGGATAATGGATGCACATGAGCAACAATTGGATCAGCTAGCGCTATCAATCCAAACTATACTTGAACGCACGGTGCTTTCTGAGAAGGCTGGCCTTAGTCCCGTGGTTTCCTCCGGGCAGACATCTGAGAACATTACCATGCCCTCAGGGGCAGCAGTCAAGGGGTTAACTGCCTCTGCCCCGTTGCCACTCAGATACGATGGTGACCCTAATCTTTGCAGAGGATTTATTAACCAACTTGAAATATTTATGGAATTGACGGCTCAGGCCTTTCCCTTTGACCGCAGTAAAGTTGGTTTTATGATATCCCTGCTGACCGGTAGAGCATTGGTATGGTCAAATCCGTTATGGGAAAATGCAAAACCTTTCACTAGGAGTTTCAGAGAATTCGTGCAGTCGTTTCGGAGAGTGTTCGAGCCTCCTGGTAGAACCACCTCTGCTGCTAAGCGCCTTATGGAAATACAACAGGGCAGGCGTACGGTATGTGACTACGCCATTGAATTTCACACCTTGGCAGCAGAGGTAGGTTGGAACGATGAAGCATTATTGGCAGCCTTTGCTCAGGGTCTAGGTGACCAAATTAAGGATGAGATCGCTGCGAAAGAATTGCCTATTGATCTTGATGACTATATTGAATATGTCATTCTAATTGACACACGGATTCATGAGAGACTAATGGCCAAAGACCGCAGGTCACGGCAAAAGAGTAATGGATCTAGTAGTACTTTTTTGCCCACCCGTCCCTCCCTTGGCTTCTAAACAGATTAATCTACCTCGAGAACCAGGTGAACCTATGCAGTTAGCCTTCACTAGGCTAACCAAGGAGGAGAGGACACATCGCAGAAAACATGGGTTATGCTTATACTGTGGCAAAAATGGGCATCTACTAAGATCTTGTCCTGTACGTCCGGGAAACAAACAGACCAAGGGTACCTTGGGGGACAGGCCCTAGGTGGTGTTCAGGCTTCCCCAGAATGTGGTATATTGAAACCCACCATACAGGTGGCACTTTCTTGGGCAAAACTCTCAGTGAAGGTTTTGGCCCTGGTTGATTCTGGTGCAGCTGGGTATTTTATGGATAATACCTTGCTGAATTACATGGGGTTCCATGCATTGAAAGGGAAGCCCCACTCGCTATTGAAGCAATTGACGGTAGACCCCTGGAACCTGCTCAGGTGACTTTTGAAACTATGCCTTTGTCCGTGTCTATTGGGGCTCTCCACAGAGAGGAACAGCAGTTCCAGCTTATCAACTCTCCTCATAACGCAGTAATCCTGGGATTTCCCTGGTTACAGTTGCATAACCCACAGTTTGATTGGGAAAAATGTAAAATATCCGCTTGGTCTCAGTCTTGCATGGAACATTGCGTAACCCAACCAGTTAAGATCTTGTGTACCTCTTCTGCTCTGCCAGATGAATACCAACAGTTTATCGATGTATTCAGTAAGGGAGCAGCTGGCACCCTACCCCAGCACAGATCTTATGACTGTTGTATTGAATTGCCTCCGGGGGCGGTGCCCCCTAGGGGATGCACGTATCCATTATCTTGTGAGGAGAACGAAGCTATGGAAGAATATATCGCTGATGCCCTCGAAAGAGGCATCATAAGAAAATCCACCTCTCCAGCTGGGGCTGGATTTTTCTTTGTAAAAAAGAAAAACGGCGAGCTGAGACCTTGCATTGACTACCGGGGCTTAAATAA
Source organism: Rhinophrynus dorsalis (assembly GCA_037306005.1). NCBI lineage: Eukaryota > Metazoa > Chordata > Amphibia > Anura > Rhinophrynidae > Rhinophrynus > Rhinophrynus dorsalis. The sequence continues at coordinate 146,984,755 of CM074721.1, forward strand.
GTTAATATTTAAGAATGCCTATCCAATACCACTCATCACCAAGCTATTTGACAGACTTAAAGGTTCCTCTATTTTCACCAAATTGGACCTACGTGCTGCATACAATTTAATTCGGATCAGAGCTGGTGATGAGTGGAAAACCGCCTTTAACACGAGAGCTGGCCATTATGAGTACTTGAACATGCCATTTGGACTCTGTAACGCACCTGCTGTATTCCAAGAGTTCATTAATGACATTCTTAGAGATATGTTGCAGTCCTGTGTCGTTGTCTATCTTGACAACATCCTCATTCATTCTGAGAATATGTTACAACACGTCAAGGACGTGTCTGAGGTGTTGCTTCACCTACGATAGAGTAAACTGTATTGTAAACTCGAAAAATGTGAATTTCACAGAACCAGTGTACCATTTCTGTGATTTATAATTGGCAAAGAAGTCATTGCCATGGACAAAGAGAAACTAACGGCAGTGTTACAATGGCCACGCCCCAAGAGCTTGAAGGCCATTCAACGATTTCTAGGCTTCGCTAATTATTATAGGAAATTTATTAAGAACTTCTCTACTATGGTAAAACCTTTGACTGACCTTACGCACAAGGGTGCAAATCCATCCCAGTGGTCAGTGGCTGCAGAGGAGGCCTTTGAGAAATTGAAGTCTGCTTTCATTAAAGCTCCTGTGTTATCTCACCCCATCCCATCACTTCCATTCACACTGGAGGTGGACGCCTCAGATATTGGGGTTGGAGCAGTGCTTTCTCAGCGTCCCATTAAAGGAGGAACTCTCAGACCTTGTGGGTTTTTCTCTAAACAGTTGACCGGGGCACAAAGTAATTATGAGATTGGTGACAGAGAACTGCTAGCCATTAGTCTTGCTCTTAAGGAGTGGCATCACCTACTCGAGGGTACTAAGAACCCCGTTTTGATTCTGACCGATCACAAGAACTTAATTTATCTCTCTGAGGCAAAGAGGTTATCCCCACGCCAGGCTAGGTTGGCACTGTTCTTGTCTCGATTCAACTTCATTGTATCTTATTTACCTGGGTCTAAGAACGTCAGGGCTGACGCATTGTCAAGACAATTTGAGGCTGAAACTGACAAAGACGAGGTACCAGCACCTATTATTCAGCCTGATCGAATTTTGGCTACTATACGCACGAGTATCACCTCACCATTAGGGGAAGAGATCTTGTCCTCCCAAGCCTCCACTCCTCCTGAAACCCCGATGGGCAAGTGTTTTGTTGATGTGCCATTTCGCACACAGTTACTTGAGACTTACCATTCCTCTAGGGCTGCGGGACATATTGGCAGAGACCAATTGTTATGGTCTCTCTTGCAAGTTTTTTGGTGGCCTTCTATGAGGGCAGATTGTGCCGATTTTACGAATGTCTGTGCTACTTGTGCCCGTGTTAAGACCCTGAGACACCTCCCTGTGGGTTTACTCCAACCGGTACCTAATGGTGAACGCCCTTGGTCTCACTTTTCCATCGATTTTATGGGAGAATTACCAGTGTCTAGAGGGTATTCCTTTATACTCATGATAGTAGACAGGTTCTCTAAAATGTCTCATTTTGTGCCCCTCCGTGGCCTTCCCTCTGCTAAAGAATTGGCGGTGGTATTTGCCAAAGAGGTATTCCGGTTGCATGGTGTACCCAGAGTGCTGGTGTCTGACCGGGGGAGCCAGTTTGTATCCAGGTTTTGGAGGGCATTTTGCGAACAGATGGGCATACAGTTATCTTTTTCCTTCGCCTACCATCCCCAGACCAATGGGGCCGCTGAGCGTGCCAATCAAGGCTTGGAACAGTTTTTGCACTGTTTTATTACTGACCATCATGACAATTGGGCCGACCTTTTTCCCTGGGTAGAGTTCGCCAGGAATTGTGCAGTTAACTCTTCAGTGGGGAGCTCTCCGTTTCTGATCAATTATGGGTTTCAACCCTGTTTGCTCCCAGACTCCTTTCAGGCACAACAAATTCCAGCTCTGGATGAGCATATCGAGCAGCTCTGCTCCACATGGGCACAGGTGCAGAGGGCATTGGGTCAGTCATTCCAACGACATCAACGTCATGCTAATCACAGAAGGTTGCCAGCGGTTTCCTTTCAGGTTGGGGACAGAGTGTGGCTGTCCTCCAGGAACCTTAAGTTGCAAGCCCCGTCTAACAAGTTGGCTCCCCGATTCATTGGTCCTTACAGAATCATTTGCAGAATCAATCCAGTATCGTATGCATTGGACATCCCTGCGTCCATGAGTATTCATAATGTCTTCCATGTGTCTCTCCTTAAACCTGTCGTATGCAACCGCTATACAACTAACCCTGTGGTGCCAGGGCCTATTGAAGTGGAGGGTCAGGAGGAGTACGAAGTTCAGAGTATCATTGATTCCCGCAGGCTTAGAGGAAAGGTGCAGTATTTGGTGCATTGGAAGGGTATCACGGTGCCCGTGATTTGCTGCAGTTACTTGTCTGTCACCAGTAGGGGGCTTCTATTGGCTGTCTGCAGATAGCCCGCCTCTTATTGACTATTTAAACCTGGATTGGGCACCCTTTGAGTGCCCTTTCGTGTTGTTTCTGACCTTCTTGCTATCACTATGCTAGTGATAGCTGGGCCTCTGTTCCAGTGTTCCTGAGTTCCTGATCTCATGTGTTCCTGAGTTCCTGATCTCTACTGTTCCAGTGTTTCCTGCATGCTGAAGTACTTCCAGTCCTGGTTCCGGCCTAGTCTCTGGTGTTGCAGTTCCTGCTGAACTTCTCTGCTGTTTTCTGACCTGACTGATCGTTGCTGGTTCCTGTCATCTCATCACCTGTCTTCAGTATCCTGGCGACCTTCTGCCTGGTCGCGTTGGTGACATTGCTACTATTCCGTGTTGGTCCCAGCGTGCGGACGCTGGTTTGCTCCCAAGCCTTGCGGCTATACTAACTCGCTTGTTACACCAGTGTGCGGTCACTGGTTTGCTCCAAAGCCTATCAGCTATACAAATCTGTGTTGGTCCCAGCGTGCGGACGCTGGTTTGCTCCTAAGCCTTGCGGCTATACAAACTCACTTGTTACACCAGTGTGCGGTCACTGGTTTGCTCCAAAGCCTTTCAGCTATACAAATCTGTGTTGGTCCCAGCGTGCGGACGCTGGTTTGCTCCTAAGCCTTGCGGCTATACAAACTCGCTTGTTACACCAGTGTGCGGTCACTGGTTTGCTCCTAAGCCTATCAGCTATACAATTCGGTGTTGGTCCCAGCGTGCGGACGCTGGTTTGCTCCTAAGCCTTGCGGCTATACAAACTCACTTGTTACACCAGTGTGCGGTCACTGGTTTGCTCCAAAGCCTTTCAGCTATACAAATCTGTGTTGGTCCCAGCGTGCGGACGCTGGTTTGCTCCTAAGCCTTGCGGCTATACAAACTCGCTTGTTACACCAGTGTGCGGTCACTGGTTTGCTCCAAAGCCTATCAGCTATACTAATCTGTGTTGGTCCCAGCGTGCGGACGCTGGTTTGCTCCTAAGCCTTGCGGCTATACTACTCGCTTGTTACTCCAGTGTGCGGTCACTGGTTTGCTCGCTAAGCCCTACGGCTATACTATTCAGTGTTGTTTCCAGCGTGCGGACGCTGGTTTGCTCCAAAGCCTTGCTGCTTAACGATTCTGCTAATTTGCCAGTTCCATCTGACTGCTGCTATTATCTCTGGGCTGCCCTGCCCGGTATTGGTAAGGCCGGTAGAACCTTTTTCCACATTCCATCTGAGGTTGCCTTACCCGGTATTGGCAGGGCCGGTAGAGCCTACATTGTGTATCTATTGAGGCTGCCTTGCCCGGTAATTTGGTAAGGCCGGTAAAACCGTTATGCTATTCCATCTGCAGGTTGCCTTACCCGGTATTGGCAAGGCCGGTAGAGCCTAAAGACTGTCCTGTCCGGTATGTTGACAGGACCGGTAGAGTCTGCCTTCTGTCTGTGCTATATTCTGTATATATATATATGTATGTTATTGCCATCCTAAGTTATCATTTATTATTTCAATAAAATTGATTTTTTTTTACCTAAAACTTGTGTCTGAGAGTCATAATAAACCGTGACAGTACGAAAGGGCCATGACCTCAGACAGCAAGGGTCAAGGTAACGCACAGAATATCCATTGGAGGATGGATGTGCTCGAGCAACGTTTGGATCAGTTGGCAGTTGCAATTCAAACGATCCTTGAACGCACGGTACCTGCTGACCAATCTAGCTCTAGCCCTGTGGTCTCGCCAAGTCAGACACCGGAAAGTGATACCAGACCCCTAGGGGGTACTGTTAAAGGGTTAACGGCTTCTGCACCCTTGCCGCTAAGATATGATGGTGACCCTAGTCTCTGCAGAGGGTTCATCAATCAACTCGAAATCTTTATGGAATTGACGGCACACGCATTTCCCAATGATCGTAGTAAAGTGGGGTTCACGATATCACTGCTCACTGGCAGAGCATTGGCCTGGGCTAACCCCTTGTGGGAGAATGCTAAACCTTGTACTAAGAACTTTAGTGAATTTGTGCGTTCCTTTCGAAGAGTGTTTGAGCCTCCTGGTAGAACCACCTCTGCTGCCAAACGCCTTATAGAGATACAACAGGGCAGGCGTACAGTGGGCGACTATGCCATCGAATTCCGCACATTGGCAGCAGAGGTAGGTTGGAATAACGAGGCATTATTGGCAGCCTTCTCTCAAGGCCTGAATGACCACATTAAAGACGAAATCGCTGCTAAAGATCTACCTATTGATCTAGATGATTACATTGAGTATGTTATGATAATTGACTCCAGAATACGTGAGAGATCAATTGCCAGAGATCGTAAGTTACGGTCAAAAAATAATGAGCCTAGTAGCATGTTTTGCCCACCCATCCCTCCCTTGGCATTGAAGTCTAGTGAACCAGTACGGGAAACAAGTGAACCTATGGAAATAGGCTTCACTAGACTAACCAAGGCAGAGAGACTATATCGCAAAAAACAAGGGTTATGTTTATACTGCGGTAAAAAAGGGCACTTGCTAAATTCCTGTCCGGTACGTCCGGGAAACGCACACACCTAGGGTATCTTGGGGGACAGGCCCTAGGTGGTGTACAATCGTCCCCAGTGTCGGGCATAATGAAACCCACCATACAGGTGGTATTGTCTTGGGCACAACGCTCTGTGGAGGTTTTGGCCTTGGTTGACTCCGGTGCAGCAGGGTATTTTATGGATAATACCTTTGCTGAATTGCACGGAGTTCCACGCATTGAAAGAGAAAACCCCTTGACTATTGAAGCGATTGATGGTAGACCCTTAGAACCGCCTCAGGTTATATTTGAAACTATGCCATTGTCTATGACTATTGGGGCACTTCACAGAGAAGAGCAGCAGTTTCAACTGATTAATTCCCCGCACCATGCGGTGATATTGGGATTTCCGTGGTTACAGTTACATAACCCACAATTCGATTGGAAAAAGTGTGAAATTGCTGCTTGGTCCCAGTTTTGTATGGACAAGTGCGTCATCCAGCCTATTAAGGTCATGTGCACCTCCTCTGCTATGCCGGATGTGTACCAACAGTTTGGCGATGTTTTTAGCAAAGGAGAGGCTAGTATGCTACCCCAGCATAGACCTTATGATTGTTGCATTGAATTGCAGCCTGGTGCAGTACCTCCGAAAGGACGCACTTATCCATTATCTTGTGATGAACATAAGGCTATGGAGGATTACATTTCTGATGCCCTTGCTAGAGGGATCATACGTAAATCTACCTCTCCAGCTGGGGCTGGGTTCTTTTTTGTAAAAAAGAAAAATGGCGAATTAAGACCATGCATTGACTACCGGGGCTTGAATAAACTAATGGCAAAAAACGCATACCCAATACCACTCATCACCGAGCTTTTTGACAGGCTTAAGGGCGCTTCGATATTTACCAAGTTGGACCTACGGGCCGCTTACAATCTGGTTCGCATTCGAGCAGGTGATGAGTGGAAAACTGCCTTTAATACTCGAGCTGGGCACTACGAGTATCTAGTAATGCCTTTTGGGCTGTGTAATGCACCCGCAGTTTTCCAGGAACTGATAAATGATGTTCTGAGAGATATGTTACAGACATGTGTTGTGGTGTACCTCGACGATATACTGATTTACTCCCACAACATGGCACAGCACATCAAAGATGTATCCGCAGTATTGCTACGACTCCGTGAGAACAAATTATTTTGTAAAATGGAAAAATGTGAGTTTCATAGAACCAGTGTGCCATTCTTGGGGTTCATAATTGGCAATGATGGCATTGCCATGGACAAAGAAAAGTTGTCAGCTGTCCTACAATGGCCAAAACCCAAGGGTCTTAAAGCCATACAGCGTTTCCTGGGTTTCGCTAATTATTATAGGAGGTTTATTAAGAACTTTTCTTCCATTGTCAAACCTCTGTCCGATCTTACGCACAAGGGTGCTAATCCTTCTTGTTGGCCGGTATCTGCTGAGAAAGCCTTTGAGAATTTGAAGCTGGCATTTGCTGCGGCTCCTGTGTTATCCCACCCCAATCCTTTACTTCCATTTACGTTAGAGGTTGATGCCTCAGATATTGGGGTCGGGGCAGTACTTTCGCAGCGACACGAGAAAGGTGGAACTCTCAGACCTTGTGGGTTTTTCTCTAAAAAGTTGACTGTCACTCAAAGCCACTATGAGATAGGTGACAGAGAATTATTGGCCATTATCCTTGCTCTTAAGGAATGGCGTCATTTGCTTGAAGGTACTAAGAATCCTGTCTTAATCCTAACAGATCATAAGAATCTGACCTATCTCTCGGAGGCCAAGAGATTGTCCTCTCGTCAGGCCAGGTGGGCACTGTTCCTGTCTCGATTTAATTTCATTGTATCATATTTGCCAGGGTCAAAAAATATCAGGGCTGATGCACTGTCAAGACAATTTGAGGCCGACAGTGACAGAGTGGAAGCACCAGCTCCTATCATCCAACCTGATAGAATACTGGCTACTATACGCACGAGTATCACTTCTCCTCTAGGGGAGGAGATCCTGGCCTCTCAGGGGTCCGCTCCCCATGAAACCCCAGTGGGCAAATGTTTTGTCGCTGAATCATTTCGTACTAGGCTGCTCGAAACCTACCATTCCTCTAAGGCTGCGGGACATATTGGTAGAGACCAATTGTTATGGTCCCTTTCTCAGTTATTTTGGTGGCCTTCCATGAGAAACGATTGTGCCGAATTTACGAATGCCTGTGCCACCTGCGCCCGCGCTAAGACCCCGAGACATCTCCCTGTGGGCTTGCTTCAACCGGTGCCTAATGGCGAACGCCCCTGGTCTCATGTTTCCATTGATTTTATGGGAGAGTTGCCTATGTCGAAGGGGTACTCCTTTATATTCATGGTGGTGGACAGGTTTTCTAAAATGGCTCATTTCGTGCCCCTCCGTGGTCTCCCTTCAGCGAAGGAATTGGCAATGGTGTTCGCCAGAGAAGTATTCCGGTTGCATGGAGTGCCTAGGGTACTGGTGTCTGACAGGGGGAGCCAGTTTGTGTCTAGATTTTGGAGGGCATTTTGCCAACAGATGGGCATACAGCTGTCCTTCTCCTCTGCCTACCATCCCCAGACCAATGGAGCCGCTGAACGAGCCAATCAGGGCTTGGAACAATTTCTCCGTTGTTTCGTTACTGACCATCATGATAATTGGTCCGACTTGTTGCCTTGGGCAGAGTTCGCCAGGAACTGTGCGGTCAATTCTTCATCTGGGAGCTCTCCGTTTCTGATTAATTATGGGTTCCAGCCCTGTTTGCTTCCAGACTCATTTCAGACGCAACAGATTCCAGCTCTGGATGAGCATATCGAGCAACTCCGTTCCACATGGGCACAAGTTCAGAGGGCACTTGGTCAGTCATTTCAGCGTCATCAGCGCCATGCTAATCGCAGAAGGCTTCCAGCGGTTTCCTTTCAGGTTGGGGATAGAGTATGGCTTTCCTCCAGAAATCTCAAGCTGCAGGTTCCGTCTAATAAGTTGGCTCCTCGGTTTATTGGTCCATACAGAGTTATTCGCAAAATTAACCCTGTCTCCTATGCACTAGACCTACCTGCATCCATGCGTATCCATAATGTGTTCCATGTGTCCCTTCTTAAGCCTCTGGTTTGCAATCGCTATACTACCACACCTGTGGTGCCAGGACCTGTTGAGGTCGAGGGCCAGGAGGAGTACGAGGTTCAGAGCATTATTGATTCCCGTAGGCTTAGAGGAAGGGTACAGTACCTGGTACATTGGAAAGGGTATGGTCCTGAGGATCGGTCATGGGTGGATAGTACGGACCTTCATGCACCTAGGTTAACTAGGTCCTTTCATGCCAATTACCCGCAGAAACCTAAACCCTATTCTAGGAGAGGGGGTCTTTGAAAGGGGGGTACTATCACGGTGCCCGTGATTTGCTGCAGTTACTTGTCTGTCACCAGTAGGGGGCTTCTATTGGCTGTCTGCAGATAGCCCGCCTCTTATTGACTATTTAAACCTGGATTGGGCACCCTTTGAGTGCCCTTTCGTGTTGTTTCTGACCTTCTTGCTATCACTATGCTAGTGATAGCTGGGCCTCTGTTCCAGTGTTCCTGAGTTCCTGATCTCATGTGTTCCTGAGTTCCTGATCTCTACTGTTCCAGTGTTTCCTGCATGCTGAAGTACTTCCAGTCCTGGTTCCGGCCTAGTCTCTGGTGTTGCAGTTCCTGCTGAACTTCTCTGCTGTTTTCTGACCTGACTGATCGTTGCTGGTTCCTGTCATCTCATCACCTGTCTTCAGTATCCTGGCGACCTTCTGCCTGGTCGCGTTGGTGACATTGCTACTATTCCGTGTTGGTCCCAGCGTGCGGACGCTGGTTTGCTCCCAAGCCTTGCGGCTATACTAACTCGCTTGTTACACCAGTGTGCGGTCACTGGTTTGCTCCAAAGCCTATCAGCTATACAAATCTGTGTTGGTCCCAGCGTGCGGACGCTGGTTTGCTCCTAAGCCTTGCGGCTATACAAACTCACTTGTTACACCAGTGTGCGGTCACTGGTTTGCTCCAAAGCCTTTCAGCTATACAAATCTGTGTTGGTCCCAGCGTGCGGACGCTGGTTTGCTCCTAAGCCTTGCGGCTATACAAACTCGCTTGTTACACCAGTGTGCGGTCACTGGTTTGCTCCTAAGCCTATCAGCTATACAATTCGGTGTTGGTCCCAGCGTGCGGACGCTGGTTTGCTCCTAAGCCTTGCGGCTATACAAACTCACTTGTTACACCAGTGTGCGGTCACTGGTTTGCTCCAAAGCCTTTCAGCTATACAAATCTGTGTTGGTCCCAGCGTGCGGACGCTGGTTTGCTCCTAAGCCTTGCGGCTATACAAACTCGCTTGTTACACCAGTGTGCGGTCACTGGTTTGCTCCAAAGCCTATCAGCTATACTAATCTGTGTTGGTCCCAGCGTGCGGACGCTGGTTTGCTCCTAAGCCTTGCGGCTATACTACTCGCTTGTTACTCCAGTGTGCGGTCACTGGTTTGCTCGCTAAGCCCTACGGCTATACTATTCAGTGTTGTTTCCAGCGTGCGGACGCTGGTTTGCTCCAAAGCCTTGCTGCTTAACGATTCTGCTAATTTGCCAGTTCCATCTGACTGCTGCTATTATCTCTGGGCTGCCCTGCCCGGTATTGGTAAGGCCGGTAGAACCTTTTTCCACATTCCATCTGAGGTTGCCTTACCCGGTATTGGCAGGGCCGGTAGAGCCTACATTGTGTATCTATTGAGGCTGCCTTGCCCGGTAATTTGGTAAGGCCGGTAAAACCGTTATGCTATTCCATCTGCAGGTTGCCTTACCCGGTATTGGCAAGGCCGGTAGAGCCTAAAGACTGTCCTGTCCGGTATGTTGACAGGACCGGTAGAGTCTGCCTTCTGTCTGTGCTATATTCTGTATATATATATATGTATGTTATTGCCATCCTAAGTTATCATTTATTATTTCAATAAAATTGATTTTTTTTTACCTAAAACTTGTGTCTGAGAGTCATAATAAACCGTGACAAAGGGCTATGGTCTTGGGTGGACAGTAAGGACCTTCATGCGCCCAAATTACTGCAACTTTTTCATTCCAAATACTCTCAGAAATCTAGACCCTCCTCTGGGAGAAGGGGGTCTTTGAGAGGGGTGGTGCTATCACGGTGCCCGTGATTGCTCTCTTTTCTTGTCTATCACCAGTAGGGGGCTCTCCATTGGCTGGCTGCCTTCAGCCCGCCCTGTATTGCCTATTTAAACCTAGCCTGGGGACCCTTTGGTTGCCCTTTCGTGTTGTCTCTATGCTGTTGCATATGATCCTGTTCCTGAGTATCCTGGGCCTCTGCTGTGTTCCTGCAACCTGTATTCTACATGTTCCAGTGCTTCCAGTTGAAGAGTTCCTGCCTTAGATTGATCCGGTCGAACCTCCGCTTCCTGCTGCCAGTCTCCGCCGATGTTCCGGTTGACAGTCTGCATGCTGGTTCCTGCTTCCATTCGCTGATTCCTGTCCAGTCATTTCCTGTCTTCAGACGTTCCTGAGTCGCCTTGGCGACATTGTTACTTGCCGGTTATCGTACTGGGTACTGGTTCGCTCCCCAAGCCATCCGGCTGCCTCAGTGCTATAGCGTTCCATGTACAGGGTACTGGTTCGCTCCCCAAGTCATCCGGCTCCCTCAGTGCTATAGTGTTCCACGTACAGGGTATTGGTTCGCTCCTCAAGCCATCCGGCTGTCTCTGTGCTATAGCGTTCCACGTACAGGGTACTGGTTCGCTCCTCAAGCCATCCGACTGCCTTAGTGCTATAGTGTTCCACGTACATGGTACCGGTTCGCTCCACAAGCCATCCGGCTGCCTCAGTACTATAGCGTTCCACGTACAGGGTACTGGTTAGCTCCTCAAGCCATCCGGCTGTCTCTGTGCTATAGTGTTCCACGTACAGGGTACTGGTTCGCTCCTCAAGCCATCCGGCTGCCTTAGTGCTATAGCGTTCCACATATGGGTACTGGTTCGCTCCCCATGCTATCCGGCTGCCTCAGTGCTATAGCGTTCCACGTACAGGGTACTGGTTCGCTCCTTAAGCCATCCGGCTGTCTCAGTGTTATAGCGTTCCACGTACAGGGTACTGGTTCGCTCCTCAAGCCACCCGGCTGTCTCCGTGTTACAGCGTTCCACGTACAGGGTACTGGTTCGCTCCTCAAGCCACCCGGCTGCCTCAGTGTTAGACTGATAGCATTCCACGTATAGGGTACTGGTTCGCCCCGCAAGCCTTCTGGCTGTCTCTGTATTGTCGCATCCCACGTACAGGGTACTGGTTCGCTCCTCAAGCCACCCGGCTGCCTCAGTGTCATAGCGTTCCACGTACAGGGTACTGGTTCACTCCTCAAGCCACCCGGCTGCCTCAGTATATATTGCATTCCACGTACTGGATACTGGTTCGCTCCATGCATACCTGATTGCTCTATAGTGGTTCCATCTGTGAAGAGCATTGCTGAGCTCCATTATCTTTGCTGCTGGTGGCTTACTTACTGACTCAGCCTCTTTACCATCATAGTGACTGTTTTTCCACCAGTCAGTCACTTTAGTGTGTGGTTGATATTTCCTCCAGTCTACTGGCTGCCTTGCCCGGTATATGGTAAGGCTGGTAGAACCTGCCCTGTTTCCTTGGGTTGCCTTACCCGGTATTGGCAAGGCCGGTAGAGCCTGTGTAGTCACCTGTCAATTGGCTGCTTTGCCCGGTATATGGTAAGGCCAGTAGAACCTGTCCTGTTTCCTTGGGTTGCCATACCCGGTATTGGCAAGGCCGGTAGAGCCTCACCTCACCAGTTCCGATCACCTGGCTGCCTTGCCCGGTATATTGGCAGGGCAGGTAGAGCCAATATTGCTCTTATTTGCATTGTATTCCTGTCTAATAAAGATATATGTGTGTACGTGTATATTACCCTACGGGGCTGCATTAACTTTTCAATAAAGTTGAGTTTTTACCTAACTCGGCGTCTGAGAGTCTTAACAAACCGTGACACCTAGTTATCCTGTGCTTCCTTCCTCTGTGGTGTGTGTCGACCGGCATAGTTGCGGCCACCTCCGCTTTGCTGACATCATGAAACAGGCACTGGCTGCGACGCCTGTTTATGGGCCTATTCTGTGTGGCCTAATTGGGTCCCAACTTCTCCTGCTCCTTTATAAACCTTCCTAGGCCTGGGAGTTATTGCCCTTACGTGGTGTTTCTGATAGCTTCTGATTGCAACGTTGTGAGCCGTGCCTGTCTGAGTATTCACCGCACCAGAGTCAATAAGTGCCTCTGTAATAATGGAACACTCACCCCAAAAGAGCCCAACGGAGACTAGAGGTTTATCCTTCTGAATAGCCGGAGAAGCGGAGATGCCACCTAAGGTCTGTCCCCTATAGGACCTTAGGTGCGGGCGTTTCCCGGACAATTGGAACAAGTTCACAGCATATACCCTGCCTTACCTCAGTAAAGGCACAGGCCCTCCCTCCTCCTAAAGGCCCTTTCAGCAACTGAAAGGCAAGTGAACCCAAGCTGCATGGGCTCCACATCGCCTAAGGTCTCGAGAGTAGGAGGTGCGGGAGGAGAGGGAGGCACAGGTGGGGACGAAAAGCTTGGGGCTAAATGGATGGGATGCCTCTGCAGGCACTCCCTAAAGGAAGCTCTCCCACAGATACTGGAGTCAACGAAGATGCAATAAGAAATCAGTTCTTCTAAATCTCTGGAGAGATCCCGGGCTGCAATCTCATCTTTAACTGTATCCGAAAGTCCATTAGAGAAAGCAGCTATGAGAGCCTCATTATTCCAACCAACCTCGGCTGCCAGGGTACGAAACTCTATGGCATAATCTGAAACCATCCTTGTACCCTGCTGGATGCACATTAGTTGCTTGGCAGTGGAGGTGGAGTGGCCCGGTACATCAAATACCCTTTTAAAGGATGCCACAAACTCAGGGTAATTGTACACTATAGGTTTCTGAGTATCCCAAAGGGGATTAGCCCATGCCAAGGTCCTGTCAGAGAGTAAGGAAATCACAAGGCCCAACTTACTCCTGTCAGACAGAAAGAACTGTGGCACCATCTCCAGAAAGATATACCAACCTGGTTCAGGAAACCTCTGCACTGGTTAGGGTCACCCCCACAATACTGAGGAAGCAGGGCAGACCCAGTCATGCCTCTTGCAACATTGGAATCACTATTGACAATCGGAGTGGGAGCGGCAGCAGCTATAGGGGCAGCCTGCGCCGGGTGGTTGCTGAGGTGGTAAAGCCAGATGCGCAGTACAGAGCAACAAAGTCAGTTAACCAAACTGGTCCATGAGCTGGTCTACCTGGTCCAGCCTGAAAAAAATATTCAGTGGATTGCCTGCGCCTTCTGAATTCATGGCCCTTGTGTACTGTTAGGGACCAGGAACCAGACAGACACAAAAATGTAAAATGCAAAATACCTTTATTAAAATAACAAAAGCAAGCAAAGAAAAATCATGATCCAGAAGCATAAACCGAAAGACAATCCATGGTCAGGAACCCAGACAGGTACTCAGCCAAGCCGGGATCAGGAATACAGAGATCAGCAATGTCAGGAACAAGCAAGGAGTCAGGAACCAGAAGGGACGTCAGAGGAAGCCAGGTCATGCACAGGAAATCAAGAATGCAGTAGAACACTCTTGCAGCCAGAAGCAAACACAAGGGCAATCAGGTAGTGAGCAAAGCTGCTTTAAAAACCCTGGGAGGGTTGGCTGATAGCAGTAAGGTGAGCAAACACAGAGAGGTCAGCTGATACAGTCTTATTCAGCAAAAGGAAGGCAGCAGTAATGGATAGCAGAGCACTGGATAAGCTCAGACAGTAGAATCAAGCAGCAGAGTTAGAGCAGCTCAGTCAAACCTTGGCAGGTCTTCAATAATGTGGATGTTAATTTGTCCTGAAAAGTTTTGTAACAGCTGTTGGGGGAATCCATCAGGATCAGGGGCTTTTTAATTTTTGGTCAATTTTATAGCTCACATTTAAGACCTCTATGTCTTTTTCAGTAATTGTGGGTAGTGTGATAGATTTATGATTTGTTCTCTAGTTGTTGAGGTGGAATTAAAAGAATGATTATTGAGGTTATAAAGGTCAGAAAAATTGGAACAGAATTCAGTGTGTTTGTCCTGAGCAATTTTTATTAGTTGTCCCTGTAACCTCCATTTTATAGCAAGGATTCGTTGGGGCTTATTGGGTTGAGTGGGGTTCTTTTTACAGGCTGCCTCTCATATTTCCAGATTTTTGGTAAGACTATTCAAGGTTTCTTGTCTCTTTTTTTGATTGTGAGGCAAACGCAGTAATTACACAGCACAGATAAGCCTTACAAGAATCCCAAACAAGAGGAGGATTAGAAAATGAGTTTTCATTAGTCTTTAGAAACTGTTCAACATGGCATAATACATGGGAGCGAAAGGGGCTAGTTTCAGGAGTAATTACTCATTAAAGGGATAGTAATACTTCGTTTTAACTTTATTTTATTTTGTAGGCATTAAAAAAACATGAAGAATGATATAAGTCTTATCTCTCAAACCTTTATGGTTTATGAGATATTCACAAGCAAAGTTCCCCTCCCCGCCCCTTTCACCTAGTGTAAGCCATCTCTTCTCAAATGTGAGTCTGGTTGTATGACAGGACAGATAACAGAAGGGGACAATTTTCTTTGTATGAAAACAATGAAAGCCCTTCCCCCCTTGACAAGTTTTTCAGCTTTTTCCCTTATCTTAATAGAAGTTAAATTAATTTTCATAGGCATATTCACTAGATCAGTTGTAGAAAGTAGAAGATAGTCCTACCATGTAATAGGTGCTATGTGAATATCAAAGACCCAATAAGCTTAAGTTTTGTATTCCCTATATGTCCTTCAGGGCATTTAAATGTTTTGCCAAGGACGTTAAGTTGCTCAAGTCAGTTAGGGATGTTCAAGACAATTATCAAATGTATGGTCTAGTACCATGTTAACCCCACCCCACCCCAAGTATTATTTGTTGAAAATACTCTAATTTCTTGAGAAATTTTGTCAGAAAAAAGATTTGTTTTTAATTGGGAACATAAATGGTAGCTAATGTCAGAATATCACCTAATATCTGACCTTTCAGTGTTAGGAATCAACCTTGAGGGTCAGAATATTGTTCAGCGATTTGGAAAAGCCTTTGAGATATCTACATTTTGCAAGGCCAATTTATGTTTACGGTTAGAAATAAGACACTTTATATTAAGGGAGAGGAATGAAAAGCCCGTCATTTCTACCAACAGGTTGTGTTAGGGAAGGAAAGGTAGGGGTAGGGGTTAAGAAGAAGGGGAAAAAAATAAGGGGAAAGCTTGACAAGAGCAATTACAAGATATTCACTGATATTGATATTCACCAGATTAGGGTGTATTTATAGTGAACTTCTAAAGCACAAAATACAACTTGGCAATCACTGGGGGCTTTACAGTGCTGAGTGGTCAATTGGACAATGGGAGCAAGCCCAGAGCTCAGTCGTCAAACTGTCAGAATTGGAGAGCCTGACTTCTGAAAGCTTCCATGGGCAAGGCGAGCCCCCAATCCCCTGTATCAAAGGTGGAAGAAGAGATCCGCCAATTTTCCGAGAGCAACCAGATTAATGAAACCTAGTAACAGCAACAAACAACAACAAAATACGCTTAATCATCAAAAGGAAAAAAGGGAGCACTCAAAAATGTGTGAGTAAAAAAATTATTCTTCTTCCCCTCCCTCCCCTCTTCTCAGAGGGAGGTTTCAGGGTCATCACAAAGTCTCCCATTTCTCCAATAGTACAGCATGGTACAAGTTATGTTGAAATGGTGTAGCTCAAGAATAAACAGTAATATTGTAACACTATTGGAAATATCACATTTGGATCTGTCGGGCAGCGAGAAGAAGAGGAGAGGGAAAAAATAAAAAAACCTACTGTGAATATCTGAGTGCCAAGCCTCACTTTACCCATCTCAGGGGTGTGCATGAAGACACAAGACCCCCCCCCCCCCAGACCCATCATGCAACAAATCCAAGTTCCAGCTAGGGAGAGTGGAATGTGTTTGAGGGTGCTGGATCTAAACGAATAAAGAGATTTCCTTTTCCCAACTCCTCATCCTATCTACATGCACAGACTCCCCCCCCATTTTGTCTTACCTCCCCCTTTTCTCCCCCAACCTCCACTGGTCATGCCCCACAACCTGCATTGGGTATAAAGTCTAATGGTACAAAAGAGATAAAAGAGCCAGCAGAAGCAAAAAAGAAAGAGTGAGGCTGCCCATGACCACCAACAGTGGACCCCCATGCTTTCCCGCAGCATATATAAAAGGTAGAAATGGTACAGATCTAGGGGTTTAATTAGAGAGTATATATATATATATATATATATATATATATATATATATATACATATTTATATTTATAGACGTTTAGGAGCCTGGAAGGCTCATGTAATTCTTAATTTGTGGTCAGGCCTAGGAGAGACTATGATGATAAGGTGTATGTCGGATGACTATTGCCCATTCCGACCTGTAAAGTAGGCCTAAGAGTGGACCCACATGAATAAGAAAAAGAGTTTAATTGGTAGAGCTGAGAAAAGGGGTATGGGTTGTGTGTAACACAGAGCTCAGTCGGAGCTCTGCACATTCCTGAGGAAAGGATTGAGGCTGGTATAAATGTCTCCAACCGGCCCTCCCACAACTCCAGGCTAACCAATAGGCCCTCCCACAACTCCAGGCTAACTTACACTTGTGGTCAGGCCTAGGAGAGACTATGATGATAAGGTGTATGTCGGATGACTATTGCCCAGTCTGACCTGTAAAGTAGGCCTATGAGTGGGCAAAATAGAACCATGAATCCACAGTGATCATGACCGTAGATCTATATCCAACACGAATAAAGAATGGGTACTGCAATTACCTGATACTAGATAACTCCCCATCTGGTAACCCATGAAATCTAACAGAAGCCATAAAAAAGATGGAGCAAAAGTTAACTAAAAGGAGGGCTGATAACCGAAGGGTAGCGAGCTGACTACCCAACTGCTCCAAAATAGAAAATCTAAGTTGTCAAGTGAAAGACTACGTCCAATTCCTCACATGATGAGTCGTAGGAGTGTTTTACAGTATAACCTACTGTAGTAGTTGTGTTGGTAAAGATGTTTGATGCCTACCAAGACGGATAACAAAAAGGTAAAATATGCATATCAGACAGAAATGAAATAAGACTAGTATATAAATGGCAAAAGAGATGTAAAGGCAGAAAACCATGTGGCACCCTACCACAGAACAACTAGCCCAGTCAATAGTTGACGTGTATAGTGGAAACGGTGAGAACCTTGAAATACTACCTCCCATATGTAGCTTCTTAAACATGGCATGCATACTATCATCAGGGCTAAGTATGTAACATATGAATGTCTGAAGGTGGTAGTCTGTCTTACAACGACACCAATGCAACGTCTCTGCCAAATTAACCAACAACTTGATTGCCTTAGCTCCGAACATAAGGCAAATAAAATCCTTCTTCACCAGATACCCTGTAAAGCCAGAGAGTGGTGTCATGGCAGTATCTTACCCGCAGGTTCCGCTACCGGATTTAATGATGTAAATTCTTCTGGTAACTCCACTGATTCCGCTGTGAGGGTTCTTCCTTACGTATGATGATCCTGTAAACAAAACTGATTCATGATACTTAATAGATTCCTATAATGCTGCTGGTTCATGACCCCCCCTGCCTAGTGAAAAGAGAGAAAAGTACTAACTTATTGGGTGACTGGTGAATCCCTCTCTGGTGCCAAGCGGCTGATGCGAGACGCTCCCTATGATTTGGACCGATGGGCGTGAGGCCTATGCGATAGCCTGAGGGGTGTTGGTCTCACGGTGACAAATAATCTTTAGCAGTATAAGTCCCTAGGTCTATAGAGTGGGTGTGACAGGTGAAGCCCTGTCTATCAAGAAAACTAGGAAGAAGGCTCTGTCTATGAGTTGGGCTGAGGTAAATGTGGGACGGGACTAAGCTGTAGCCTTCTCCTAACCAACCTAAAAGACAAACCAGCAGACTTAACATAACCTAAATCTCTGCCTCTGAAAGTAACATGTTCGATCCTGTATGCGTGAAATGAGGAGACTGTAATGACATACGAAATACCCAGTTTAATGACAAACAGTATCTCTGTGTGAGATAAAACCTATTAGATTTAATAGAAGACTTCCTAGTGTAAGAACATACAAAAACATACCAATATAACCCTAAGAACCTAACCGTGAAGTATAAGATGAAAGACATAAAGAGATCTTCAAATGACAGAGCTCCCTTCCTGCCCTTATCACCGAAGTAGCTACATCCCCAGCTTCTGATTATCTAGATACCTCTGAGATTTGAGACCTGTAATGCTTGGTCTAAATGCCCTAGCCCCAAAGTCAAGATCTAGAACGTAACTATTAACAATAGGGGCCTACGGAACAGGATAAAGATCTCAATAGCTGCCGTATGTGGAATTATCTGTCTGTAGCTGATCCTAAATGGATGGACCATCTGCTACAAACAACATGGAGACTTAATCATAGGAGAAGGACAACTGAATGCAGCTCCACAACTGAATGCAGCTCCAATAATATGTCAATTACATACTGTATGACCACATAGGTTAAAAAAAAAACATTGCCTATAATGCTGCTGGTTTGTGACCCACCTTGCTAGTGAAAAGAGAGAAAATATTAACTTATATGGTGACTGGTGAGTCCCTCTCTGGCGCCAAGTGGCTGAGAGACGAGACACTACCTATGATTTGGACCGATGGGCGTAAGTCCTATGCAATATGCTGGGGTGTTGGTCTCGCAGTGACAAATAATCTTAAGCAGTAGAGAAACTCTATGTCTAAAGAGTGGGTATGACAGGTGGTACCCTGTCTATCCAGAAAATGGGGGGAAGGCTCTGACTATGAGTTGGGCTGAGAGAAACGTGGGACAGGACTAAGCTGTAGCCTTCCCCTAACTATGCTGAAAGACAAACCTGCAGTCTAACACAAACCTATCCTATCTCTGCCCCTTGCAAGTAACTTGCTCGAGACTGTATGCGTGTCTCTGAAATGAGGAGACAGGAATGAAAAACGAGATACTAATTTACAGACAAACAGTATCTCTCTGAGAGATAACCTATAGATTTAATTGTAGAATTTCTATTTGAGAACATACCAATAATACCCTATGACCTACTCGTGAAGTATACAGCTGAAAGATCTTATCTCGGAAATAGCTCCAGCCCCAATTCCTGATTATCTAGACACCTCTGAGATTGAGTTCCTTGTGTGCTTTGGTCTCTAACTGACAGAGCTCCATTCCTGCCCTTATCACAGAGGTAGCTACAGCCCCAAATTCTGATATCTTGACCCTCTGAAATTTGAGACCCTATATGAGCTTATGGTCTTTGGTGCCTTTGCCCCCAAAATCAAGATCAGGAACATAATGGTGACTTAACAAAATAGAGCACCCTTATTTTTAATGGATGCAACGCCAACGACATATCCTGATTACGTTCCATATCCTGATTACATACAGGATGACAAAGGTTAGTCATCGTACACCCTGACTTGATATCGACATGACCGTTTTAATTTGATACCTTACCTTCTGATGCTTGCGACCAACTTCCTGTGTCTTGACAGGATTCTGAAACTTCCTGTGTCTTGACTGGTTAATAATAATACCCAACCACACTAAATGGTAACATTAATCTTATAAATAGGAATATCACAGGCCTAAGAATGCATGATAGACTAACTGAAACCAAAACTACACAGATAATAAGTACCGTGCCGTGGTTGCACAGATGGCTTGATCTCAAAATCTCACAATCAAATGTCTACAGAGAAGTGATACAAGTAAGTAGATAACTAGGCAGACCCTCATGTAGCAATATGTCCCCTGACGGAATCAGTGCCTGTGTATGCCTATGTATATAGAGAAATATAACAGTGAAAGAGGTCAGAGAAGGAGATGCTGATAGGAGAAACTGCCACGGAGACGCTGTAGCCTGTGCTGACCATGGGTAAGGAGGGTGAGCAAAGGTCTGACGGAGAGAGGGAAAGATATGATTGGTTATGTGATAGTAAGAGATATTAATGTAATTATGCATCTATGTATATGGAATATATACTGCACGTCTTGGAATCTATCTGTTTATAAGATATGACTGACTACCTTACCATAGTGGTGTGTGATATTACAAATAAATAAAATATGCAAACATGGATAGAGAGAATACCAAGCGATAAGATACAGGGTGTCAGGATTATACTGAATCTTGGGCATGCAAGTTATGCCCCTTAGGAATCAAATAATCTAGAGATCACTTAAAGGTCAATGAATCCCTGCTGATACATACAACAAATCATACAAAAGAAAAGGAGGTCGTATATATGTCACCAGTATCTTAAAGAGATGAGTACACCCTATAACTTACAGAGATTGATCGGAGGTTAATAAGGGCTTACAGTGCTTAATAATTGGGACTCAACCATACCGCAGTATCCTGATATAAATTGTTGAAGAATGAACCGTGAGTGTAGAGTTCAGAAAACCTTTTTTTTTTTTTTTTTTTTTTAAATATAGTTGTCCCTCAACAGGGTTTCTAAACCTAAGATACAAAATTATCTTGTACGCATACATAACCTGCCTAGAAATCAATTTCCCTAATTAAGGCTATACCTGACACACCATTACTCTGAATGATTTGTATAGAATGACTGAATACAATAGAGTTAACCTGTATTTCCAGGAACAGTGAAACTTCCCGAGATACTAGAAAATGTTACTGGACTATATAGCATTCCTCAAAAACAACTCAGTTTAACAGAATTAGGCTTTGATAGCAGTGTACATATGCAATGAAGAATGTTAAATAACCTTCTATGCATAGTGATATACGTCATGATATCATACTCTGTTACTATGGTTTAGATGCGTGGAGTAAGAATGAGACTCCTGAATATGCCCCGTTCAATGACTACAAATACCTTAAGCAGCAAACCTAATGTTCCCATAAATACCTATATTTAACATGTCTTCCATCTACTGTGTATGCTCAAGCGATATAAGAACTAACTGAGACAGTATCCAGATATTGAAACTATGTGGCGATCACTATAACTGACTACTGTCCTCTATCAGGAACTCAGGTAAATGATGAGGCAGGGAGAGGGAGGGGGGTAAGTGACCTTATCTCACGTGCAGATGCTATAGTAGATTGATACAGGTACATAGATACCTAGGCAGACATTCACAGAGCTATGCGTACACAGACAGAAACTAGTGTCCATGTGCATACCTATAGATAATTACAACAATAGAGAGAGGTCAGAAGAGGAGATGCTGATGGAAGGAAATGGACATGAAGATGCCGCAGGCCGCAGCTGAAGTCGGTAAGATAAAGGCTGATGGGTGGAGTGTGAGAGAGAGGAATAGAGATGAATATAGATAGTAAATCAATGTTTATGGAATGAAATACAGCACATCTGTATCTGGTCTGTCTATAAAGATGTATTAGCGAGTTGTGTATATGATATGACCGTCTACATACCCATAGTAGCAGGTGTATTGGGTTATTAATACATAAACACAAATACCCACATCTACCAGATAAATACAAGTAAATAGCAAATCCTTAAAACATGTAATAAGTTTCACACTGTCAGTTCGGATATCTAACATGTATCCGCACTAAGTAAAACAATCAATATTGTCAGGGCATGATGACATCATATAGTAGATTCCTAGAGTGTGTCTAAGGCAATGGACATGCACTTACTAGTATCTATCATACATGGACTATGATAATCTAATATGGCTGAGCACATTGGAAAACCCTAGTTATATAAGAACAACATGGTGCATAATATTAATGTTATGTGTATCCTTCGTACTAACTAGCCCTCTTCTATCACCCTCTGCATGAAAAATATGTGTCACATGCTAGTGTTATCCTTCCCTTCCACTGTATATCTTCATATAGTATCTAACGGAGTGAAGGCATGGAAAAGGATGTGTGATGGAACGAGCACAAGTGGGAGACGAGCTACCCCGCTCACACAGAAATAGAATGTACGCATTATGGAACATCACTACTGAAACCTGTAAGGAAAGCATGTGGACCTTGTAGTTTGGGTCCATCGCTAGAGCTGGATTATTTTAATTTAATACCGCAGCATTGCTTATACTGGATGAGTGGACTAAAGCCTCAGGTTTTCCATCTGTTTGGGCATGGAATCGTGTAATAGCCTGTGGAACATTAGAGAAGATAGCTTGTGTTGCTTATATCACCGTATTCCAGAAGATTCACTGAGCACCGTGAGAAGAAGAAGCCATGCAGGCACCGCAAGAGAAGGCAGGACACGCCAAGCAAGTAAACCCTCCCAAGATGTTCAGCCTCCAGGGCATGATGAACTTAGGCTGCCTATTGCTGTGGTCGTGTCACGATGATGTAATCGCGACTTCCTCTTCCGCTTTGCTCTCTAACACAGAGCTCAGTCGGAGCTCTGCACAGTCCCGAGGAAAGGATTGAGGCTGGTATAAATGTCTCCAACCGGCCCTCCCACAACTCCAGGCTAACCAATAGCCTTACATTTCTGGGATATACTGTATACAAGGTTAAACTTGATGGATGTGTCTTTTAAGTCTAATTTACTATGTATATATATGTAGACACAAACACACTAGCTCTCTCGATACACACTCACCCTCCCTCTCCCACACACAGATACACCCAATTCCCCATCCACACAAATCCCCCCCAACCAACACACACTTCTCTCACCTTACACAAACAATTACAGGGCAATTACAATTAAAGGAGACCAACAGCGCAATATAAAATTATATGAGACCAAGAGGGCAATGCAGCATTACATGACACCATTAGTTTGGCTTCCCCAGTCTTTCTCCTTCCCCCCAGGTGGACACTGTCTGACTCCACCAGCTTTGTTTTGCTGTCCACTGGTAGTCACAGACCCACACATACATTTACATCCCAGCTTTTTTACCTTGTCTCAGAACCTCACATACACTAATACCTCAGCCTTTTTCCATTGGTAATCGCAGAATATTCACTCTGACACCCCAGACATACTTATTAATTTAGATTGAAAAAAGACTTGTGTCCATCAAGTTCAACCCTTCCACTGTCCACTAGAAGTCCGGAGGCGGAGCCATATACAACGCTGATGCCCCAGCCTTGTTCCACTTTCCACTGATAATCATTATACCCCCTCTCTCCAAGTCTTCCCCCAGTCTCCAACCTCATTTTCCCCCTCTTTGCCATTCTTTTATCTTCTTTATCTTCTGCTTTTTCTATCCCCCCCCAGCTTTCTACAGCCTCTCTCTCCAACATTTCACCACCTCCTCTTCTCGCTCACTGTTTTTTACCTCTCAGTTGTTCCTCTTCTCTCTTCCCCAGTCTCCTCCTCCTCAGGGACCAGCTCAAACATGCCTACCTTTAATTTCACAGGAGGTGGGGCACATCTCTGGTTGTCCAGCAGCATTTGGAATAAAAGGTATGTGCCTGCTTAGTGCAGACCTCTTTTAACCAGCTCCCACCCAGTCCTAAGTGTCATCCAATAATGATAACTTATCCTACTGCTCTGCCTAATTGGAGGGCCATTGACCAAGAGAGAGCAGGATATAGATGTTTATGCAGAAGGAAGAGCATATGTAAGCCAGCTGGTTAGGGAAGATCTGTCTGATCTTTCCAACTGGCTGTAAAGGTCTGTTCCTATTTGCCCCGGCCATCAAACCCCTTTTTCATCCTTTGTTTCCTATTGGCTATCTTCCCCTCATAGCCTGACCACTTGCTGTCTTTGGTGCCTATTCTAAGAGCTAATTTCCTGATACAGTACATTTGTTCCTGCTTCCTCAACCTTTGGTTAGAACTAGGAATGGGCGAACTCAAACTGAAATCCACTTGGCGAAAAATTTCCCTGCAAAAAGTGACGATTTTCTGCTTTTTCCCACTTTTTTCGCCTAGCTCATTGGGAACATTTAAATTACACACAACACATAAAAATGTTATTTCCCAAAGGCATAGTATAAAAGGGGCATGAGGGTGCCTGTGTTGGTGGGGAGTTGGGGGGTTGTTTATTGGGATGGGGGGAAGTTAATAAAAAATAAAACCTAAATAAAATTAAAAAAAACTAAAGACATAGTATAAAAGGGGTCTGAGGAGGGTGCCTGTGTTGGTGGGTGGAGTCTGGGCAATGAATCTTTTGAACAGGGAATTTGTTTTGTGGGGGTGGGTTCTTGACTGGTGGGTGGACATTTAAGAAAAAATAAATCAATAAAATAAGAAATGTGTATGTAAAGTGATAGAGACAAGAACCCTCTGACATAAGCTGCCACTGAGGTGGACTGATACATGACTTAATAGAGTATTTTGTAGAGGATGATTTGTTAGATTTGTTGTTAGAGTCCCAAGCCCTGAGGAAACATTGATTTGTAGGACTTAGGCTTGTTAGAAACAAACCCCCAAAAATAGTTTATTTTTTTTTATGAATATGATTTTATTTTTTATTCTTATTTTTTGAAAGCACAAGCCCTGAGAAAAAAAATAAATTCCCTACTGGTCTAGAGCCAGCAGGTGATGTCCTGTTGGCCAGTGGCCACTGGCCATTGTCAAATGCCCTGATGTACATGCAGAATTTGCACCTGCTGTTCGTGCTACTGCTGCTGAGTTGTTTAAGCAGCAGGATGATTAGGCAGCTGAAAGGCAATGGGATCAACAACATCAGTAACATGGGTGATGACTGATGTAGGTTCCACTTGCCACGACTAGCTCCAGTGATGTGCCCGAGGAAGTAGCAGCACCATAACTAGCCCCCGCCACATCTGGTATTTGTGTAGCTGCTGGCAAGTGGAACTTTCCTAGTCCCTGATCACTTGTTGTCCCCATTCCCTCTGTGTCTACGGTGGTCTGTGGCACACTAGCCTGCTCCTCAGCATCCTTCTGCTCTTGCAACTCAGCAGCAGCAGGAATTAGAGCAGTTCCAATTTCTGCAAATTTCCAAATGCTCACTGCTGGTTGGAGGAGGTGGCGAGCAATGTGACAGAGGGTCCCCTAATGTCACACTTGCCATTTCTTGGTGACCTGAAGAAGGCAGACTGGCAGCACTAGCAACAGGCACAGGCAGCTTATCTGTGCTCCTGCTGGTGGTATTATTGCGGTGGTAACAATTCTGCCTTCTTCAGGATTATGTTCCACAAGGACAATGCCGTGGGGGTAAGGGGGCTCCTATGGTCAGGGGAATGGTGTGGGATCCTTTCGCTAGCCTGGATGCTCTCAATTGCTTCCCCTACCACTCTCCTAACATTAGTCCCACTGGCTGCTTCACCATCACTGTTGTTACTACTACTACTAACACCAATCACATCAATTTCAGCCCCTGAGTCTTCCTCCTCTGTTAATAGAAGGATATTTTGATATTTTTGATTACCCCCTCCTTCACTCCTAATGCTAACAAGCTGCTGGACCTTAGTAGTAGTAGTACTAGCACTTGAGGATGGCAAGTGTGACTTAGAGTCCCCTGCTGTCACTCTTGGTATCATCTTCTCCTTCCCCACTCCTGAGTATTACAAGACACACTAGCAGCAGCTTCAGCACTGGTGGCAACAGGTTCAGCACTGGCGGCAGGCACAGCACTGGTGGAAGCAAGGGCAGTACTGGCATCAGGTACAGCACATCTTACAGCAGAAGCAGCACGTGTGACAGCAGGCACAGCATATATTACAGAAGGCACAGCACATCTGGCAACAGGTACAGCATGTCTTGCAGTAGGCACATGCAGCTGACCTGTCCTGCTCTCACTACTAGTACTACCCTTTTGTTCCTCCCTTGACAGTAACTTCCCCAAAAACCCTAGGGGTGATTTAGGGGTACTGACCACCATTGCTTCTGTAGTGCTCACTTCCTCCTCAGACTCAGACTCAGTGGACACATAATGGTTCTTCCAGTTCCTCCTTTTATTATTTTTAATCTTGTTCATAGTGATAGCAGTCACTATGCGCTTCGCCAGCCTCAGTTTTGCCTAAAAATCACAGCAGAACAGCACAGCACGTCTACCTAGCTCTGTAGCTGCTTCTGTTGTGTTTGATTTCCGCAAATGTGTCATGTTTTTATAGTGAAAACAATATAAGTCACTGGGCGGAAACTTTCTAGTCATTGAAAAAATGGCAAAAACTTTTGGCCAATGGGTGAAAAATTCGAAAATTTTAATAGCTGGTTTTAAAGTAGATTTTCCCACGAGAAAGCAGACAACAACGTGGTTTTCACGGAATTTCCCACAGGAACATGTCGAGATATTTCACCCACCCCTAGTTAGAACCTCAGCTTCCCTCCTGAATATGTCTCCCGGCTTCTGACTGTGTTAACAGGCTTGAACCTTGACTTCCCACCTGACTTGGCCTCCCAGCTTTCAACTTGGCACTTCATATGTGTTATCCAGATTCTTCCTCTGGGCTAGTACGACTTCATCTCTTCATCTCATCAAACAAGACTCTGCCTGGCATGTTCCTGTTTGCCTCTTCACTTCCTTCCAGTGCATTGGCTCAGAGTACACTGGTTGGACATCCCCTTAACCTTCCGCAATTCACCTCCTCTTACTCTAGCCTCCTCTCATGTCCATCTTGTCCATCCACCTCTTCCTTCTCCACTTCGCCTTTGTCTTACCCTACTCTTTACGCTTGTCTGCCCTATAGTGGTCCACTGCTATTCTGAAATTTGCCTCTTCCTTTTCCTCTTTGCCTTACCCTGCCCTTTGTTCTTGTCTGCCCACCAGTGGTCTTCCGCTACTCTGTTTTTTGCCTACTCTTACTGTAGTCTACTCTCAGGTCTATCTAGGCCATTTGCATCTTCCTTCTCCACCTCACCTTCACCTAATCTTGCCTCTGATCCTTTCTCTCGCCTTCCTCCTCCTCTTCAGGAGTTCAGGAGTATGTTTCTGGGTCATCAACCTGGCCAGACTTCCTATCCACTGCTCAGTCCTCAACAGCAACTGGTCCTCCCATCTTTGTTGCTCCACAGCTCAGTTTGGGAGGAAAAATCTGGTGTCATGACCAGCACCGTTATAAAGCCTTGGCTGTAGCAAGAAAAGTCCAGATGACTGTCTGCACTCTCAGGCCCTACTCTCCAGCTTCGCTCCAAGCTACAGTTTCTTAACAGAGGAACATGACACTGGCCACCAGCAAGGGGCCAGTGAATTCATGGGGTCAAGTGCACTACACCCTTAGCAATGACCCAAAAGTGGCCCTGTCCCCACCACTTTATCTCCTCTTTCCAGCAAAGCCCTCCAGAAAGTGTGTTTATTATATTGAAAGCTGCACTCCTCACATATCATTGAGAGGAGTAGCAATCCAATCCAGCTGACCAATGGCATCAATGGATGCTGATGTCTCCAAAGTCTAGTGAGCCAAGGCAAAGATGCTTGCTGTGACTATGGCATAAGGTATGCCAGTCCTGCAACTCAGTGTCCCACATCTGTAGGAAAAGCACTGGCCAGGGAGGAAAATACCCCCTGCCCTCTGGGCCATTCCCCCCTTCCAGTAACTCAGGAAGATGGTACTATGCCTGTAGGTCTGATACCAGGCTGTAAACTGGCAACTGTCATGCTGCTCTATTTAATGTTAAGTATAAAAATTATTTATTTTTGAAGAAATTAACTTACCTCTGATTGACTTTTTGGTGTATATCTTTTTGATAAAGAACATGCATTATTTTTTTCTTCATCACTTCCTTTATTGTGTTATTGGCAATCTTTATATTTATTATTCTATTTAAAACATGCAAAGATGTCAACATAATTAATTCTACTATAAAGAAATAATATTTTATTGATTAGGCAGTAACTTTTATTTTGGCTTTACATACTCTGCAAGTGCAAAATACGTTGGCTACAAACCACCTAATTTTGAGTTTGAGAAACCCCAACTTTTACTGCAAATGGTCAGGAAATTGACTGGAGCAACATGACTTCCAGCACAAGAAAAGAAAATTATTTTTTAAGTATGATTAATGACAATTTTATGTGGGAACTAGTAGTGGAACCAACTAGAAAAGAGGCCTTGCTTGACCTAGCACTCTCAAACAATTTTGACATGATAAACAGTATACAAGTAAAGGAACATTTAGGCAGCAGTGACCATAATATGGTAGCCTTTGAAATTTGTTATGAGAAACCCAATAGTAAGGGTTTAACCAAAACATTCAACTTTAAAAAGGGTAATTTTACAAAACTAAAAGCAGTATTAAAGGATATTAAGTGGGATGTAATCTTTAACCCCTTCGCGACACGGGACGTACATGTACGTCCCGTGTGGCTGTCACTTAGTGACAGAGGACGTACATGTACGTCCCGGAAATCCGGCTCCCCGCGCGGCTGCGCGCCGTTCGGGGACTCCGGATTGTTTTTTTAAAAAAAAAAAAAAATGTTAGACGGACGTTAAGTGACGGCCGCGTCTGCACGCGGCCGTCACTAAGGGGTTAAGGATAAAAATGTTCTTAGACAAATATAAGCATCAATATATACCACTGGGGAATAAGCACAAGACATGTAAAGTGAAACCAAAGTGGCTTAATAATTTGCAGGTAAATGAGAAATAAGAAACAGGCTTTGAAAGTGTTCAAGTCAGACGGGTCAGATGCATCATTTAGAAACTATAAAGACTGTAAGAAAAGCTGCAAACAAGCAATTAAAGGGATAGTAATACTTTTAAAAACATGCAGCTTCAATCCTCCTATAAATCGGGCCATGTAACTCTGTGTTTCAATATTTTCTGTTTAGTAGTTCAACAATAATTCAATGCTAAAGGATCTCACTCCCTCCCTTTTCACAGATCTCATGCTGCCTCTCTCAGCTGGCAGGATGGAGAGCATCGGAGACAATCTTCACTAAGCATAAGGAAAATTCTGTCCTCCTTCAGGGGCAGAGTTTCCTTATACTCAGTGAATGAATACTGTCCCTTGCTTCACACTGTTGGTCCCAGGACCGGATTCCACATCTGAGGGGAGGCATCATTCAGGAAGTAAAAAGGGGGGATACTTTAGCATTGAATTACTATTGAACTATTAAATGAAAAACAATTGAAACACAACATTACATGGCCTGCTTTATAGGAGGATCAGTTGGAGCTTTATTTTCACTTGAAGTATTACTATCCCTTTAAGGTAGCTAAAATTGAAAATGAGAGAAATATTACAAATGAGAGCAAGACAAATCATAAACAATTCTACAAGTATATTAGCAGAAAGGTTAAGGTTGATATTGATCCTCTTCAGAATCTTTCCATGTACACCCTGAACAGAATTCATCAATGGCTGAAACAACTTGATGACCACCCTTCTCCCTTTACCTCAGCTACCATGGCTTTCCCTCCTCATCTCTCAAAACTCCAGCAAAGAGAAGAGGCTTCCAGGATCCCTGAAGCTGTTTTGGACCAGGGTCATACTTGACGGCAACTAATGATATAAGCTGTTTAATTGCATATATTTATACTCCTGTTACTACATACTAACAGTTTCTGTTTTTATAACCAACAAGTACATTCCTAATTACATCCCCATTTTTTATTTTATCTGCATTGCCTAAGGCTTTTGCTGACATCCTAAATACATTCTTTGTTTCAGTATATACAAATACAGCAATAATGACAGGCTATGGGCAAATAGACAAAACCACAGAATTTCCTCATGTACATGGCATGCTAAGGACAAAGTCCAAAAAAGACTGGAAAAGGGTATGGTGAAAAAGCACCTGGACCTGATGGTATACACGCAAGGGTACTTAAGGAACTTAGTGCTCGATTCAAATGTTGGCGTTAAAACCAACGTGAAGAAAAAAACTGTCTTCGCGTGTTAAGCAAGACCAAGTAACGTGAGATTCAAATCTTCCTTACCCAGAAAGGCTAACGAGCGATAACCAACAAAATACACATTAACTTTAACCTGCGTCGCATAGAAAATCTTACCTAAAAACACACAATAAAAATGTTACCTAGCACCACAGCCAATCACAGCACTCCATAGTATCAAGTTCAGTCAGAAAATCCAAAATCCAAAATCCCTGCCTGGCGTCGCGCGTTCCACAATTCGCCGACGCACGGGCACAATGCCAACGCGTGAGGAGAGGAGAGGTATCGGAGGAAGCGAGCAGCAAGTACAAGCCTGCCACCGGCTTCCTCCTATGTCTCTCTCCCCTCCTCCAGCTTCCTCCAATGCCCCTCTTGTCCCCAGCCTTTTTTATGCTGCGGGCTTCACAGCCATCCGCAGCAATGGCACGTTAATGAATGAAAGGAAGAGCTGCAGTCAGAGTGCAGCCTGCTCCTTCAATTGTATTTTAACTTAGATCACATCCATTTATAAAGTTCTACCTCCTGTGTCCCATTGCTATTAGTACTTTTGCTCCACTCTCCGTTTGAAGGAGAGTGGAGCAAAAGTACTAATAGCAATGGGACACAGGAGGTAGGGCATTAAAAATGAATGAGATCTAATTTAAACTATGTGTAATAATAGTCTTTTAATAAAAAAAAGTTTAAAACACACACACACACACACATATATACAGGCAAGGTATGTAGTCCATACCTTGCCTGTTAACCCTTTTGGTACCAGAGGGGTAGGAAACATGCTAAGCAATGCTTTCCTACCTCTCTGGTACTCAAAGGGTTAATTGTGGAATAAAAGACAGATTTGTCCACCACATGGATGTCCATGAGGTGGATGTGGATGGGGTTAGTATGTCCCATATATGCAATATATGTGTCATACTAAGGGGGGGTCAAATGGGGGCATTGTGTAGTGCTTGGTGTACTACTTTTCATTATTGTAACCCTTTGAATGCCACAGCGGTGATCAGTGCACATCCCTATGGCATTCAAAGCTGGTGCTGATGGTGCTGAAAGCCATCTCTGTGTTCCCCTACTGGCTGGGTAGAGAAGCACAGAGAAAGCTGTTCAGAACTGTCGACGGTGGTTTTTTTGCTCTGTGTGGTGTGCTGTTCTCCAAAAAAAATAGGCGTTAGATTTCTGGAGAGAAATGTTGCAATTTAACGCGAGTTAGCCCTAACTCCAACATTTGAATAGCTTTTGGCGTTGCTTGTACATTATCCTCTATGGGTGATATCTTGCTGTTCTGGCGACGGGCGAAGTGTGTTTCAGAACTGGCGTCGCTTCTTACTAGTGGAACATTTTCATTGCTCAGTTGACGTTAAAACCAGCGTCGCCAGTTTTTTCTGCCGATGCCAACATTTGAATCGAGCCCTTAGTTCAGTAATAGCAAGACCATTATACACAATATTATTAGTCGGAGTCAGCATAGTTTTATGAAAAATAGATCATGTCAGAGTAACTTACATGCATTTTACGAAAGGGTAAATGGACGATGGAATTGCTGTTGATGTAATATATATGGATTTTTCAAAAGCCTTTGATACAGTGGCTCACAACAGGTTACTCCATAAATTTTTGGTGGTGGTATCTGTACATGGATTGAGAACTGGCTAAACAATAGATGGCTGAGAGTTGTTGTAAATGGAACGTTTTCAATTTGGTCTAAAGTTGTAAGTGGGGTGCCACAGGCTTCAGTCCTGGGCCCAATTATTTTTTAATTTGTTTAATAATGATCTAGAAGTGGGAATTGAAAGTGGCGTCTTAGTCTTTACTGATGACACTAAGGTATACAAGGAAATACATACAAGGCTGGATGTTTTTTTCTGCAGAAGGATTTAGATAAACTGAATGAATGGGCAGAAAAGTGGCAGATGACATTTAATCTAGATAAATGTTAGGTTATGCATTTGAGCTGTAGAAACAAACATGCTACCTATACTCATTAGAGAAAAGAGAGACTAGCCAAACTGGGTTTGTTTACATTAAAGAAGAGAGGTCTGATTACCATTTACAAATACATTCAAGGTCAATACAAAGAACTAGCCAATGAATTATTTACACAAAGAGCTGAGTTAAGAACAAGAGGTGATCTAGATCTAGACTAGAATAAAGGCACTTTCGACTAAAACAAAGGCAGTTATTCTTTACAGTAAGGGAGGTAAAGCTATGGAATTCTTTGCCTAGTGATGCTGTGCTTTCAGATACTGTAACTGCTTTCAAAAAAGCTATCTAGTAGACTTGTGCACGGGCAAAATTTTCGATTAAATTCGAATTCGGACAAATTTTTTTTTTCTAATTCGGATGATCCTAATTTCAGACCGGGCCTATTCGATTCAAACTAAATTCTGATCCATTCCGAATTATTTGGCCGAATTTAAGATGGGTTAAATTATAGCAGTGCGTCTCCGTGCACGCTGCTATCATTCTTTGCAGACAGGGTGTGCATTTAGAAAAAGATCCATCCCAAAACGGACATTGTCGTACATTGCCAGTCTGTGCATGTCACCTCTACTCCAGCATGGGATGCCAGTCACAATGCAAAAGTCAAACATCGAGAACCCATGCCTGTGATTCAATTTAGCATATGTTCGAACATCAAAACCCCATGCCTGTCCTTCAATATAGCATATGCCCGAACATCGAAAACCCATGCCTGTCATTCAATTTAGCATATGCTCGAACATCGAAAACCCATGCCTGTCATATCCTACTCAACATAAGTGGTCGACTCGAACATGGACAAACTACATGTCACATTCTATGTTAGTACATGGGTAAAGATTAAGGTTTCATTTTCTGGTACCAGCCTCCTACCCTACTGTTCCTCTTTAGTACCCAAATTCCTCTCTCTCGTTTTCCAATCCTGATTTCCCCTCATATCAAATAAGTCTATGTGTATATACATTGTAGTGTTTCATACTACAGCAAGAATAAACATCAATGATTGTATAAACTGCAGTATGTGTGTCTAAACTAATTTGTGTATTGAAAATACATTAACCCCATCGCGACAAGTGACTTACCAGGTACGTCCCGCAAAAACTGTCACTTAGTGACAGAGGACATACCTGGTAAGTCCCGGAAGTCATTCGCTAGAATGAAGAAGAAGAAAAATCCGTTGTTAAGTGCCGGGCGCGTGCGCGCGCAGTCGGTCATTAAGGGGTTAATCTTGTGCTAAATCATCACCTCACTTAACCCTTCTCAGAGACTGACAGAATTGGAACGAAGTGCCAACTTGTCTTTGATTCGAGTATCGCAAATTGTGGCAAGCATTAACTCGGGACAATTGTCCATGCACTCTTCCATGCGCCGAGTAAGTTCCTTCTTCAACCTCGTCAGAAGGGCAGCAACATCTGGAAGTATATTACCCTCAGCACCAGGCAAGCGTTCCCTATGGGAAAGGAAATCATTCAATTTTAAGGAGAGGTGCGTGAAGAGGGGAATGACTTCTGCCAGACTAGCTTTCTCTTTGCTCAAAAGTTCCGTCAAAGCATGGAAAGGTGTAACGACTGTCACTACCTGTTCCATCAGGGCCCAGTCAGCCCTGCCCAGTGTTCTGTTACTGTCAATGAAATGGTGACATGACATTGCATGAATTGCCTTTTTCTGCTCCAGGATACGCTCTAGCATATCTAAGGTGGAGTTCCACCTGGTCACAACATCTTGTTTTAGGCGGTGCTCTGGGAGGTCTGCCTTTTTCTGTTCCTCCCTGAGTAGCTGGCTATCTTTGACACTCCAATGGAAGTGGCCAGAAATTTGTCGGCACGACTACAGAAGTGCTGACAACCTTCCAGTGTTACTGCCATCCTCAAGAGCAGCCTTCACTACTAGATGCAGAACATGCGCTGAGCAGCGCACACCCACAAATCTGCCATCCCGGAGAGCCTTGATCATGTTAGCTGCACCATCAGTAACCACAAACCCCATTTGCACCTGTGTGCCTGCCTGCTCCCCTAGCCATTGCGCCACCATGTTCTGCAGTGCTTTGCGAATGTTATCTGAGGTGTGCTGCTGATCCATTACCTCAGCATGGAGGAGGAAAGAGAGGTACCCTGTCTGCCTATACAACTGTGACACTGGCAGTGTGACTCTGAAGATTATTCAGACAAATCACTTGTATTTTGTATGTTTTTAATAAAAGCAACACAGGTGACTCTCCCTTGAGGTGGCGAAAAGGCACGCTTCCTGCCTATACAGCTGTGACACTGGCAGTGTGACGCTGAAGATTATTCAAACAAATGACTTGTACTTTTTATATTTTTTTTAAGAAACACAGATGACCCCCTTGCGGTGGCGAAAAGGCACCCTGCCTGCCTATAGGACTGTCAGACTGGTTGATGTGACATTGAAAATTATTCGAACAGTGCCGGCCCAATACATTGTGCTGCCTGGGTCCAAGGATTAAATGCTGCCCCCTGAAAAAAAAAAAAAAAAAAAAAAAAACACGCCCACCAAAACACACCCACATCCATTATAATGGGGTCTTGTGTCCATAGAGAGATCTTAAGTCACCAGGGTTGTAAACATGCAATCTTATTTACAATATTTCAGCCAGTAAATATGATGGTGGGGTCTTCTGTCCATAGACAGCTTAAGTCACCAGGGGCTGTGAATGTGCTCTCTCTAATTTACAATATACCTGTAGACACCAATCAAGTGTAAGAGTGTAACCGATATTTAGACTAAATAGCAGTTATGCCCTTACACTTGGTTGGACTTGGTGTTTACAGACATTTTGTAAATCAGAGAGAGCACATTTACAGCCCCTGGTGACTTGGGATGGAAGAAAATAGGAAGATGAGGGAAATAATAAGCCATTATCTATCTCAGAACCATAGCGTCCTACCCCTGGGCCCTGGGTGAACTCACTCACGGTCTCAGCTCAGAATTCAGCAGGACAGAGTCACAGCAACAGTCAGATCATGCACGGTCTCACACCACACGCACGGTACGCACCCCAACCAGCCAATGTGGATGGACCATATTGAGTGAGCAAATATGCTCCTCTTTAATTGGCTGGTGATGCGATGGTGCATGTGGGTTGGCTGTGAGGCATAGCACACTCCGGAACTGAGCCTGGTGGTGTGTCTGTGTGGACTGACACTGACTATCACATGATTCACATCACTGAAGCAGCCAGCGGGCATCGCCACTGAGTGAGCATAGGGCCACCCAGCTGCTGAGAGTGACAATGATGGGACATACTGAAACACAGACCTGGCGGCTTTGCTACACTATTAGCCACAGAACAACATCTACACTGTCTGCTCCCAGTATGGTACCACTAGTAGGCAAAGAATGAAACATACATTTTCTGACACCCTAGCCTTGTTCCACTGTCCTCTAGTAGTACAGAACCACATATACACTGTATAACAGCCACAGCCTTGTTCCACTGCCCCAGTGGTTGCTGTAGAACAGTATTTCTCAACTCTTGTCCTCAGGACCCACTAACAGGCCAGGATTTGATGATTTCTTTGTTAGAGCACAGGTGAGTTAATCAATGTGCATGAGCCTCTGATCACCACACTAGCAGAGAAATCCCTAAGTCCTGGGCTGTTAGTGGGTCCTGAGGACAGGAGTTGAGAAACACTTCTGTAGAACCTACATGCACTGTTTCCTTAGTGGCATTCTACTGGTAGCCACAGCACCACATATACATAGTAACATAGTAACATAGTAATTTAGGTTGAAAAAAGACTTGCGTCCATCTAGTTCAGCCTTTTCCTATTCCTGTTTACCATCGTTGATCCAAAAGAAGGCAAAAAAAACCCCTCAATTAGTAATTTAAAATTTTGCCTTGAATGGGGGGGGGGATTCCTTCTTGATTCCAAATGGCAATCAGATTCCTCCCTGGATCAACAAGCCCCAACTAAATATTCATCCCAATACTAACATACATAGCCCTCTATGTTATGCTCTTTTAAATAAGTATCCAGGTCCCTTTTAAAGGCATCTAATGTTTTCGATAGCACTACCTCCTCCGGCAGTGAATTCCATACCTTTATTGTCCTTACTGTAAAGAAACCCTTC
Organism: Rhinophrynus dorsalis; assembly: GCA_037306005.1. NCBI lineage: Eukaryota > Metazoa > Chordata > Amphibia > Anura > Rhinophrynidae > Rhinophrynus > Rhinophrynus dorsalis. The sequence goes on from CM074721.1 coordinate 147,020,690, forward strand.
CGCTGTTGTAGATTAAATCTCCTTTCCTCAAGTCTAAGCGGGTGGTCCCTTGTCCTTTGTACTGTTCTGTTAATGAACAGGTCTTTGGAGAGCCCTTTGTATGGGCCCTGAACATATTTCTATAGTGTTATCATATCCCCTCTAAGACGCCGTTTCTCTAGTGTGTACAAGTTTCACTTTTCTAGCCTTTCTTCATAACTAAAGCTTTCCATTCCCCTTACTAGTTTTGTAGCCCTCCTCTGCACTCTCTCTAGTTCCATAATGTCCTTTTTCAGAAAGGGCGCCCAGAATTGAACAGCATATTCTAAGTGGGGTCTTACCATGGACCTGTAAAGAGGCATAATTATATCTTCCTCCCTTGAGTCAATACCCCTTTTAATACATGCCAATATCTTATTGGCCTTTGCAGCTGCCAGTTGGCACTGCATGCTACTTCTAAGTCTATTGTCTACCATTACTCCCAAATCCTTTTCATTTGTAGATTTCCCCAGAGAAACACCATTTAAACTATATGTTGCATTTTTATTATTATACCCAAAATGCATAACTTTACACTTGTCTATATTGAATCTCATTTGCCACTTGCCTGCCCAGTTACTCAATTTGTCCAAATCCTCTTGTAATGAAGACACATCCAGTTCAGACTTTATTACCTTACTTACCTTTGTGTCATCGGCAAACACTGATACATGGCTCCCTATGCTCTCTGGGAGGTCATTAATAAACAAATTAAAAAGAAGAGGACCCAGGACAGATCCCTGAGGTACTCCACTTATCACGACTGTCAGACACCCCACCCTTGTTCCACCCTTGTTCCATTAGTACACTGTCTGCTTCCCCAGCCTTGTTCCACCTGCAGCGACATCCTGCCAAAAAATAAAATGTTTTCTGTTTTTTGAATGGGATATAGTATATATGATACATTCACTCCAAATAAAATGCATGTATAATCTGTGAAGAATATGTTCATAAAATGGTTTTCACTATTTGACTGTTTAAAAAATGTTTACAGGTTTAATTTTAAGACTCTGGTCACTTTACCATAATGCACACCTGCCATCTGTCCCTGGTTTTGACTCTCTGGACCCAGCAGGCTCTTTTGGTCCCTGACCTTAACATTGAAATGCAATCCAATATTTTCTGTGCTTGTCATCCATAGATGAACAGGTTACAATCTTACCAGTGTTTGCTATTATTATTTAATTATAAGATTAAATAATTACATGTAGTATTATTGTATAGGTAATATCCAACTGTACTACTGTAGATGTAATGTGTTAAAAAGAAAAATTGAGACATTCTGTTGTGAACGAACTGCAACACAGGAGAGAAATAAAAAAAAATGCTTGACATCTATACTGAAGAGGGGTCCATAGCATTGTCTTAGTATAGCAATATCACCGTTTTCCATGAGTGTGCATACAGGGCTCTACGGTAATTGCTGGGCATTTCCCAACATCATAATCAAGGGATGATGGGAGTTGTATTCTAACTACTGTTAGGAAACACATAAGTGATGCACATTCATCTCCCACCTAGAAATTATTTACACACGAGGCAACTCCCCAAAGTAATACCTAGCCCCTTTCCAAGTGAAAGGACTTCCAGAAAGGCTTCAGATCTCTTAGTGACTCACCTGTTATTGCCAGTCAGCGGGACCCGGAGAGTAGGAGGTGGTGATGCTATGGCTGCAGATTAAGTCTGGCACGGTGCTCTTAGTTGGTCACTCGTCACAATGTTGAAGCTCAGCCCGGCCAGCACCTTCCGGGTGGTGACACCTCACAGCAATCCTGTTCAGGACACATCATCGTGCACTCATACTAGGGATCCCAAATGTTTAGACTCATTTCGTACAGGGGGCACCCTCCTGTATTTGTAAAACCTCTCTAGCAAATCTGGGACGGTAGACCTATTTACTCAAGTCTTGACTTTAGGTGGGCGATAAACAATACAAAATAGGCATAATGTTTGACTATCACATAATTCACGTCACTGAAGCAGCCAGCAGGCATCGCCACTGAGTGAGCATAGGGCTGCCCGGCTGCTGACAGTCATACTGATGGGACACCCTGCAACACAGAACTGGCGGAAGCGCACAAAATAAACATGTTATGGGACGGCAAATTGCCGCCCCTGTCAAAGTGCCGCCTGGGTCCATGGACCCACTGGGACCCATGTAAGGGCCGACCCTGTATTCGAACAAATACCTAATATTTTTTTATATTTTGCACAGGAACAAATATTACTCGCTCTTGCAGTGGCAATAACTGGAACTAATGCTGGCTGCCTACCTATGCCTAGCCTAATGCTACCTGCCTGCCTACACAACAACTGGACACTCTCTAATCTCTTCTCTCTCTGAGCTCCAACAACGCAATGAGAAAATGCAGGCTGTCTGTCTGTGTGATTGTGTCATTAGTCCAACCCCCATCATGAAACGAAGAAGGCTATTGGAATACAGACAAAAGAAGGAAGTAGTGCATGAAACGGAGAATGGAATTGGACTAGAGACATGGAGGGAAAATTATGGAGGGAAAGTAATTGAGCGCGCACAGGAAGTACAAAAAAGTCCTGGTCTAAAGTAGTCAAAACTTTTGGAAATTTGTCGATTGCCGAAACTTCAGAAAGTTTCGATGAATTTCGGTCCTGGGCTATTCGGAGTCGGATCATTTTTTCCGAATGACTCTTGAGTTTCGGATTGGCCGAATGTCTCCGAATGACCCCATTTTCGACAAAATCCGAATGTCTCCGAATGAATTCGCACAAGTCTACTATCTAGCACAGAACAATACTGAGAATTTTTACAGATGGCTTTAATGCAGGCAGGTTGTTGATCCTGGAGTCAGGAAGGATTTTTTCACCATTTTGGGCTTAATTGGATATGGCTTCAGTCGGCCTTTTTTTTGCCTTTCTCTGGATCAATAGGGGTGTATTGGCATAGGCTGGACTTGATGGACGCATGTATCTTTTCAGCCTCATCAACCCTGTAATTTAAGAACGTTTTACTTCACTGTGAGGGTAGTAGATAAGTGGAATAGCTTACCAGCAGAAGTGGCAGAAGTTAATACAGTGACAGACTTTAAGCATACATGGGTTAGGCATAAGGCTGTCCTGAACATAAGACAAGACCAAGGTTTAAATAAGGTTTGAGGTTTTTACAGTAGGAAAATGGGCAGACTAGATGGGCTGAATGGTTCTTTTCTGCAGTCAAATTCTATGTATCTATGTTAAGTTAAAGGTAATGTCAGCCACAAAGAGATGGAGGAGTGCTGCAAAAGAGGTGGAGGAGATGGCTGCCAGGGGAGGGCTGGTAACTTGGGCCCTAAAGGGCAAATACAATCAAGTGGCCCATTTCTATTATCATTACAGCCCATTATCCCAGCCCACCACCTTTTGTTAATTTTAAAATTGTCAATAAGGTTGTGAAGTAAATGATACCACATTACATTTGAAGTGAAGTTACTCTATTGATACCACATAGCTTGCATTTGATATGGAGCTACATTAGTGATACCACAGAGCTTACAATTTAAGTAAAGCTACACTAGTGATACCATAAAGCTCACGAGAGAAATGAGTTATGTTACTGGTGTAGCTCCATTTAGATTGTAGCACTGTGGTATCACTAGTTTAGCTCCATTTACAGCAGCAAGCTGAAGAGTGAGGCAGTGGCCCACCAGCCCAGACATATGACTGGCCCAGGGGGCAATTTCCACCCCCTGCCCCGAAAGCCAGCCCTCCGATGATGGCTGCTTAAGAACAGGATAAAAGAGACTGCAGATTGCTGGGGAAACAGACAGGAAGGAGCAAAAGCAGCAAACAGTTTTGGACAATAGAGACCCAGGAGCTGGCAAACAAGACCGAAGCTGCAGGCTGAGTAATAGAGGAGAATGGTCAGAGGACTGGGGAGGTAAACACAGTCAAACAAACAGAGGTCAAAAAGCTGGCAGTAGAAACAGGATCCAGGAACAGGCACACAGAAGACAACTCTTTGGACACAGATATAAAAGTGCTGAAATAGTATTTAAGAAGTAAGGAAAGTAGAACAAAAATGAAAACAGGTAAGTGTAAGCTAAACTCTAGGAGCTTGATTCAGTTCAAGCCAGTAAAACATATGATAGGGCCAAAATGAGTTCCAGACGGTAAACACATTGTTGTACAATCAGAATTCAATTGCCCTACCAACATGAACTACAACAACTGGTGGGCGCCAGAACATGACTTGCAGCCCAACGTTCGTCACAGCTTTGTGTTCCCACAATGTCAAAGGAAAGTAGCTGAAGTTCGATGTTTGACACAGTGTCAAACATTGAGTGTAGGGTATTTATACAGTCAACCTTCTAATCACTAACCCTGACAGTACCTTCCTGACCCTAAACTACACCTAACATGAACAAAGTTTAAAACTACTAGCCCTAACACTATCCCATGACCCATACCCATTAGCTTTAACATTTATCTGGAAGTCTGAGGTCCAACGAGGTCTACTGCACCCTGGTCTTCCTCTTTAATTTGTCTTCTCTGTGCTTCTTTCTTCTTTTTCTTCTTCTTTCCTCTTCTTTTTTCTTCTTTAAAGTGTTTGTTTCTCTATAAAACAAGAATAATCAATGAAATCCAATGCCAAAAATAAAATCTCCACACTTCAGTGGAAGGCTTGACTGCACCCAGAAAGTGTCATGACCTCCTTCTTCTCCACCTTTATCCTGTCAATCATTCCCATCTAGCTCAGCTCAGCCCCCCTATTGGTTGGCTTCTCCTTTTATACCCTGCAGACACAATAGATGGTTCTTCGAGCATTTTTGACATGGTATCCAGTTGTAGTTGATTGTCTCCTGTGTATGAGGTCGGCCTTCCCTGTTTGATTTTGCTCCTGTTTTGCTATGATCGACCACTTCTGTATGTCTCCGACTCCTGGCTTACAACCTCGGCTATGTACAACCAAGTCGGCTTGTCTCTAATTCCTGGCTTACAACCTTGGCTGTGATCGACCAAGTCTGCCTGTCTCCGCCCTCTGACTTACGACACTGTTTACAAACATCTAGTATGACCGTCCCAGCTGGAGTCCTCTTACACCAAGTGGTTCGTTTCTTTGTGGTGTGGAGTATGCCCATTCTGCCATCTATCTTCATGGCCAGCAACTTTAATCCTGGCATTACGTCACAGCAAGGGTACATTTCTACACTACTATTTCCCTATCCAGCACACCCAAGCACCTTGAATCACTTGGTGTTTATTTGATTGTTCTTTCTGAGCTTTACAGTGAGAACTCGCCATATTATGGACCCAGCTGATCTCAATCATTTGCTCAACAGGCAAGAATACCAGGAGCAAGTCTTGGCTTTACAAGCCTCGCAGTTGCAAAGCTTAGACCACAAGATGGATGTCAATTTAGAGATGTTACTGGCATCTTCTATTCAACAGACCACCATGACAGCTATTCCTCAAGCTCACTCTAAAGCTGCAGCCACTGCTCCGACAGTACAGTTCAAGCCATCCAAGAGTCCACTTCCAGAAAGATTCTCGGGGCGTCCATCAGAATGCAGAGGGTTCCTGAACCAATGTCGTCTGCATTTCAAAATCCGGCCACAATCATTTTGATCCCACATGGCTAGAGTGGCCTTTATTATTTCCTTACTGAAAGAAGAAGCCTTAGCATGGGCCTCTCCATTAATGGAAAAAGGGTCTCCCCTGTTGAAAGACAGGTACGCATTCATAGCATCCTTCAGAGCCGCCTTTGATATTCCTGGCCGCACAGCCTCTGCTGAAGCTGATTTAATGGAGATTCATCAGGGGAAGCATAGTGTGGCTAAATACTCCATAGAGTTTTGTACTCTTGCATACAAAACTGACTGGAACAAGGGGGCGATAAAAGCAGACTTCCGCAAGGGCCTCGACGAACGGCTAAAAGACACACTAAGCTGCTGTGAAATCCCTGAAGTTCTTGAGATAAGGGCTTCAATCCTATTACCCCCAATGCCCCACCAAAAAAACAGACATCATTTCTTCAAGCATGGTAAGCAATACAGTTACTTGTGCTATGAAGAAGTACTGTAAAGAAAACCCCACCTCAGGCATTTTCGCCCATTGACACACAACAAAACGCCAAAATATGCCATTCAATTCCATGCATTAGGCAATAAGATACGTAAGAGTCACTTAAAGCATCTCAAAAGTGCCAATGCAGGAACTGAACCTGAAAAAAAAGCTGAAAAAAACCTGTCACCAGTGTATGTATTGATATGAAACCTTAGCCCCATATGAATACATCCAAAGCAACTCCAAAATGTGTCAAATGTTAGTAGAATTAATCCTATGAGTGCCAGTGGGGTATGGTTACTGGAATTCCCAGGGTTAATCCGACTAAGTTAAATATAGCCTCTGACAAGAATTACTTACTGTACCATTAATTCTGATGTCGAACGATGTCTTCAACCTATGTTCTTCTTCAATATTCCTTCTTCTGTTCTCTGTAATGTTCTTTTTTATCTTCTTTAACTACTTTTTCATCTGCTGTAAAATAAAAAAAAGGTTACTTAAACAAAAAATACCCCCTGAGTGGTTAAATGCATTCTGGCATATCTGTTCAAAAGAATACACTGCCATTCTGGTTTAAATAAATAATAATTAATTCCTTCATTAAATGAATAAAATGACTTCCAAGGGTTAAATATATGTCCGCTGTAGGCGGAACAAATGCATAGTGCCACAGAGCCCCCATCCATACCTTCCAGCTTTTTATATATCCAGTCTCTGTTAAAAATGGATTCCAGCCTACCATTGGCTGGGATGTGTACTTACGCACTTCCCAGCCAGTCAGCTTCTAGGGGATTTTGGCGGGAGGTGCGTAAGTACAGATCCCAGCCAATTCTAGGCTGGAATCCACTTTGAACAGAGACTGGCTATATAAAGAGCCAGTCACTATTCAGAATCCCCTCATTCACACTCTGGCAATGGACCGGAAGGTATGGAGGGGGAATCTGTGGCACTCTGCATTCCTGTGTCTGTCAGCAGACATATTTTTAATCCTTGGAAGCCCTTTTATCTAACAAAGAAATTAATTATTATTTATCTAAACTGGAATGGCAGCATATCCTTTTGAACAGATATGTCAGAATGCATTTCACCTTTAGAGTGCACTGCCACTGTCTCTGCTGGAAGCGGAAGGCATTTGCACTGGCAGACCCCCATTCAGACTGCCAGAATTTTGAAGTAGGGCTGAAATTTTGTCTTGGTCTCCTCAATGTGCCTCTGAATGGCTTATGAGACAAATCAAATTCATGGGTACGGCCTTGGTATCCCAGCTGCCAGAGGAGTATCAGGAGTACCACAATGTTTTTGACAAAGTACGAGCCGGCGGGTGCCATACCACCCCGCGGATGGATTTACCCTCTGTCTGTTGCAGATAACAAAGCCATGGAGGAATATGTTGCGGGTGCGCTTTCCCGGGGGTTCATCCGTAGATCCAACTCTGGCTTTTTCTTTAAAAAGAAGAAGGGTGACGAGTTGAGACCTCGTATCAATTACAGGGGTCTCAATGACCATAAAGAATGCTTCCCCTGTTCCACTGATCTCGGAACTCTTTGATCTCCTGAAAGGTTCCACAATTTTTACTAAGCTCAATTTGAGAGGAGCTTATAACCTGATAAGAATAAAAGAGGGTGGAAAACGGCATTCAATATCAGGAGTGGACATTATGAGTATCTTGTCATTCCCTTTGGTCTCTGTAATGCTCACGGCATTTTGTTCATTCATGACGTCCTTCGGGACATGCTGCAACAACGTGTGGTAGTCTATCTTTACTACATCCTGATCCATTCTTCATCCCTCGAAACCCATCAGTCACGTGTCGTACAAGTCCTTCAAAAGTTGATTGAGAATGGGCTATTTTGCAAACTGGAGAAGTGTGAATTTCACCAAACTCAGGTACCATTTCTTGGTTACATAATATCCACAGCTGGCTTTGCAATGGACCCACTCAAACTATCTGCTGCATTAGAATGGCCTTGTCCTATTGGGCTGAGCTCCATACAGTGTTTTCTGGGTTTCACTAATTACTATTGTAAATTCATTAAAAACTTTTCATCCATAGTGAAACCCATATCGGACCTAACCAGAATAGGAAGTGACCCTCTCCATTGGTCATCTGAGGCCATACAGGCATTTGCTACCCTGAAACAAGCCTTTGCCGTGTCACCAGTATTGGCTCATCCTAACCCTGCCTTGCCATTTATAAAGTCGATAGTCTCAGACAGGAGTAGGCTCCGTCCTGTCTCAGCATCCTACTCCTGAAGACCCTTTGCACCCGTATGGGCTCTTTTCCAAAAATGTATCCCCAGCAGAGTGCAATTACGAAATAGGTGACAGAGAATTATTGGGCATTATTCTGGCTTTAAAAGAATGGAGGCATCTGTTGGAAGGTACTAGCGTTCCGGTACTTATTCTAACACAAAAACCTCACTTATCTATTGGGGGCCCGGTTGTCACCCAGGCAAGCCAGGTGGGCACTGTTTCTGTTGAGATTTAATTATATTGTTTCTTACCTCCCTGGTATAAAAAAACACCAAGGCTGATGCATTGTCACGTCAGCTTTCTACCTCCTCCAAGGAGGAAACATTGCCTGTGCCAGTGATTCCTCCTGACCATATTCTGGCGACTATCCATACAAACCTCACCTCTCCCTTGGTAGAACAGATTTTCTCTGTCCAGTCCCAGGCTCCCCAGAAAAGCCTAATGGGAAATGTTATGTACCAGATAACCTCTGTATTAGACTCATGAGTACATATCATAACACCAAGGCTGCTGGTCATCCGGGCAAGAATCAGATTCTCTGGTCTGTCTCCAGACAGTTCTGGTGGCCTAGTCTTAGATGAGATTCGATTGCATTTGTGGCCTCTTGTTCTGTCTGTGCTCAGAACAAAACTCCTCGGGCACCTTCCAGTGGGCCTTCTACAGCCTATACCTAATGGAGAGAGCCTCTGGACTCACCTGTCTATGGACTTTATAGTTGACCTACCCGCTTCACATGGTCATACTGTAAGTCTCATGGTTGTAGATTGATTTTCCAATTACCCACAGCTCAGGAACTTGCCTCCATCTTTGCACAGAAGGTTTTTCGTCTCCATGGCATACCGAAGGTAATAGTCTTGGATCAAGGGAGCCAGTTCATTTTGGAGGGCATTCTGTGCACAACTGGAAATTCAGCTTTCTTTCTCCTCGGCTTATCACCCGCAGTCCAATGGCGTAGCGGAGCGAGCTAACCAAGCTCTAGAACAATTTTTGCATTGCTTCATCTCAGACCATCACAACAACTGGGCCAACCTGCTACCTTGCGTGGAGTTTGCCAACAATAGTACTCTCAACGTGACCTCCGGGTTATCCCCATTCATGGCTAACTATGGGTTTCAACCATCCATGTTGGCCGATATGTTTTTGCCACAAGGCATTCCACCATTGGAGGATCACTTAAGAGAACTCTGTTCCACTTAGCTGCAGGTTCAGAACTCGCTCCAACGGTCCATGCAACGTCAAAAGACTCAGGCCAATCGTAGGTTCTAGTCTGCTCCCACCTACCACATCGGGGAGACGGTTTGGCTGTCTTCCCTCAACCTCAGCCTTCAAGGGCCATCCCAGAAACTGGCTCCCCATTATGCTGTCCTTTCCGCATTCTTCTGCAGATCAACCCAGTGGCTTATGCCTTAGACCAGTGTTTCTCAACTCCTGCCCTCAGGACCCACAACAGGCCAGGACTTAGGGATTTCTCTGCTAGAGCACAGGTGTGGTGATCAGAGGCTCATTCACACTGATTAACTCACCTGTGCTCTAACAAGGAAATCATCAAATCCTGGCCTGTTAGTGGGTCCTGAGGACTGGAGTTGAGAAACACTGCCTTAGACCTTCCGCCCGGTATACGCATGTAACGGAAGCTGAGAAGGGACCGCGTCGCCTTCCGCCGTCGTTCCTGGGTCTCTCCTTCTCGACGCAGATAAGCGCCGTCGGATGCACCAGTTGAAGTATGAACAGTCACTGGAAACAGCCGCAGGATCGCTGGAAGCAGGGAAGAGTCCACGTCGCCGCCTGACAGCATATGAAGTTGGGACTCAGGAAACTGGCAGCAGGCGGTCGGCGATTCAGGATACTTGGCGCAGATGGGTATCAGAGTGGATACTTTAGACCATAAGCAATACAAGACTCCAGGACTCCTTGTTCACTCCAGAACAGAACTCTCTTTATTGGCAAAGACCACAGATATTTATACATAGTACAGGACATTGGATCACATGGGGAACCTTATACAATAGGGAACATGATTAAATCATAACACATCAGACAAAAGCCAGCAACAGATGGTCTTAACAGATACAATGACTCAGACAGGGTTACATTTCAGATACACAGGGGTTTGATTGAACAAAGACTTGAGGGCGTGAACTAATTACCACATGGCAGGGGGTCTGACTGCAGTTCACAATGGCTTGATTAACACACAGCAGGGGGTCAACATAGTGAATGGCTGGAGTTGCTATAATCCACATCTTAGGGACAGTGGCCCAAGGTTGGAGCCTTTGATTGACTATTTTGAATGCCCTGCCCCAACTTTGATCAATCACTGGTCTGCCTACCATTTCCCATGTTAAGCTAAGGAAGATATTTGTATACCTGGTAGTTGGTGATTGCACAAACCTTCAAATTGGACAAGTACAATTAAACACATACAATATTTGAAAACACATAAAACCAAACTTAATACACAAACCAATGTTGATAACTATAAGTCTTTGTTCCTGGCAATAGCTGGCCAGTTCGTATGCCAGAGCCCGCAGCTACATCCAAGCAGGGCAACAAGGTCCATAGTTTTTAAGTAAATAGTTTGTGATCCAGACAAGGGCTCAGTAACGGGTAGGATCCGTTACATTTCTCCCCCTTTTTTGTACCAAGCCAGCGGTTGCAGTAGTAAATGCTGGCTTGGAACTCTAGAAGAGCATTACTGTTGTGAGCCGCTTGTCTGGACAGTTCGTTAGTCCCCAGGCCTTGGTCCTAGGCCAGACACAATTGTAGAGCCCCTTGTCCTGGGCCAGTGAAACAATAAACAAGTATGCTCCTTGTCCGGGCTAGGAACAAGAGTTGGGTCCTTTGTCTGACCAGGGGAAAACATCAGTCCCTTGTCCGGGCCAGGAAACAGCAAGCAATCTTTTTGTCAGGAGCCAGGAGAAAACGTGAGCCCTTTGTCCAGGACTGGCAATAGAAAACAAGTCCCTTGTCCTGGGCCAGGGAAGCAATGATCAGACCTTTTGTTCTTAATTCTGGGCCAGGGAAATTGGTGCCTGGTTCTCCTGGCAATCATCAAATTGGGTGGCCTCCCCTGGGCCATGCTCCATGCAGAGCTGGGGTTCAATGTTCCTGGGTCTGGGGCCCATTGCTCAGGGTCCAGAGCCAATCTATACGGGGAATCTCCCGGGGCAACTGGGTCTCTGGATCCTGTGCATCAGAATGTGGGGAGAGGGGCATATCTCCCCCTTTTAGTTGGGCCATCGCCCCAGAGGAACAGGAGAGGATGTTTGTCCCACTCCCCTGTGCTGGGGCAACGTTCTGGGGCACATTCCCACCCCCCATGCAGAACTCAGGGAATTCAGGGGCCCCAGTAACATCCCTGTTGAGGACTGTGGTCCCTCTCACCAAGTCAGGGGCCAAAGGGGGACTGGTGGGGAGCGCCTTCTTGGGGCTGCTGGTGCACTTGCTCCCATTCACCAGCGTCAGGTCAAAACAAGGGGTGGTGTGCTCACGCCTACACACCACAGCAGGGAATTCACAATGGTTGATGGGGACCGCATTCCCACCCATCAGTTCATACAATATTTCCTCTGGCCAGTAGTACTGCTTTCTCCCAGCCTGCTGGGGTCCTCCTCTGGTATCATCCTTAACCGTCCCTTTTCCTGCCTTGAGGGAGACTGCAGTCCCATCCCTCAAGGTGGCAGCATCCATGACCCTGGGGAGCACACACGGCTCTGCTCCCAAGGCATTCTCCAGCAAACCAGGGACCATCTCTTTAGGGCTGCTGGTGAGCTTGCTCCCACTCACCAGCGTCAGGGTACAACAAGGGGTGGTGTGCTCGCTCCTACACACCACAGCAGGGGATTCACAAGGGCTGATGGGGACCGTACTCCCACCCATCAGTTCACAGTCCATATCTTCAGGAGGGCCAGCGGCACTGCTTTCTCCCAGCCCGCTGGGGTCCTCCTCCTGTAGGCCATTACACACAGGCCCTTCTTCTGCCTTGAGGGAGACCGCAGTCCCATCCCTCAAGGTGGCATCACTTATAATCCTGGGGAGCACGCACGGTTCCACTTCCAGCACATCTTCCACCCCCACAAGGGGCAACATCTTGGGGCTGCTGGTGGGCTCTTTCACACCCACTACAGTAGGGGGCTCATGGGGACTGATGGGCTCGCTCCCACCCATCAGTTGGGGCACACAATTGCTGCTGGTGGGGACCTGCGTCTCGTCCACCGCAGCTGGGAAAACAGGGGAAGGGGCAATATGCCTATCAGGGGCGACGTCCGTCCCATCCCCTGATGCAGACGCATTCTCTTCACTGAGGGAGAACGAATTCCCACCCCTCAGCTCAGGCAACAAACAGTCCAGGGGCAAAGGAGTATCAGGCAGGGCAACAGGGGCACTGGTGAGGAATGCATTCCCACTCACCAGTGTGGAGTGAACAGGGGCAGTCTCATCCAGGGCATCCTCTTCCCTGAATTCCTCCTCGGATGGATTACCCCTCCTTTTTTTTTCCTCTACATATCTTCTGATCCTCCGGAACAGGCCCATGTATGCCCTCTCCATGTGCCATTCCCGCTCAACCAGGTCATCTAGTTCCCCTCCTAGCTCGGGGATATCCTGGAAACCCAGCATCGCTTCCCGGGCATCACGGATCTCCCAGAAGCGCTTCTCCTCCTGGCTTCCGAAATCAAGATCATCATCAAAAGCCTCCCATTCTATTCCTGGGCCGTTGTATACATATTGCGCTGGAAAACTCCTATGGCGAATTCGAATGCCGAACCTCCTCTCTGCTACATGGCGAAGGACAGTATATCGGTCATGTAGGTCACTCTCCACCTCCACGAACCGGTACATACTCTCTTTCCAATCCGGTAGAGGAGTTCTTCCAAGGATAGGCCAGCGTAGTTCCAACAGGTCCCCTAGGCAGCTCCAGTTGGGCTAGACAGCGTCCATGGGTCCCCAATAATCTGCCATGTCTTACTCGATGCACCCGATGAACGAAGGAGAAATCCCACCGCTATGCCACCAATGTAACGGAAGCTGACAAGGGACCGCGTCGCCTTCCGCCGTCGTTCCTGGGTCTCTCCTTCTCGACGCAGATAAGCGCCGTCGGATGCACCAGTTGAAGTATGAACAGTCACTGGAAACAGCCGCAGGATCGCTGGAAGCAGGGAAGAGTCCACGTCGCCGCCTGACAGCATATGAAGTTGGGACTCAGGAAACTGGCAGCAGGCGGTCGGCGATTCAGGATACTTGGCGCAGATGGGTATCAGAGTGGATACTTTAGACCATAAGCAATACAAGACTCCAGGACTCCTTGTTCACTCCAAAACAGAACTCTCTTTATTGGCAAAGACCACAGATATTTATACATAGTACAGGACATTGGATCACATGGGGAACCTTATACAATAGGGAACATGATTAAATCATAACACATCAGACAAAAGCCAGCAACAGATGGCCTTAAGAGATACAATGACTCAGACAGGGTTACATTTCAGATACACAGGGGTTTGATTGAACAAAGACTTGAGGGCGTGAACTAATTACCACATGGCAGGGGGTCTGACTGCAGTTCACAATGGCTTGATTAACACACAGCAGGGGGTCAACATAGTGAATGGCTGGAGTTGCTATAATCCACATCTTAGGGACAGTGGCCCAAGGTTGGAGCCTTTGATTGACTATTTTGAATGCCCTGCCCCAACTTTGATCAATCACTGGTCTGCCTACCATTTCCCATGTTAAGCTAAGGAAGATATTTGTATACCTGGTAGTTGGTGATTGCACAAACCTTCAAATTGGACAAGTACAATTAAACACATACAATATTTGAAAATACATAAAACCAAACTTAATACACAAACCAATGTTGATAACTATAAGTCTTTGTTCCTGGCAATAGCTGGCCAGTTCGTATGCCAGAGCCCGCAGCTACATCCAAGCAGGGCAACAAGGTCCATAGTTTTTAAGTAAATAGTTTGTGATCCAGACAAGGGCTCAGTAACGGGTAGGATCCGTTACATTTCTCCCCCTTTTTTGTACCAAGCCAGCGGTTGCAGTAGTAAATGCTGGCTTGGAACTCTAGAAGAGCATTACTGTTGTGAGCCGCTTGTCTGGACAGTTCGTTAGTCCCCAGGCCTTGGTCCTAGGCCAGACACAATTGTAGAGCCCCTTGTCCTGGGCCAGTGAAACAATAAACAAGTATGCTCCTTGTCCGGGCTAGGAACAAGAGTTGGGTCCTTTGTCTGACCAGGGGAAAACATCAGTCCCTTGTCCGGGCCAGGAAACAGCAAGCAATCTTTTTGTCAGGAGCCAGGAGAAAACGTGAGCCCTTTGTCCAGGACTGGCAATAGAAAACAAGTCCCTTGTCCTGGGCCAGGGAAGCAATGATCAGACCTTTTGTTCTTAATTCTGGGCCAGGGAAATTGGTGCCTGGTTCTCCTGGCAATCATCAAATTGGGTGGCCTCCCCTGGGCCATGCTCCATGCAGAGCTGGGGTTCAATGTTCCTGGGTCTGGGGCCCATTGCTCAGGGTCCAGAGCCAATCTATACGGGGAATCTCCCGGGGCAACTGGGTCTCTGGATCCTGTGCATCAGAATGTGGGGAGAGGGGCATATCTCCCCCTTTTAGTTGGGCCATCGCCCCAGAGGAACAGGAGAGGATGTTTGTCCCACTCCCCTGTGCTGGGGCAACGTTCTGGGGCACATTCCCACCCCCCATGCAGAACTCAGGGAATTCAGGGGCCCCAGTAACATCCCTGTTGAGGACTGTGGTCCCTCTCACCAAGTCAGGGGCCAAAGGGGGACTGGTGGGGAGCGCCTTCTTGGGGCTGCTGGTGCACTTGCTCCCATTCACCAGCGTCAGGTCAAAACAAGGGGTGGTGTGCTCACGCCTACACACCACAGCAGGGAATTCACAATGGTTGATGGGGACCGCATTCCCACCCATCAGTTCATACAATATTTCCTCTGGCCAGTAGTACTGCTTTCTCCCAGCCTGCTGGGGTCCTCCTCTGGTATCATCCTTAACCGTCCCTTTTCCTGCCTTGAGGGAGACTGCAGTCCCATCCCTCAAGGTGGCAGCATCCATGACCCTGGGGAGCACACACGGCTCTGCTCCCAAGGCATTCTCCAGCAAACCAGGGACCATCTCTTTAGGGCTGCTGGTGAGCTTGCTCCCACTCACCAGCGTCAGGGTACAACAAGGGGTGGTGTGCTCGCTCCTACACACCACAGCAGGGGATTCACAAGGGCTGATGGGGACCGTACTCCCACCCATCAGTTCACAGTCCATATCTTCAGGAGGGCCAGCGGCACTGCTTTCTCCCAGCCCGCTGGGGTCCTCCTCCTGTAGGCCATTACACACAGGCCCTTCTTCTGCCTTGAGGGAGACCGCAGTCCCATCCCTCAAGGTGGCATCACTTATAATCCTGGGGAGCACGCACGGTTCCACTTCCAGCACATCTTCCACCCCCACAAGGGGCAACATCTTGGGGCTGCTGGTGGGCTCTTTCACACCCACTACAGTAGGGGGCTCATGGGGACTGATGGGCTCGCTCCCACCCATCAGTTGGGGCACACAATTGCTGCTGGTGGGGACCTGCGTCTCGTCCACCGCAGCTGGGAAAACAGGGGAAGGGGCAATATGCCTATCAGGGGCGACGTCCGTCCCATCCCCTGATGCAGACGCATTCTCTTCACTGAGGGAGAACGAATTCCCACCCCTCAGCTCAGGCAACAAACAGTCCAGGGGCAAAGGAGTATCAGGCAGGGCAACAGGGGCACTGGTGAGGAATGCATTCCCACTCACCAGTGTGGAGTGAACAGGGGCAGTCTCATCCAGGGCATCCTCTTCCCTGAATTCCTCCTCGGATGGATTACCCCTCCTTTTTTTTTCCTCTACATATCTTCTGATCCTCCGGAACAGGCCCATGTATGCCCTCTCCATGTGCCATTCCCGCTCAACCAGGTCATCTAGTTCCCCTCCTAGCTCGGGGATATCCTGGAAACCCAGCATCGCTTCCCGGGCATCACGGATCTCCCAGAAGCGCTTCTCCTCCTGGCTTCCGAAATCAAGATCATCATCAAAAGCCTCCCATTCTATTCCTGGGCCGTTGTATACATATTGCGCTGGAAAACTCCTATGGCGAATTCGAATGCCGAACCTCCTCTCTGCTACATGGCGAAGGACAGTATATCGGTCATGTAGGTCACTCTCCACCTCCACGAACCGGTACATACTCTCTTTCCAATCCGGTAGAGGAGTTCTTCCAAGGATAGGCCAGCGTAGTTCCAACAGGTCCCCTAGGCAGCTCCAGTTGGGCTAGACAGCGTCCATGGGTCCCCAATAATCTGCCATGTCTTACTCGATGCACCCGATGAACGAAGGAGAAATCCCACCGCTATGCCACCAATGTAACGGAAGCTGACAAGGGACCGCGTCGCCTTCCGCCGTCGTTCCTGGGTCTCTCCTTCTCGACGCAGATAAGCGCCGTCGGATGCACCAGTTGAAGTATGAACAGTCACTGGAAACAGCCGCAGGATCGCTGGAAGCAGGGAAGAGTCCACGTCGCCGCCTGACAGCATATGAAGTTGGGACTCAGGAAACTGGCAGCAGGCGGTCGGCGATTCAGGATACTTGGCGCAGATGGGTATCAGAGTGGATACTTTAGACCATAAGCAATACAAGACTCCAGGACTCCTTGTTCACTCCAAAACAGAACTCTCTTTATTGGCAAAGACCACAGATATTTATACATAGTACAGGACATTGGATCACATGGGGAACCTTATACAATAGGGAACATGATTAAATCATAACACATCAGACAAAAGCCAGCAACAGATGGCCTTAAGAGATACAATGACTCAGACAGGGTTACATTTCAGATACACAGGGGTTTGATTGAACAAAGACTTGAGGGCGTGAACTAATTACCACATGGCAGGGGGTCTGACTGCAGTTCACAATGGCTTGATTAACACACAGCAGGGGGTCAACATAGTGAATGGCTGGAGTTGCTATAATCCACATCTTAGGGACAGTGGCCCAAGGTTGGAGCCTTTGATTGACTATTTTGAATGCCCTGCCCCAACTTTGATCAATCACTGGTCTGCCTACCATTTCCCATGTTAAGCTAAGGAAGATATTTGCATACCTGGTAGTTGGTGATTGCACAAACCTTCAAATTGGAAAAGTACAATTAAACACATAAATATTTGAAAATACATAAAACCAAACTTAATACACAAACCAATGTTCATAACTATAAGTCTTTGTTCCTGGCAATAGCTGGCCAGTTCGTATGCCAGAGCCCACAGCTACATCCAAGCAGGGCAACAAGGTCCATAGTTTTTAAGTAAATAGTTTGTGGTCCAGACAAGGGCTCAGTAACGGGTAGGATCCGTTACAACGCATTTCTAAGGTGTTCCACGTTTCAGTCCTGAAGCCGCTAGTGTGTAGCCACTTCACTACCTCATTGCCTTGTCCAAGGCCAGTACGTGTGAACAATATGAGGTTCAAAGCATTATTCACTCTCGTGTGTTCAGGGGCCGCTTACAGTATCTAGTCCACTGGAGAGGGTACAGTCCAGAGGAGTGATCTTGGGTTACTGATGCTGATGTTCATGCTCCCGCCCTCCTCCGTGCCTTCCATGCACATTTTACTGATAAACCTGGCTCTCTCCCGCGGGGTAGAGTTGGTTGAGGGGGGTACTGTCAGGGTTCTCACTCTTCCCTCACTCCATTATTACTTTTTGCTCAGCAATACAGGTACACACCTCAGCTGATCGCTTACTTCCCTGTCTCAGGCTTACTCAACTGATAGGTTACTACTATCTGTCAATCTCAGTTATCACGGTTACCTGTCAATTAGTCAGCCCTTTCCCCCGTGCTCTGGCTATTTAGCTGCTAAGGTTCAGTATCACTCTGCATTTGTGTGGTCTATGACCTCCCTGTGTGTATCACGGTGCCCGTGCTCCCTTGTTGTTGTTTTCCTGTCAGTTTATCCTGTGTGTGCTCCCACTGGCTGTCCTGTATTGATCCCGTCCAGTATGGCCTTTATATACTGGGCTCCAGCACCCACACGGTGCCCTTTCGTGGTGTTCCTGTACCAGTGCTAGTTTTCTGCTCAGTGTTTCCCAGTGTACTGACTTGGCCTGCCTGACTACTCCGCATCAGTTCTCCTGCTCCTGTGTACCGACCCGGATTGCCTGACTACTCTTCAGTGACTGCTCCTGTGTACCGACCCGGCTCGACTGACGTTCCTGTTCCTGTGTACCGACCCAGCTTGATTGACGTTCCTGCTTCTACAGCTTATTGTCGCTTTGGCGATATTCTCTCTCCAGGCGATCCAGTTCCACTTGCTCTACTCTGCGCGAGAGTCAGTTTCCATTACTGCTCCTGCAGGTTGCTAGTGTCTGCCTCCGTTACTGCTCCAGCAGTTGCCTTTGGCCTAGTCCTCCGTTATTGCTCATACCGGTTGCAAGTGTCTGCCTCCGTTATTGCTCCGGTAGTGCGCCATTGGCTTGTCCTCCGTTACTGCTCCTGCAGGTTGCTAGTGTCTGCCTCCGTTACTGCTCCTGGAGTACGCCTTTGGCCTAGTCCTCCGTTACTGATCATACTGGTTGCAAGTGTCTGCCTCCATTATTTCTCCAGAAGTGCGCCATTGGCTTGTCCTCCGTTAACTGCTCCGGCAGTGCTCTCTACTCTATTCCTGTTGTACTCTGGCAGTTCACGTTTGTTCTGCTGGCATTTGACATCCAGAAGCTCTCTGTCTGGGAAGTGCTAACACAGTGCTTTCTCACATCACTCCTTGATGAACTTTAACTCTTGCAGTACCTGAGTCCTGGGAAACCTACTCCTTTTTGCCTGACCTGTCTCAGTATAGACTGCTTGTACCTTGATTTGTACTGGACGTGTATGGGCATTTATATTATTAACCTGTTGTGTGTCTGTATTATACTGCCTATACTACAGGACCTGTGAGGGTTCATATTCTATTGTGATCTCAATAAAACTGTGTTTTTATCCTAAACCATTGTGTCTGTGTGTCGAACAAACCGTTACAGTGTGTTCCTGCTGTTGCTGCTATTGTTCAGGTGTATGATCCTGGCCTGGCTGACTGATTCGTCTGGCTCCTGATCCTGGCTTTTGTTTCTGACACCGCTACTTCCTGTGCTCCTGACTTTGCTTGTCTGACTACCCGCTTTGGCTTTGATCCCTGGCTTGTATTTCTGACTAGGATTCCGGATTGTGCTTAGCATTTATTTTTGCTATTAATTTTATTATTTAATGAAAGGTATTTTATTTACCAGTTTACTTTTAAAAGGTCACACAAGAAAGAGCGTGCGACCTGATGAGTCAGTTACCATGTCGCCTGTATAAAAATGTTGAGATGACAATCTCGCACTGCATGACAGCGTGAGATTTTCATGTCACGTATACAAAGAGCACTTCACCACTATTGCACCACCCTGGAGCATGCCTCGTTTGACAGCTCACGGATGTGCTCCAGCACCGCTATTGACAAGTATTATCTCTCTTACTGTCCGCACTCTGCTTTAATGCCAAATATTATCTGCAGCACACGGAGGCACTCCAGCAGTCTTCAGTCTTCCTATGCATTACTTGATTCTGTCATGCAGATAATACTGCTGGAGCGCATCTGTGTGCTTTGCAGCAGATAATATGTGGCATTAAAGCGGACAGTAAGAGAGATAATACTTGTCATTAGCACTGCCGGAGCTCATCTGTGTGCTGTGCTGCAGATAATATGTGGCATTAAAGCGGGCAGTAAGAGAGATAATGCTTGTCATTAGTGCTGCTGGAGCACCTCTGTGTGCTGTGCTGTAGCTAATATTTGGCATTAAAGCAGACAGTAAGAGAGATACTACTTGTCATTAGCACTGCTGGAGCGCATCTGTGTGCTGTGCAGCAGATAATATGCGGCATTAAAGCGGACAGTAAGAGAGATAATACTTGTCATTAGCACTGCCGGAGCTCATCTGTGTGCTGTGCTGCAGATAATATGTGGCATTAAAGCGGGCAGTAAGAGAGATAATGCTTGTCATTAGTGCTGCTGGAGCACCTCTGTGTGCTGTGCTGTAGCTAATATTTGGCATTAAAGCGGACAGTAAGAGAGATAATACTTGTCATTAGCACTGCTGGAGCTCCTCCGTGTGCTGTGTTGCGAGATGTATGCGACCATTAAGTAGGAGACATGACAATATCATGCTGTCATGAAGTTCGAGATTGTCATGTCACCATTTTGACTATGGCGATGTGGTGAATTATCTAAAAGGTCGCACACTCTTAAGCATGCAACATTTCAAATAGATACCTTATTTACCAGCATCTCCTGTTTCTGTCTGTTAGTTGTCTGTACATTATATATTTTACTTCCAGTTTAATGTTTTAGAATGTTTGTAGCTGTGCACAATACTGTTCATGTGTACAGTTGATAGCATGTATGTACAATATATGTACCGTTAACATGACTTTGCGTGTGTGCCTTTGTGTGTGGACAGTGTAGATGTTACACTAAGCATGTTTGTTTTATACAATGTATTGTGTGTGTGTGTGTGTATTGTGTGTTTAGCATGAGTTTTGTGTGTGTATTGTGCTGTGTATTGAGTGTTCTGCATGGGTGTTGTGTTTATGTGTGTGTGTGCTGTGCTGTGTATTGTGTGTTCTGCATGTGTGTTGTTAGTGTATGTGACTTTTGTTTATTTTGTTTTATGTTTTTGTATTGTACGTTGTGCATGTGTGTTATATGGTGTGTATTTCTGATGTGTATTGTGTGTATGTATTGGGCATGTGTGGTTTGTCTATTGTGCATGTGTGTTGTGTATTGCATGTGTATTGTAATGTATTGTAATGTGCGTGTTGTAGCGCATTGTTTGTGTGTGTTTATATTGTATTGTCTGTGTCATATGCATTGATTTGTGTTTGTGTTGTGCATGTATGTGTGTGTGTTCTGCATGTGTCTGTTGTGCCAGTGTATGTGTTGTGTGAGTATGTATTGTGGTGTGGTGTGTTTGTGTGTGTGTAGTGACGGCCCCAGCAATTCCTTACAGAGATTGTCACAGGAGTGGAAGGAGGTGGGAAGCCCATGTGTGTGTTTTTTTGGAAGAGGAGATAGTGGGTGAGGGACAACTCCTTGCAGTGATAATGACTACACCACCCCTGAATGACAGGCAGTAAACAAAAGATCTGAATAACTACTCCTTACTGCTGTCCCTGGGTGTGTGTGGCTAGAGACACAGACTTCTTCTTTTCTAAAAAAAAAAAAATATATATATATGTATATATATATATATCAAATTGCCTGGGTGCTTAGCAAAATAACAATATTCATACATAGGGCCAGCACTCACAGGTCTTAAAAATGTATCTTGATAAAGGTCATTACTGGACCGAAACGTTGGACATATAATAAAATTACAATATTTTTAAGACCTGTGAGTGCTGGCCCTATGTTTAAATATATATATATATATATATATATATATATATATATATATATATATATATATGTGTGACGGGGGTACAGGGGTTACTGATTGGTAGACTGAGGGTTAAGAGATTTTTCCAGCCAGACAAAAAGATAATAAATTGCATTTATTAGAGAGGTCATGGCACACAAACATAGGACTACAATTACAGGCAAACAAACAGGGGTCAAACATAAAAACTAAACACTTCTGCTGTTCTCTTCTCGGTTGCACAGATTGCCAGTGGTTACATATAATACTCAGAGTCCATTTTAGTTTAATGCTGGAGCTTACACATAGTCCACTAGAGGCAAGAGTGGACATCCTGCCCACTACACATGCTTCCTTGTATCTTTTAGTCCCGACAGAGGAGAGATTACTCCCTGCCACTTTCCTTAGTCTTGGGCCATAGCCACAGAAGTTTAGCTTCCTGGCCACAATCCTTGTGGTGGGAACATCAGGGCACTTCTGTGGCTGTAGCCGTCTTGACTTACAGCCCACAACTGAAAAGGGCACCTGGCCACTACAGTGCCCACTCACTCTAACTCCTCCGATGAGGGCACTCACCAGTCCCAGTTTCTCCAGTACTCCTTTAGAAAGCCCATGCACCCTAGGCCTCCCACCATTATGGAGAGGCCTCCTCTCCTCTTCCTACAGTTTTTCAACTCTGTCCTCTCTCACTATCTATTCCTAGCCTTTTTCTACCCAACCCCTACAGGATCTGATGTCACAGGTACCATCTACCAGGTCTCTTTCTGCTTAGCCTGATGTGAGGTGAAAGATAAACACATTCCACACACAGATTTGCCCTACCCCCCTCTATCTGACCAACACTGGCTATCTCATAACACAATCTCTATGGACAGCTAGACTGGATGGCACCATCCCTCTGTACATCATACACACTAACCAATCCATTCAATGCTGGTAAATGGCCAACACTCTCTAATACATGCAGACACAGGGGACATTAATGTTTCAAGAATGGGAACACATGTTAAGACAATGGTGATCACTGAAAACAGACACATTTTATTCTCTGGGTGAGAACCATTCCGTCACAATATATTTATATTTCCTTTGAGGTTATTGAAAAAAACACACACAGTAAGGAGGGCATATTCAAATTTCATCAGTTATGGTAGTTCGACACAAAAAAAGGACTTGATTTTTACAAGAGTGTTCATGTGTCAAGGGCTAATTTAAACTTGTTTGTCAAATTCTATGCAAGGACTTTGGCCTGCCTTAACTACCATAAACTTTATAAAACATAAATAGGGTGACTTAGCCTTGTCAGTGGAACATCAGAGATGCCAACTTTCACCTGAACGGCTAACTGCACCATGTTTTTCTCTAAACTCATCCACATGATGCCTGCTAGCTAACTCAATTCCTCATGAACACAAGAAGAAATTAAAAGTTTTTTTCACACAATCTCATTAAATTTAAATAAACTTTAAAATGTGTTACACCTAAATCTTGCAAAAATTTTAGTATAATATCTGCTACAACAGGTCAGTATAATATGTGGTCAGATACACTCCCTAGATAATAAAACAATGTATTAAAAGTTGGGTTGTAATGCCTGAGGACCAACAAATCACATTTAAGGTTTAAGGGATAGTAATGTGTACAATAAAGCTTATCTCCAAGTCTTTTTTATTTTTTGTATTACACTTAGATATGTTTTAATAACTAATTGTTGTGAAGTTCAACAGATAGTCTTTGTAAAAGTATCCACCTTCAGCCCCTTATGGCCGCTTCAAGATGCATCTAAGAGTGGTACAGATAAAAAGTGAACAGAGAAATTCACTATGTATAAGGAAAACCATGCCCACCATGAAGAGGGAAGGCAGGATTATACTTTGATTATTGAAGATTGTACCTCATCGATCTTTATCAATAACATCTTTATCAGATGCATCTGCACTGCAGCCCAAGGGCAGGATGGTGATCCTTTTATATATATATATATATATATATATATATATATATATATATATATATATAGATAGATAGATATATATATATAGATATATATAGATATATATATAGATATATGTATATATAGATATATATATTGAAATTCAGAACAGGTAGCTATTACACATAAGCCAAAGTTTAATACAAACAATAAAGAATATTCAGAGATAAACTTTATTTGTATCCCTAACCTTTAAAAATAGCAGAGGGCTAAACAGTGCATAATTAAATTGAGACAAACAGTTCAAATGATTGATTACTGTTCACTAGAATCCTTTTATAAACTATGGCAATCTTTTTTGTATTCCTACTCTGCTTCAATCAAGTTAAAGAAAAAAAAAATCACCCAAAACATTTTTTTATTTAATTCTAAATAAAAACAAAGGTATAAAATGAATTATACCATCAGTTATATTTGATGAACAAACATATAAAACAAGGTATCTGAAACACAGATATATTACTAAAGTTTTGTAAAACACTTGAAGCAACTTACATTGCCAACTCAATAAATCAGATTTTTTAAGTTTTCAACCTCTATAAAACAGTAGTTGATAAATATATAAAATGTTACACTTTAAACTTTATTAGTGTACTAAAATATTAAAGGTATTAACGAAGAAACAAGGTATACAATGTTACATCTGTCTTTGATCAGCAACACCCCTTGGTACATATTGACAAATTTTTTTTTTTATAAATTACAGTTCCCTTTATCAAGTAGAACTATCTTCTGTGTCAACGCTGACCTTCCGGACAAAAGAGTCTGAAAGAAGAAAATAATTTTAGTTTGTATTCAAAACCCATTTCTAGGAAAAATACTTACAATTAATTGATAGTACAAAACCTACAAAGAAGTTCAATATAGTAGTAAACAAATTTTGCATGAATACATAATGACTGTTTAGATACAAAATTTGTTTGAAATAGTAATTTGACAAAAAAAAAATACATTAAAATGGAACTATAAATATGTGCAGATAACCCAACCCCCACACACCAACAATTGGTTGAATTAAAAAAAGTATAAAAAGGACTTTTTCAACTACTACATTTTTGTAAGAGAAACTGTATGCAAAATGTTGTGTGTAGAAGTGGAGCCCTCTCCCAATCATCCACCTAACTCCTTCCCTCATTCCTTTTGTCTAAATTGCTGCCTTCAGGCAGCACCGATGTTCAATCCAGCCAATGATTCTAGTGTAAAAAACAATGTTCCACTCTTATCAATGCAGGAAGTTGATGTCTGCAGTGTATTCACGCTTGTTCCACCTCAAAGTCTATAATTTTCTTGGTTTCTAAATTGATCATGATATGCGCTTAATATTTAGCAGAATGTCCAGGGCTATCACATTGCCCATCTCCTCCAAGACCAATTGTCTGGTTACCAATCTCATTGGAAATATTTGTACGATTAAGTTGCCATTGATGATCAATTAAAGCATACAGATTTTTTTATTTGATAATGGTAAAATGTTGTAGTTGATATTTAAAATCCACTAAAAGAATGGAATCAGCAAGTAGAATGTTCCCAGCAGCTATTTTCTGAATTTGAGGATGACTCTCCCATAACAAAAAGCTATGCTCATTAAAACACTCAACAAAAACAGAAACAAAAGTTCCCTCTATCCTTTTTTAAAGGGATAGTAATGTTTCATAATAAAAATAGCTCTAATTAATCATGATAGTATTTGGACTTTGGAGAGTGTTATTTCAGTTCTGTCAGAGTTGTAGTTCAGGAGTAATTCAATGACAAAGTGTCCCCCTCCCACCCCTTTTACTGATGTAACACTGCTCAGCCAAAGCAGAAGGGACAATCTTCAATTAAGATAAGGGAAAAAACCTGAAAAGCTTGTCAAGGGGGGTAGGGCTTTCATTGTTTTCATATAAAGAAGAATGTCCCCTGCTGTTATCTGTCTGGTCTTACAACCAGATTCACATCTGAGAAGAGATGGCTTACACTAGGTAAAAGGGGCGAGGAGGGGAAACTTTTCTTGTGAATATCTCTTAACCCCTTAAGGACCGGGAAAATCTGAGTTTGATTTGACTTAAGGACTGGAGCAATTTTGACTTTTTTGACTATGTCTTTGTTCAACCATATTTTCTCTTTAATTCCTTTTGTGCACCTACATAAATTATATACTGTTTTTTTAAGCAAAAGTAGGGCTTTCTTTTGATACCACAATTATATGAATACCTCATTGTTTAATTTGATTAAAATAGAAAAAAAGAGGAAAAAAATTGAAAAAAAAACAACATTTTGCTTACATTTTTCTGTCAGGATTTGCATACTATTAGTTAATGAAAAAAAAATACCGCTAAATATATTCATTTGCTTCTCCTGAATATAAGAATACCCCATATGCCTAGTATTTTAGTCCTTTACTCACATTTACAAGGTAAATATTACAAGATGGCTGCCGTTATTTCCAACTTGTGATTTCTCAACAATTGGCATGTGAGCATCATAGCTTAGCTGACGGTGCCAGAACCAAAAATGTCCCACAAAGGTATATGTTTCTGAAAACTACACAACATAAGGTAAATAATCAGGAGAATTTTGGAGTTTTTCATGCAGCTATTTTTCCAGAAAAAAATTTCAAAATTGTGGTAATATTTTGTTTTTTTGCAGTTTTCACACTTACATTTCAATACTACTGTTGATATCAAGCACATGATAGGTGAAGATTTTTAAAAATGCATTGTTTAGTGTTCAGCTCCTTCTTCTGAGTACGGCAATACCCCATATGCATAGGTTTCTCAAGGTTTGGGAGAGCTACGGGGCCCAAATTGGAACGTGCGCGTTTCCAGTTTCACACTTTGAATTTTCACAGCTTGCATCACTGGTGCCATGTCTCATTTGGGGCTGTGTAATAGTGCTCCACTCTAAGATTTCCCCTCAAAAGTATATATTTTTGGAAAGTAGACACCCCAGGCTTTAATTTTATGTATGTTTTCAATTTTTTTTACGCAGCCATTTTACCACCAATCGCTCGTAAATCTTGACGTAAGTTAAAAAAACAGCGTTTTTCACACTTGCACTTCAATGTTGATGTGAATTTCAAGCACATGATAGGTGAAGATTTTTAAAAATGCATTGTTTAGTGTTCAGCTCCTTCTTCTGAGTACGGCAATACCCCATATGCATAAGTTTCTCAAGGTTTGGGAGAGCTACGGGGCCCAAATTGGAACATGCGCGTTTCCAGTTTCACACTTTGAATTTTCACAGCTTGCATCACTGGTGCCATGTCTCATTTTGGGGCTGTGTAACAGTGCTCCACTCTAAGATTTCCCCCAAAAAGTATATATTTTTGGAAAGTAGACACCCCAGGCTTTCATTTTATGTATGTTTTCAATTTTTTTACGCAGCCATTTTACCACCAATCGCTCGTAAATCTTGACGTAAGTTAAAAAAACAGAGTTTTTCACACTTGCACTTCAATGTTGATGTGAATTTCAAGCACATGATAGGTGAAGATTTTTAAAAATGCATTGTTTAGTGTTCATCTCCTTCTTCTGAGTACGGCAATACCCCATATGCATAGGTTTCTCAAGGTTTGGGAGAGCTACGGGGCCCAAATTGGAACATGCGCGTTTCCAGTTTCACACTTTGAATTTTCACAGCTTGCATCACTGGTGCCATGTCTGATTTGGGGCTGTGTAACAGTGCTCCACTCTAAGATTTCCCCCCAAAAGTATATATTTTTGGAAAGTAGACACCCCAGGCTTTCATTTTATGTATGTTTTCAATTTTTTTACGCAGCCATTTTACCACCAATCGCTCGTAAATCTTGACGTAAGTTAAAAAAACAGAGTTTTTCACACTTGCACTTCAATGTTGATGTGAATTTCAAGCACATGATAGGTGAAGATTTTTAAAAATGCATTGTTTAGTGTTCAGCTCCTTCTTCTGAGTACGGCAATACCCCATATGCATAGGTTTCTCAAGGTTTGGGGGAGCTACGGGGCCCAATTTTGAACAAATATTGAATTTTCACATCTTGGTTAACTGATGCCATTACTCATTTTGGGCTATGTTCCAGTGCTGCACTTTAGAATTTCCCCCCAAAAGTGTATATTTTTGGAATGTAGACACCCCAAGCTTTCATTTTAGGTGTGTTTTCAAATTTTTTACACGGCCATTTTACCACCACTTTCTCATAAACTTGACGTAAGTAAAAAAACAGCGTTTTTCACACTTTGCCTTCAATGTTGATGTGAATTTCAAGCACAGAATAGGTGAAGATTTTATAAACTGAATTGATTAGTGTTCAGCTCCTTCTTCTGAGTACGGCAATACCCCATATGCATAGCTTTCTCATGGTTTGGGGGAGCTACGGGGGCCAAATTGGAACATGCGCGTTTCCAGGTTCACAATTTGAATCTTCACAGCTTGCGTTACTGGTGCCATGTCTCATTTGGGGCTGTGTAACAGTGCTCTTTTTTTAAGATTTCCCCCCAAAAGTGTATATTTTTGGAAAGTAGACATCCCAGGCTCTCATTTTAGGTGTGTTTTCCAATTTTATACACTGCCATTTTACCACCAATCCTGTGAAAATTTGACGTAAGTAAACAAAATTCAGCATTTTTCACACTTTGCCTTCAATGTTGATGTGAATTTCAAGCACAGAATAGGTGAAGATTTTATAAGCTGAATTGATTAGTGTTCAGCTCCTTCTTCTGAGTACGGCAATACCCCATATGCATAGCTTTCTCATGGTTTGGTGGAGCTACGGGGGCCAAATTGGAACATGCGCGTTTCCAGGTTCACACTTTGAATTTTCACAGCTTGCGTTACTGGTGCCATGTCTCATTTGGGGCTGTGTAACAGTGTTCTTTTTTAAGATTTCCCCCCAAAAGTGTATATTTTTGGAAAGTAGACACCCCAGGCTCTCGTTTTAGGTGTGTTTTCCAATTTTATACACAGCCATTTTACCACCAATCCCTCGTAAACCATGACGTAAGTAAAAAAAAAAAACAGCGTTTTTCACACTTAGGGTTCGCGGCAGTATACTGGGCTGCATACAAATTGGTTTGGGAAACAATTTCACCTAAAATGTCTTCCCCCAAAAACAAATCAAAAAAATGATCATGGGTAAATCCTTCCACATCAATTTGAATCCCTGGGTTGCCTGTGAATTCTGAGATTTGTGGCCATAAATTGATACCCATTCATTAGGATCCGGAGTGGCAGGTGTTGGGGCATTTCTTTGGGCAGGTCTTTTGGCAGGTCTTTGGGCAGATCTTTTGGCAGGTGCTGGGGCAGTTGCCAGGGCAGCTCTTGGGGCAGCACTTGGGGCATTTCTTTGGTAGGTCTTTGGGCAGATCTTTTGGCAGGTGCTGGGGCAGTTGCCAGGGCAGCTCTTGGGGCAGCACTTGGGGCATTTCTTTGGGTAGGTATTTTGGTAGGTCTTTGGGCAGTTCTTTTGGCAGGTGCTGGGGCAGTTGCCAGAGCAGCTCTTGGGGCAGTGCATCTTTTCTTGACAGAAGGCCCAGCGTCATCACTAGAGCTGCTCTCACTTTCTGAAAACTGCGCTATGTCAAAATCTGACGCAGTGTCTGTTGCCTCAGAGTCAGACGCCAAAAAGGCATATGCCTCTTCAACGCTGTACCTGCGCTGCATTTTGCCCACTAAAAAAACTTTTTTTTTTCTTACGCTATCCCTAAACCTAAATCTAACCCTAAAACTTACCCTAGCCTACGTATATCCTGAACCTACCTAACCCAAATGAACTACCTATCTAAACTGCACTTATATATATATATTTTTTTTTTTTGGGGGGGGGGTTTGGGGTTTTTTGGGGTTTTTTTTTTTTCTTACGCTATCCCTAATCCTAAATCTAACCCTAAAACTTACCCTAACCTACGTATATCCTGAACCTACCTAACCCAATTGAACTACCTATCTAAACTGCGCTTATTATATATATTTCTATCCCTTAAACTTTCCCTAACACACGTCTACACTAAACCTACCCAACTACCTACCAAAATACCTAAACTATATTTATTATTAAAAAAAAAAAAAAAAATTAAAAATTTTTTA
Organism: Rhinophrynus dorsalis; assembly: GCA_037306005.1. Lineage (NCBI taxonomy): Eukaryota > Metazoa > Chordata > Amphibia > Anura > Rhinophrynidae > Rhinophrynus > Rhinophrynus dorsalis. Next base: position 147,050,489 of record CM074721.1, read on the forward strand.
AAAAATCTAAAAACATTCAAGGGGGATGGGGGGGTGTCCCACAGATCAGAAAACACTGATCTGCAGCAAATTGATCACTCCAAGAGTGATCAGATGGGGGGGCACTTATTGATCACTGCAGAACAGTGATCAAAGGGTTAATTTTCTTTATTTAAACTTTTTTTTTTACAGGCACACTGGAACACCATCTCCCTCTGTCTCTCTCCACCTCAGCAGTATGCAAGGTGGAGGGAGGCAGAGAGATCTGACAGGGACAGTATTTACAAATACTGTCCCTGTCATTCAGGTTTTGCAACATGTGATTCGCTTTTGAAGCGAATCGCATGTTGCAACAATGTTTCTGCCGCTTGTTACTAAGTGTCCCGATACCGGGACACTTAGTAACAAGCGGCTTGAACTCTTCCATCGCTCCGTGCGGCCGCGATGGAAGAGTTTAACCCTTGACGTACCAGGACCGTCAAGGGTTGTTGGATCACATTTACCCTTGACGGTCCTGGTACGTCAAGGGTCGCTAAGGGGTTAAACCATAAAGGTTTGAGAGATAAGACTTATATCGTTCTTCATGTTTTTTTAATGCCTACAAAATAAAATAAAGTTAAAACTAAATATTATTATCCCTTTAACCCCTTCAGTGCCAGAGGCTCGGGCCATTTTCTGAACCCTGCAGGCCAGACACTTTTTCAACATTTTTGCTATCCTTCCATTTAGGCTTGATTTCCTCTGGGGATTTTTAGTTAAATATGGAAAACTATATATTGTTTTTTTTCAGAACGAATTGTGCTTTCTCGTGATACCTTACATGAAGAGAATTTTACATCGTGCAAAAAGCTATGATGTCATAATGACAAAAAAAAGTGAAAATTTACTCATTTTGCTAAAATCACATACTATGTATCAAAAACATTTACCTTGATTGAAAAAGTTTCAATTATTTGAAAAAGCCCAGAGTCCCCCGAGTAAAAAAATACCAAATTTGTATAGTTTTACCCAAGTCCAAGGCTAGCGTAGAGCCCTAATCACCAGCAGCGCAAAATGACATTTTCAACTTTATAAACTAAAATGCACATTCTAGGGTTTTTGTGGTAAAACTACCCTAAAACAGTGGAATAACTATATAAAACTATATATTTCTGAAAAGTAGACAACCTGCCGCATCTAATGAGGGGTAACTTGCCTTCTTGTCCCAAGCCTGTGGTACCCAAATGCTTCCAGACGTTGGCACTATAGGAAAAAAATGGCATTTTCTTACATTTCTGCCCCTTCAACTGTACTGAAATCTGTGAAAACCATGGAATTTACAACTGTATTCATTAGCTAGTGCTCTTGGGAGAAAAATTACACCCCATTGGTTTGGGTTCACCTACCACAGGGGATGCTAGAAGTGCAAAAAGACACCTACTACAACCTCTAAATTTTCTAACATTTTCTCAAACATTACTTGTCTATACAAAAATGGTTATAACAACTAGAGAATTAAAGAAAGGCTACACAAACCATACCATTTTGGAAAGAAGACAACCTGCCGCATCTAATGAGGGGTGAATTGCCTTCTTACCCCAAGCCTGTTGTGCCCAAATGCTTCCAGAAGGTGGCACTATAGAAAAAAAATGGCATTTTCTTACATTTCTGCCACTTCAACAGTACTGAAATCTGGGAAAACCATGGAATTTACAACTATATTGATTAGCTAGTGCTCTTGGGAGAAAAATGACACCCCATTGGTATGGGTTTACCTACCACAGGGGATGCTAGAAGTGCAAAAAGACACCTACTACAACCTCTAAATTTTCTAACATTTTTTCAAACATTACTTGTCTATACAAAAATGGTTATAACAACTAGAGAAGTAAAGAAAGGCTACACAAACCATACCATTTTGGAAAGAAGACAACCTGCCGCATCTAATAAGGGGTGAATTGCCTTCTTACCCCAAGCCTGTTGTGCCCAAATGCTTCCACAAGGTGGCACTATAGGAAAAAAATGGCATTTTCTTACATTTCTGCCCCTTCATCTGTATGGAAATCTGTGAAAACCATGGAATTTCCAACTGTATTCATTAGCTAGTGCTCTTAGGAGAAAAATGACACCTCATTGGAATGAGTTCCCCTACCTTAGTGGGCGCTACAAGTACCAAACTACACCTATTGCAACCACTCATTTTTCTAACATTTTCTCAAACATTACTTGTCTGTACAAAAATGGTTATAACAACTAGAGAAGTGAAGAAAGGCTACACAAACCATACCATTTTTGAAAGAAGACAACCTGCCGCATCTAATGAGGGGTGAATTGCCTTCTTACCCCAAGCCTGTTGTGCCCAAATGCTTCCAGAAGGTGGCACTATAGGAAAAAAATGGCATTTTCTTACATTTCTGCCCCTTCATCTGTATGGAAATCTGTGAAAACCATGGAATTTCCAACTGTATTCATTAGCTAGTGCTCTTAGGAGAAAAATGACACCTCATTGGTATGAGTTCCCCTACCTTAGTGGGCGCTACAAGTACCAAACTACACCTATTGCAGCCACTAATTTTTCTAACATTTTCTCAAACATTACTTGTCTGTAGAAAAATGGTTATAACAACTAGAGAAGTGAAGAAAGGCTACACAAACCATACCATTTTTGAAAGAAAACAACCTGCCGCATCTAATGAGGGGTGAATTGCCTTCTTACCCCAAGCCTGTTGTGCCCAAATGCTTCCAGAAGGTGGCACTATAGGAAAAAAATGGCATTTTCTTACATTTCTGCCACTTCAACAGTACTGAAATCTGTGAAAACCATGGAATTTCCAACTGTATTCATTAGCTAGTGCTCATAGGAGAAAAATGACACCTCATTGGTATGAGTTCCCCTACCTTAGTGGGCGCTACAAGTACCAAACTACACCTATTGCAACCACTAATTTTTCTAACATTTTCTCAAACATTACTTGTCTGTACAAAAATGGTTATAACAACTAGAGAAGTGAAGAAAGGCTACACAAACCATACCATTTTGGAAAGAAGACAACCTGTCGCATCTAATGAGGGGTGAATTGCCTTCTTACCCCAAGCCTGTTGTGCCCAAATGCTTCCAGAAGGTGGCACTATAGGAAAAAAATGGCATTTTCTTACATTTCTGCCCCTTCATCTGTATGGAAATCTGTGAAAACCATGGAATTTCCAACTGTATTCATTAGCTAGTGCTCTTAGGAGAAAAATGACACCCCATTGGAATGAATCGACATACCTTAGGGGTGCCAGAAAAGCATAACTACACCTACCTGTTTGCTTCTTCGAAAATGGCTGCTTGTACTAAAATATTCATAACTGTTAGAGACATGATGGAAAGGTATAAAAGGTATACCATTTTGGAAAGTAGACATTCTCCCGCATCAAATGAGGGGTCACTTGCCTTTCTACCCCTGGGCTGAAGTGCACAAATATTTCCAAAAGGTGGCGCTATGGGAATAAATACATGTTTTTTTTACATTTCCACCACTTCAAAGATACTAAAATCTTTGAAAACCATAACATTTCCTGCTGTATTCAGTACCTGCTACCAACATGAGAAAAATGGTAGCCCATTTGTGTGGCTTAACATACAATATGTGGGTGCTAGGAACACGTACGTAAACCTGACACTTTTGTTTCTTAAATTATCTGCTTGCACTAAAATGGTTATAACCATAATAGATATGCAGGAAAGGTAGAAAACAATGCCATTTTGGAAAGAAAACAACCTGACGCATCTAATGAGGGGTCACTTGCCTTCATACCCAAAGGCTGGCATGCACAAATGCTTCCAGGAGGTGGCGCTAATGAAAAAAAAGGCATTTTCTTACATTTCTGCCCCTTCAAATGTATGGAGCTCTGTGAAAACCATGGAATTTTCAACTGCATTTGTTAGCTAAAGCTCTTAGGAGTCAAACGACACCCCATTGGTATGAGCTGAACTATCTTAGGGAGTGCTAGAAGTAGAAAACTACACCTACTACAAACTGATGTTTCTAACATTTTCTCAAACCTGACTTGCCTCTATGAAAATGGCTATAACACCTTCAGAAGTGAAGAAAAGGTAGATAAACTATACCATTTTGGAAAGAAGACAACATGCCGCATCTAATGAGGGGTCACTTGCCTTTTTACCCCTAAGTTAGTTGGCACAACTATTTCCAGAATGTGGTGCTACAGGAAAAAAACCAAACATTTGTTTTACACATCAGTCACTTCAAAGATACTAAAATGGTTCAATGGCGTGGGATTTCCTAGGAGGACTTCTTGCCAGCCTAAGAAAAATGGTACCCCACTGCTGTGGGTTGACATACCAATTTACACTACAGGAGCGTAGCTACCAGTGAAACAGGAATGGGAAAGCAAACAGTGTATGTGTGATTTTATGGCTAACAAATGAAAGAAGCTAGGGCGTCAGCCAGTGTACTCGCGGACCTGTGACTACCAGTGTAACAGTGTGGGAGGGTGAGGGATTAGGCAGTGTGTGTGGGTATGAGCAGAGGAGGAAGGATGGTGGAGATGGTGGGGCAGTGTCTGAGAGTGTGTATGGGAGATCTGTGACTACCAGTGTGCACTGTATGTCCCCCTCATACAAAGTTTGATTCCCAGCCTGAATCTAGGGCATACTGGTACTTTGAGTCTACCAATAGGCAGTGGAAACAGGCTGGGGGTCAGGCTGGGGAATGGGACTGCCAGTTGGCTGTGGAACCAGGCAGGGGAATACGGTACGTGTGTGTGTGGGGGGGGGGGAATCGGAGGCATTTTTTGTGCATGCCACAAGGGTGCCCAATGCACTGCAAAGCAGTGTCCCCCATCCAGGTCTAAAAACAGAATAATAAAAAAAAAAAAAAGTGTGTGTGTGTGTTACAGGGGGTCCAACGTATTGCAAAGCACTGCGTTGGACCCCCCCTGTGGCACGTGCATTTTTTGGGGCTTTTCCCCCAATATTTTTGTGTAGACCTCGTTGGGGGCATCAGAACCCATACAATGAGGTCTAAATAAAAAATAAAAGGGGAAAAAAATAATCCTTTGGGTGCCACAGGGGTGTCCAATGGATTGCAAAGCAATGCATTGGGCCCCTGTAGCACACAAAGGGTTAATTTTTTTATCGATACTTTGTATTCAGATGGCCACCAAACAAGCTCTGATCACAAAGTAATGATAAAAAGTCCTGTGTGTGTGCCACAGGAAGGGGGTCTGCATTGAACCCCTATCCCAGTGGCACACACAGGGTTAAATTTTTTTAAATTTATTTATTTTTTTTATTATATACCTGATTGAGGGGCATCAGGACCCCCTGATCCCTCCCCAATGAGGTCTTAGTAAAAACAAATATATATGTCCACAAACGGAGTGACCCTGTGAGTGCCACAAGGGTCTCCAGCGCATTGCAAAGCAATGCATTGGATCCTTGTGGCACTCAGAGGGTTAATTTTTTTTCTATCATTACTTGGTAATCAGAGCTTGTTGGGGGGCCATCAGTACCAATCCTGATGACCCCCCCAACAATCTCTGATAACAAAGTAATGATAAAAGCCCTGTGTGTGCCGCAGAAGGGGGGCTGCATTGCCCCCCCCCCCCGTGGCACACACAGGGTTCATTTTTTTTTTTTTTTTTACTTTTTTTTATTATAGACCTCATTGAGGGGTATACAAACCCCCCTGATCCCCCCAATGAGGTCTTACCAAAAAAAAAAAAAGTTATCAAAAAAAGTTTCCCTGTGAGTGCCACCGGGGTCTCCAGCGCATTGCAAAGCAATGCATTGGACCCTTGTGGCACTCGGAGGGTTAATTTTTTTTTTATCATTACTTTGTAATCAGAGCTTGTTGGGGGCAATCCTGATGGCCCCCCAACAATCTCTGGTAACAAAATAATAATAAAAGCCCTGTGTGTGCCACAGGAGGGGGGGGTTCATTGGACCCCCACCTGTGGCACACACAGGGTTAATTTTTTTTTTTTTTTTTTTTTTTTTCCAATTATAGACCTCATTGAGGGGCATCAGGATCCCCCCTGATCCCCCCAATGAGGTCTTTAAAAAAAAAAAATCCCCCCCAAAGAATTGACCCTGTGAGTGCAACAGGGGTCTCCAGCACATTGCAAAGCAATGTGCTGGGACCCTGTGGCACTCACTGGGTTACTTTAATGTAATTTTATTTTTTTTATTTTTTTTAATATACTTTTCAGACCTCGTGGGGGACATCAGGACCCCTCCTGGTGTCCCCCCAGTCATTGATCTCCCAGCCGATAGGCTGGGAGATCAATGATGCGACCGCAGGAGAGCAAGAGCTCTCCTGCCCTTCACTCCTACCACCGGTAGGAGTGAACAGGATCGGGGAAACTTCCATAACGTCATCGGTGACCATGTCACCGATGACGCTTGGAGGATTCCCCCGGTCCCGCCCACTCCTACCCGGAAGTTCGGGTAGGAGAGAGGGGGAAGGAGAAACTCTGTTTCTCCTTTTTCTTTATTGATCTCCCAGCCCGATCGGCTGGGAGATCAATAACTGGGGAGGCATGAGGAGTGATCCTCATGCCTCCCCATGAGTGCCAGGGGTTTTTTTTTTTTTTAATGCGGCCACTGCATGCCGGTTATACCGGCTCATGCAGTGACCGCATTTCACTCTTACGCCGTACGAGCGTGGCACAGCAGGTACAGCTGTGTCCACTCGTACGGCGTAAGTAGCTGGCACTCTAGGGGTTAAGGCTTGTGATAGGCACTTCGCATCACCTGCACATGGGAGTTTAAGTAATATTGAATCAAGACAATTCAAAGAACATAAATTTCCATTCATTTACTAGTGTTTCCTCAAACAATTGATTTGTAATTGTCGTTTCCGACTCAGGGCTCGATCCAAATGTTGGCGTCGCCAGAAAAAACTGGAGACGCTGGTTTTAACGTCAATTGAGCAATGCAAATGTTCTACTAGAAACAAGAGACGCCAGTTCTGAAACAGACATCGCCCGTCGCCAGAACAGCAAGATCTCACCCATAGAGGATAATGTACAAATGACGCCAAAAGCTATTCAAATGTTGGAGTTAGGGCTAACTCGCGTTAAATTGCAACATTTCTCTCCAGAAATCTAACGCCTATTTTTTTTGGAGTACAGCACACAAGTAAGAGTAGAAAACCCACGTCTCCAGTTCTGAACAGCATTCTCTGTGCTTTTCCCTACCCAGCCACTAGGGGAACACAGAGAAGGCTTTCAGCACCATGGACAGCTTTGAATGCCATAGGGATGTGCACTGCTCACCCCTGTGGCATTCAAAGGGTTAAAATCAATAAAACTAGTACACTAAGCACTACACAATGCCCCCTTCCACATCCCCCCCTTAGTATGTCACATATATTGCATATATGGGACATACTAACCCCATCCACATCCACCTCATGGACTTCCATGTAGTGGACAAATCTGTCTTTTATTCCACAATTAACCCTTTGAGTACCAGAGAGGTAGGAAAGCATTGCTTAGCATGTTGTACAACGCCTTGTGAAAAGAGACGATTTGCACAAGGCGACCAGGCAGCTGGGCACAAAGCCAACGCGTGAGGAGAGGTATTGGAGGAAGCGGGCAGCAAGCACAAGCCTACCACCCGCTTCCTCCAATGTCTCTGTCCCCTCCTCCCGCTTTCTCCAATGCCTAGGGGTTTTATTATGCTGCGGGCTTCACAGCCGCCCGCAGCAAGGGAATTATTAATAAAGTAATCATTCATAAATATAGATGAGGGGAGTGCTGCACTCACAGTGCAGCCTGCTCCCTCAGTTGTATGTTAACCCTTTGAGTGCCAGAGTGGTACTCAACGCATTGCTTTGCAATGCGTTGCGTACCACTCTGGCACTCAAAGGGTTAACTTAAATCTCAACCATTAATGATGCCCTACTTACTGTGTCCCTTTGCTTTTAGTACTTTTGCTCCACTCTCAGTTTGAAGAAGAGTGGAGCAAAAGTACTAATAGCAATGGGACACAGGAGGTAGGGGGTTAACAATGAATGAGATCTAAGTTAAACTGTCTAATAATACTATTTTAATTAAAAAAAAGTTTAAAACACACACAAACACACATATATATATATAGGCAAGGTATGTAGTCCATACGTTGCCTATTAACCCTTTGGGTACCAGAGGGGTAGGAAACATGCTAAGCAATGCTTTCCTACCTCTCTGGTACTCAAAGGGTTAATTGTGGAATAAAAGACAGATTTGTCCACTACATGGAAGTCCATGAGGTGGATGTGGATGGGGTTAGTATGTCCCATACATGCAATATATGTGACATACTAAGGGGGGGGGATGTGGAAGGGGGCATTGTGTAGTGCTTAGTGTACTAGTTTTATTGATTTTAACCCTTTGAATGCCACAGGGGTGAGCAGTGCACATTCCTATGGCATTCAAAGCTGTCCATGGTGCTGAAAGCCTTCTCTGTGTTCCCCTAGTGGCTGGGTAGGGAAGCACAGAGAAAGCTATTCAGAACTGGAGACGTGGGTTTTGGATTTTCTGACTGAACTTGATACTTTGCAGTGCTGTGATTGGCTGTGGTGCTAGGTAACATTTTTATCGTGTGTTTTTAGGTAAGATTTTCTATGCGACGCAGGTTTAAGGTTAACGTGTATTTTGTTGGTTATCGCTCCTTAGGCTTTCTGGGTAAGGAAGATTTGAATCTCACGTTACCTGGTCTTGCTTAAGGAGCGAAGGCAGTTTTTTTCTTCACGTTGGTTTTAACGCCAACATTTGGATCGAGCCCTCAATCATGGACAATGATGTATCAGGTTTAGGGGTAGATTTAAAGGCACCCGTTAGTAAAAAAAAAGCACTAACAGGTATGTTAAGTTTCATGTAGCAATTTAAAGATCCGTCTAAAGAACAGCTAACGGCAGTTTGATAATCCTTACGGCCGATACACTTATGTGCATTGAGAAGCATGGAACAAGATTACCCAGAGCCATTCAAAGGCTTGCGGTAATGTTAACGGCTGAACAAAAGATACACTTAAAGTGATAGTAATGTTTCATTTTAAAAGCAGCTCTAATTAATCTTCATACTATTTGGGCCATGGAGAGTGTTATTTCAATTCTGTCAGAGTTGTAGTTTAGGAGTAATTCAATGATAAAGTGTCCCCCTCCCTCCCTTTTACTAATGTAACACTGCTCAGCCAGAGCAGAAGGGAGGTGCTCAGATAAACTGCAGAGAGGGACAATCTTCAATTAAGATAAGGGAAAAACCTGAAAAACTTGTCAAGGGGGGCAGGGCTTTCATTGTTCTAATAGAAAGAAGCTTGTCCCCTGCTGTTATCTGTCTGGTCTATGGACTGCATTCCACATCTGAGAAGAATTGGCTTATGCTAGGTAAAAGGGGTGGGAAGGGGAAACTTTGCTTGTGAATATCTCTTAAACCATAAAGGTTTGAGAGATAAGACTTATATCGTTCTTCATTTTTTTAAATGCCTACAAAATAAAATAAAGATAAAATTAAGTATTACTATCCTTTTAACGGACAAAACTTAAGAACCAGTTCCCTTAGCCGTAAGACACTTATCGGGAAAAAAAACAACTGTTACATAGCAAAACACAAAAAAATGCTTACTGCACACGCATGTAAATGGGAAAATTAACCCGTGCAATGCCAAAATATCACAAAATCAAGGACAGACAACACAAATCAATGGCACACACAATAACAAGCAACACTACAGAGACAAGGACCTACAAGACAACACCAACACAACATGGCACGGAACAATGGGGGTTATCACACAACACTGACACCTGCATATACAAAACAAGCTTACCTGTGCAACATCACCACGCGATGCACATGCAACCTGCACCCCACAACTTCACACCCGCAAATGGTAGAGACATACCAAGCACAACACATCACATCTTATAACACACACACACCTGCAAACACTTACCTGGACAATAAACAGCTTCCCATTGGTCAGCACTCACCTCATCACCACACCTACACAACGCCCTATCAAGTGCTTAAAGGGACAACTCACCACACTCACTTGTGGATTGTTTTCCACTCAGGGAGGGAGAGAGAGAGATAGATAGAGAGCTCAATCAGTTGGGTTACATATTGTTGTGAAGACTGCAGAGAAGGCGTGCAAGGGAGAGAGCTAGGGAACACCAGCAACCCCAGGCATACCTGATCAACAGCCTTCACATGTTGCAAGTGAGGAGGCTGTGGCTCAGCAGCCACACAGGAGCCCATCCCCACCTGGAGGACAGCACTTGCCTGCAGATGCATAGCTGCAGCAACAGGCTGCTCCATAGCAACAGGATGCTCCACAGCAGCAGAGGATTTATAGATGACCACCAAGGCCCAGGGGATACCGGCCAAGGGTCACCATCTTTGGAATGTCGGGCTATTTATATGAAGGTATCCAAAGGGTTAAACAGAGAACCACTCAGGTTGGATTTCTTCACTTAAATAGGCAAATGACAATATAAAATAATTCGAGAACTTTATCTTTAATATGTATTGACACGCTACTTCACAGTAACGAATTGATCACAAGAATCAATCCTTCATATTTGTGCAAAAATATATATATTTTATTAAAATACAATATATATACAAATATCAGCAACAATGAAATATATAAGTGATTAGCAATTATAAAAGGTACACAGAAAATCAAACCACACTTATTATCATAAAGATTACCAGCGATGCAAGGGTTAACCACACATAGGTATATTCAGAGGTATAATAACAATAATTGCATTCAGTAGCATAGAACAGGTTAATTGATTGTTACAGTTAATATAATACAGTTGGCTGCAGGGTCTCTTAATACCTCTGCCCCAGAAACTGTATAGACTATGCCAATTATGATGTAAGGGGTATTGTGAGATGAATTAAATAATTCCTCTAACAATTCCTTGTATCATATATCAATAATAATCAAATTTAGAGAATAACTGGAATGAAATCCCAGATTTAAATCACTATAATTTAATTATCTACTGAATTCAATATTGAATACCTCTGAATAAAATATATAAGTTGCAATTAATATAGTCAATCCAAATCACACAAATAATCTACTTAAAATTACTTCATGCAACATTTAACATAATTTTGACTACAGCAACATATATAAAAAACCTATAGGCACTCCAAGGGTTAATCCACACGTTTAAAATAGATGCCACACCCAGAAGTTATTTTGTCTATTGAGTTAACCTTCCAATTTACAAAATATAAGCTTAGCACATATACAGAGAATTCCAAAGAAAACACCACTAACAGCAGACAAATAGCGGTTAAAGGGTTAATAACTGGATTCAAAGAATATCCTATATCAAATATTAACTATTATAATCTTCCCAGAACCACAAAATATTACTCTAGGAATATCAAGATTTATATTAGCTAATATAGATAACCCACGCTATATACTGTATTATACTGATTGGCAATTTATAACATTTCCCAATAAATATATATATAGATTCTATTACTTCCAGAATTTAAGAGCTAAATCTAGCTTATTATAAATTATCCCAAATGGTTGGCCAGTCCACTTAAGACAATTATAAGACTATTCTTCAAACAGGAGAAAAAATATAAAATTCTGGATTAAATGAATCTAAATGAATAAATGATATAGTTACCAATCAAGATTTCTTTGTATTTCTCTGTGAGATGGCAGGATCAGGAATTTAATCATCAGCCAAGAGAGCCCAGGAACCCAGAGTTTTCTTTCAGGAAGTGAAGGACCTCTTTTTCAGGAAGTGAACCACCCTGAACTAACAATATCTTGGCATTATATTGTCAGTTTTTGCCTTATCAGTAATCCCTACCTTTTTCTAATGATTGGACAAAGATCCACCTCATTATACCGTGACATCACCAGTCTGCCCTGATTGGATATTAATATATCCCTAATTATTCAAGGAATGTGGATAATCCCAGTCATGATGCTCTCAAGACTCTAGAGGGCACTCTTACTCTATTTAACATCTTACATATAGTCAGCTTTTATGTCATCAATGATGTATGTAAGAGAGCATTAAACGTCATATAAATCTGCCAATTTTCCCAGACGTTCTCATAGGGGAGTGTTTTTCTCATAAGATAAGACACTAAGAATGTCTGGCAAAACTCACTTTATCACCATAAATGTCAGTTAGTTATTTCTCCCTCATAGAGGCCCCTGAATATTTTAACAGGAGATACTTTGAATACATTTTAAACAGAATTTCAGCTAATTTCTACAATTAGAATTAACCCTGTATGCTCCCCCAGGACAAAGTCTCTGACTTAATCCCCCTTTTTGCAAAAGATTTTCTAACTTGATAAAAGTTCTAAAATATTATTGCTAAACTGGAGGAGACTGTTGTCATCTACTTCTCGTGACTGGGATCGTTTCTGAAGTTAGTACAATTCGCTTCAGTTCATCAACTACTTAATGGCATCGGCTTGTTCCCAAAAGACGAGGCATTTATTGTTCTCTTCAAAAATTGGAACAATCTCTCTGATTATGGAATCCATATACCAGTTTTGTTGATAGGAAGACGTTGTGTCTAATACGAATAGTTGCTTGGCCTACTCAAGGATCTCCATAGTTTTGGCTTGAGCTGAAAAGGCACGCAGATCATATCAGACTCCCAGTTTTGGAAACAGGTGGTGGGAGAAATATCAAATTCTTCTTAGATGGTGATTAATGGGAACAGGTTGGCAGAACTCCTTTAGGATACAAATTCTTCTTTGTTAGGATGGTCTCCGGCATCTCTTGCCCAATGGTTCTTGATAAAGGTACTGGAACCACGCTTGGCTGTGTCCGGAACTCCTGTCACAGAAGAAGGATGATTCACATCATGGCTTTGGCTTTGGCTGGAACTCCTGAAATCGAAAGAGGCTGATCCACATCACGGCCTTGGTCTTGACGTCCATAACCATGGCAACTGTCAATTGACCTCACTCTTTTAAGAACTCTTTGGTCTAAAAGAAATGACACATGAGTGATCTCATATTGATACATTTGTTGCATGCATACATACATACATGACAATACAGTTTCAATCAGTATCCCTATGACCATGGTACTGTTATGATTACTGTATATAGTTTTTGCACCAGTTTGCTTGTGGCTCTTGCTAGCCTTAAGCTAAACTATCATAAACTAACACTCTGTCTTTACTCTTCCCCCTTTTATAGAGGAATGACCCTCAGTTGTATGCTACAAACAAAACCTTGTCAAAAGGAAAAATATATTAGCATAACAACATTTTCAGAGAATCATAGCATCAAACCATTTGTTGACGAGATATGTTAGAGTGTTAGTGGGGAACATACATGCCACACAGACAGACAAAAGAGAGAGCGACGTTTCACTGAAACAAAAGAAGACAAGAGAACCATATATGACAATGTCATTTGTACAACCAAGGATACTCATCCATCCAATGATTAATTAGGATCCTTGTTCTTCTTCCGCTTCTCATTCTATGATCTGTAACTGAGATTTAGGGTGACAAGCACGTAATTGGTTTATATGAACCCACTTCTCTACAATTTCACCATTAATAGGGATAGAAACCTTATAGGCCACTGGAGATAATTTATCAGTAATGATATATGGCCCTCTCCATGAGGGTAAGAATTTCTTTTCTCTTACCTGGTTTCTTGCAAAATTGTACAGATAAACACGATCATTTACCTCATACTCCCTTTTGGTGGTTTTTAGGTCATAGTAAGTCTTATTACTTACCACTGCTTTCTCCAGGTTTTTCTGTGCAAACGCAAATGCATGTTGTAAATGCTTGCGTAACTGGTCTATGTATTGGTGTGTTGTTGAGGCATTAATTAGATTTTGATCGGACGTACGGTATAGCAAGTGCTGGGGTAGGACCATCTTTCTACCTGTCATTAATTCAAATGGTGACATTTTCGTGGCTTCACTAGGAGTAGCCCGAATAGCCATGAGAACTAGGGGTAGTTGAAGATCCCAATCCTTACCTGATTCCTTAACAAACTTCTTGAGAATGTTAACAATGGATTGATTATATCGCTCCACCCCACCACTTGATGCAGGACGGTAAGCGATATGTAATTTACATTTTACCCCCAATAGTTTCCAGAGCTTGTTCATCACTTCGCTGGTGAAATGACTACATCTGTCAGATTCAATCCTCTGTGGTAGGCCAAACCTGGAGAACACATGGTTAATTAACAAAGCAGCAGCGGTTTCTGCCGTATTATTGTTTGCGTGTAAACATTCAACCCATTTGGTGAACAGACAAGTAACCGTTAGCATATATTTGTTCCCCCTTGCCGTCCTAGTAACCGGTCCTATAAAATCTATTTGAATATCCGACCACGGTAATGACATCCCCCTCTTCTGTAATGGTGCACGATGAGTGAGGCCAGATGGTTGGAATTGGGGACACACCAAACAACCTTGACAATAGGTTTGTACATATTTAAGCATATGAGGCCAATATGCTTAATCACGGAGAATCTCATAGGTGATTTTGTCGCCTCGATGCCCTGAAGTAGGTGCATCATGAGAGTGTTGGAGCATTAAACCTCTAAATGCAGTAGGTACAACCCATTGTTGTATTCCATTTTTAGAAGTTCTGATTAACAAACCATCTTGTATATGGAATTGGGCCTTGGACCACATCAAGATCCTTAAGTCATCTTTTCCCACCCAGTCCTCCTCAGAAATTGGGTGGTTTAGGGGGTCTTCTATGTGCTTATTGAATAGCCCTATGATAGGGTCCCCCTTTTGACTTGTAATCAAGTCCTCACTAGGTGAGTGTTGAATCCACTGTGCTACCGGGGTGTCTGCTTCGTTACAGCTTGTTGCCTAGTAACGGCATTTACCTGTACAGGACCCAATAGATGGGATATATCTAAGGTCTCCCCCTTAAGGGCGCCTTCTTTAGCCAATAGATCGGCTAGATCACTACCTTGTTTTTCAGGGCCTAGGACCTTAGAATGCCCCTTGGTCTTTTTCCAATAGATGGTAAGGCCATTTGATGTTACGAGATTGTCAACCTCACAAAACAATTTACCATGTTTCACTGATATATTATTGGATAGCAGCATATGGCTTCTTTTCCAACCTGGGAGGTATTCTACAAAGCTATGGCGAACATAATTAGAATCAGTTATAATGACAAACTCCTTTATGTGATGCTCAATAGCTAAGAGGACTGTCTTATAGACCGCACAGAGCTCTGCCACTTGGCTACTCTGTGGTCCTAGACTATACCCTTTAGATATAATAGGGCACTCACCTGTCCAGGTAATCCCGATACCTGCCACCAGTTTTCTTTCATTACCAATCATGACATGGTAGGAACACCCGTCAATGAACGCGGTTGGTAAGGTTGTGCAATAATTCTCGTCAAATGCCTTATAGGGGGAAAGCAATTGTTCTTCAAGGTAATCGTCTCCACTGGTAGCAGTCTCCATGGGAGGTGCTAAACAATCATGGAGCTCGGCGAGTCCTTGAGCTACAGGATTCTTCCTGTTTTGCTTATACCTAATTTCTAATGGCCATCCTTGTAGGGATAAAGTCCAAGCGGTGATCCTACTATTGGAGAGGTGTTCTTCCTTTATCCGGTCACTTTGCAAATACTGCAAAGGCTGATTAGCGGTTTCAATGATGATCTTCTCACCCTGAATAAAACTCAGAAAGTTCTGTAATGCCCAAACAGTAGCCAATAAAGCTTTCTCACAGTCATTAAATTTAATTTCCACGGAAGACAGGGATTTGCTAGCACATGCGATAACCTTATTCAGGTTATCCTGCTTTTGATACAAAACCCCGCTGAGACTAAGATTAGTGAATCCTGTCTCGAGAACAAATGGCTTACCTCCTTCTGGATAAGCCAGACAAGGAGCCTGGGTGAGTTTACTCTTCAGCTCAGATACTGCATGTTCCTGAGCTTCACCAAAGATCCACGGTTGATCTTTCTTCAATAATAACAACAATGGTTTAGTTATTTCTGAATAATTATCAATAAACTTCCGGGAATAATTCATCATGCCTAGGAAGGATCTCAATTCATGGAGATTAGTTGGTGTTTTAGATTTAACTATCGCTTCCACCTTCTTTCTTTGTGGGTTTAACCCTTCGGTGATCACCTCATGACCAAGAAAGTTAACTTTGGTGCGGCACATCTGTGCTTTTTTGAGCGACAGTTTAACACCAGCTTCCTTTAGCTGATTAAATACATATTTAATCTCTGTGATATGCTTTTGGAAGGTAGTACTTTTAATCAGGACATCATCCACATAGCAGAGAATCCCCCTAGTGATAGCATCAGACATAGCCTTGTGCATAAAAACGGCAAATTCTTGACCTGAGTTGATATACCCAAAAGGCATTCTAACCCAGGCATATTGTACTCCTCCAAAGGTGAAAGCTAGCTTATATTGGTCTTCCTCACTGACTTTAATGGTCCAGTACCCTTGGGCACAGTCAATTGCTGTAAAGAATTTGGACGCTTGCATCTGAGCCAAATATTGATCTATATATGGCACCGGCCAGCCAGACATATATACACGTTTATTCAGTTGCCTTAAGTCAGCACACAAACGCCATTGACCATTGGGTTTAAGGATTCCCAAGATGGGGTTATTATATGAGCTGTGCACTGGCCGTATAATACCCCTCTCTCTTTGAGGTTCCTTATGATTTCTGCCAATGAGTCATAGGACGCAAGTGGAAGACGGTACTGTTTGACATATACAGGAGGTAACTTAGGGTCAGTTTGTATGCGGGCGACGTGTAGGTTTGTTAAACCACAATCATAAGAATCCTTGGCAAACAGCTCTTGGAATTCCATAAGTGTTTCCCTTAGCTGTTGCCATTCAGAATCATCAGAGCATGCATCGGCTAGAGAGATTTGCTCTTCTACTAGCTCATTAAAACCTGGAAATGCTTCAGGCTTAACTAACTCATAGGTTTCCTCCAGCTGTGTAGATAAATCATGAGCATTGACTCTTACCTTATCCACAGCCTCCTGATATTCTTGGGCCTCTGGTTCCTCCATCTGGTGATCAAATACCAGAGAGGATTCTTCAATCCGGCATGTACCTGTATCAGAGCTATATGGATACACAGATTGAACGGAAAACAGTCCCTCTGGAAGGGAGTAAAACAATTGCTCAACAAGTTGCTCCTCGGACAGATAATTATCAGGTAGTAAGCTTATTACTTGGTTCTGAAACCCAAATGTATAGTATTCTGAATCCAGAGCATAACCTATTACAGTTCCTTTCTCCAAGGTAATACTGTGTGGGGTTATGTTATTTACCACTATGTGGACTGGTGTTCTACGAATACTCACCATAGGGGTGTGTGATTCAAAAATTCCTAATTGTTGAATCCTATTTGAGAGGCATATTAATGCATCAGGATTCTCAAGGTTCTGATCACTACGAACCTGCAAGGATATGGGGACCTGACTTGCCCCACCAGGTAAAGTGACCTTATTAGCTACCTGTAACTTTACTGCATATGGCAACAGTTGGCATGACTTCAGGGCTTTTAGGTCATCCTGAAATCCACAAGGATTCCCTTCTAACCTAGTCCATAGGTTGTTATTCACCAGATCAATCTGGGCAGCAAAACGATGTATTAAATCGTTGCCAATATAGATCTGGTGTTGGGGATTCTCCACTACAAGAAAAACATGTTTGGCGGACCTGTCACCTAGAGATATAGATAACAGACACCTCGCAACAACGTTATAACTCATAGCATCGTCATCTAGGTCTTGTGCCAAATTATCATATGGCGCCAGATACTTAATATGGATAGGATCTCTTACCTCCATCAGTAGGCTGTTACTAATGTAACTGTTTTCCAATTTCAGATTCAGTTTGGCCTGTTTGATCCTCTCCAAATCTTTAACCTGTAAGGAAACAAACAACTCACCCCCTGTTTTGTCAATAGACGTCAGATATTGAGAATGATTCTCTGGAACTGCTGGTTCAGAGGGCGATCTGTGAAGAGAGATGGTTAAAACATTGCCTTCTAGCTTCATGTTCTGAATCTGTTCTGGTAACGCCTTGATGGAGATATCACCTTCCATATACTCAATATCAGTATTAGGTATCTGTAAAACAGTGAGGTTAGGGTTCTGGCTATTGACAAAGTGAATTTCAATAGTATTCCTAATACGTTTAAGGGGTTACCCACTACGCTTATTAGGGATCCATCAAATGCCTTTAACACTGGCTTTACAGAAGCTTCCTCCATAATTTGATGGAAATGGGAGCTAGATAAGATGGTAGCTTGTGACCCTGTATCCAGGAGACTGGAAATGATTAGGTCATCAAGCCCCTGCAATGTAAGATCAATAAAATATCTTCCTTCATATTCATGCATTTTACATAAATAATTACGATGTACAATCGTCTTATAATCCCTCCACTTCTGCAAGGGTTAATTCCTGAATTTGCAGGAGCAGACTTGCTGACCACTGGATCATGTTGTACAGCTGCAGCATCCCCCTTCACTCCTCCTCCTCCTTCAACCTGTTCTGGAGAACTACAGGGAAAAGAAGTGACATCATCAGGGATAGACTTATGTGTACTTGGCTGTGGGTGAGATAAGGAACAAATGTTAGAGTCACACAAAGCATTTACATCCTGTAAAGAAAATGTGTTAGCATTCCTGTTGGTTAAAACATCATCGGTTATTATAGGACTTACATAGGGTAAAGCAATGTTATTCTTTTCCCCTAAGGCCTGGTTACCATTACCCTGTTCTGTTATTGATTGGCAGTCGCCACTCCTGGGGCTGTCCCTAAAAAAGAGTTAGATCCTTGCTGGGTATCAGAACTGGGACTTTGGCCTAGTTGTGCCATAGTAGTCATCATTTTGGCCATCATATCTGTTAAGTTGTTAACCTGGACCTTAAGACTTACTTGCTTCTGACCTTGGTTCCCAGTATCAGACTTATTATTTTGCTGATTTTGCTGGGACTTGGATCCCTGATTATTAGAGTTTTTACTCTTTTGGAACCTCCTGGGAAACTTAGATCTATTTTGGTTTTTGTTGTAACCCTGGGATCTCTTGAAAAATGGTTTCTGACCATTTGAGTTATTAGACCCCTGGGAACTAACAGAGGCAGGTCCCTTCTGTCCTGGTGCCTGTTTATGAACCTGTGGAGATTTTAACACCTCTGCATAGGTTCTCTTACCAGATTCAAAGGGTAAATTTTCCTCAACCAATGTTTCTGCTACACACTGGGAGGCAGGCTTCTTGTCCCTAGCTGGGGTATTCTCACTCTGCTGGGCATTATACAGCTTAATAGCTTGAGTGAGTAACCAATCTAGTGATAACAAGGGTGAATAATCCCTAGCTAGATTAGTTTTCATGTACCTAGGCAGAGCATTAAAGAATAGCTCCCTGAACTCATATGAATGAAAATCTGCATCCTTATCTGCAAGGATATAGGCACATTTGAGCTCTGACAAGAATTGCCTGGGGTCCTGGTCTGGCCTACATTTTAGTGCATATATAGCACATTTAGCTTCATGGCGAGTTTTATAAGGACCAAACGCTAGGATTATCTGTTCCACTGTTTCCTCCCAGGTAGTGATATCCATCTCAGCTAAAGAACTGAAAAAGAAATTCTCTGCAACATCAAAAACCCAAGGCACGTAATACATTTTATAACGGTCAGAATGAAGGCCTAGAGATGCAAGTGTTTCAGTATAACGGTCTAAATGACTCACAATGGATATTTTAGATTTTCTGTGGAAAACTGGCACGGTATCCCTAAGAAATCTTATTATTTTAGTTCCTTCAACTAAAGGTGACTGTTCCTCCTGTTCAAACCTACTTAATGTAGGCATTGGCCTCCTGTGAGGTTTGATCATTGACTCCCTATTAGAGGGTAATCTGTGACCTGTTAAAAGGCTCCGTGGTGCAGGGTGTGTGACTTGCTCTGGGATGTTACCCTCATCATCACACTTCAGTAAGAAGTGTGACTTCTGAGGACTGACAGCCCCCTTCTCCCTAGGTGAGTAATTGTCACGGTTTTCGAAGACTCGCAGACTTAAGGTTTGGTAAAATTTAACTTTATTAAAAGTTAAAGGCAGTCCCCGTAGGGTAAACATACATAACAATATAACATCAATAGAACATACAAAAGGTTCTACCGGCCTTGCCTAAATACCGGGCAAGGCAACCCAAGTGACAATATAATGACAGGCTCTACCGGCCTTGCCTATACCGGGTAATGCAACCGTGAGATGATAATTCCGGTTCTACCGGCCTTACTAATACCGGGCAAGGCAGCCCAATGGGATGCTGAATGTAGGCTCTACCGGCCCTGCCAATACCGGGTAAGGCAACCTTTAAGATGGTGAGTTACAAGGTTCTACCGGCCTTACCAATACCGGGCAGCCCAAGGAGGTACTGTAGTAGGCTCTACCGGCCCTGCCAATACCGGGTGAGGCAACCTACAGGATGGTAACGTCAAGGTTCTACCGGCCTCACCAATACCGGGCAGGGCAGCCTGAGCAAATAGACCAGCTGTTAGGTGACTAAGACAGCAGAGAGCATAAGTCTAGAGGTCTAACTCAGCAGAAGTCTATAGCCAAGGATAATCAGACAACTGCAAGGAAGTGGACAGCGACTGACCACAGTACTGGATGTTCAGGAGCAAACCAACATCCGCACGTTGGGACTAATGGTAAATAGCGCCACCAGGTTTAAGGAGTAAAGCAGCGTCCGCACGCTGGAACCAACAACGTATATTGCAACCAGGTTTAGTGGAGCAAACCAGCGACCGCACGCTGGAACCAACAATGTATATCGCAACCAGGTCTAGTGGAGCAAACCAGCGTCCGCACGCTGGAACCAACAATGTATATTTCAACCAGGTTTAGAGGAGCAAACCAGTGTCAGCACGCTGGAACCAACAATGTATATCGCAACTAGGTTTAGTGGAGCAAACCAGCGACCGCACGCTGGAACCAACAATGTATATCGCAACCAGGTTTAGTGGAGCAAACCAGCGTCCGCACACTGGAACCAACAATGTATATCGCAACCAGGTTTAGTGGAGTAAACCAACGACCGCACGCTGGAACCAACAATGTATATCGCAACCAGGTTTAGTGGAGCAAACCAGCGCTCGCACGCTGGAACCAACAATGTATATCGCAACCAGGTTTAGTGGAGCAAACCAGCGTCCGCACGCTGGAACCAACAATGTATATCGCAACCAGGTTTAGTGGAGCAAACCAGCGTCCGCACGCTGGAACCAACAATGTATATCGCAACCAGGTTTAGTGGAGCAAACCAGCGACCGCACGCTGGAACCAACAATGTATATCGCAACCAGGTTTAGTGGAGCAAACCAGCGTCCGCACACTGGAACCAACAATGTATATCGCAACCAGGTTTAGTGGAGTAAACCAACGACCGCACGCTGGAACCAACAATGTATATCGCAACCAGGTTTAGTGGAGCAAACCAGCGCTCGCACGCTGGAACCAACAATGTATATCGCAACCAGGTTTAGTGGAGCAAACCAGCGTCCGCACGCTGGAACCAACAATGTATATCGCAACCAGGTTTAGTGGAGCAAACCAGCGTCCGCACGCTGGAACCAACAATGTATATCGCAACCAGGTTTAGTGGAGCAAACCAGCGTCTGCACGCTGGAACCAACAATGTGTATGCAATAGCGAGGAGAACAATGTCACCAGAGCGACAGCTGGAGCACGAGACTCAGGCACTCGTACAGGTTAACCCGCGCGGTGCTGGAGCACAGAAACCCCGGAATACAGGCACACCGGAACGTTGGAACACTGGAACACCGGAACGTTAGCATACAGGAACACTGGAACGCTGGAACACCGGAACATTAACATACAGGAACACTGGAACACCGGAACGTTAATGTACAGGAACACTGGAACACTGGAACACCGGAATGTAGCATACAGGAACACTGGAAACAGGCCCAGACATCTGACAAGCAGGTCAGGCAGAGTGGAGTCAGAGACACCATGAAAGGGCAACCTGGAAGTGCTCAACCTGGGTTTAAAAAGGCTGTGTGAGGAGGGCTAATGGCAGACAGCCAATCACGAATACTCAGCAGGTGATAGACACAGAGCAGCACAAATCACGGGCACCGTGATAGTACCCCCCTTTCAAAGACCCCCTCTCCTAGAGTAGGGTCCAGGCTTCTGAGGGTATTTGGCATGAAATACTCGTAGTAATTTGGGTGCATGAAGGTCCTTACTGTCAACCCAGGAACGATCCTCAGGACCATAACCTTTCCAATGCACCAGAAACTGTACCCCTCCTCTACGTCTGCGGGAATAAGTAATGCTTTGTACTTCATACTCCTCCTGCCCCTCGACATCAACAGGACCTGGCATCACAGGTGTGGTAGTATAACGGTTACAAACCAGAGGTTTAAGGAGAGACACATGGAATACATTATGAATGCGCATAGAAGCAGGCAATTCCAAGGCATAAGAAACAGGGTTAATTTTGCGAATGATCTTGTACGGACCAATGAACCGAGGTGCCAGCTTATTAGATGGGACCTTGAGTTTTAGATTCTTGGACGACAGCCATACTCTATCCCCGACTTGGAAGGAAACCGCTGGAAACCTTCTGCGTTTGGCATGACGCTGATGTCGCTGAAAAGACTGGCCCAATGCCCTCTGAACTTGTGCCCATGTGGAACGGAGTTGCTCTTTATGCTCATCCAGAGCTGGAATCTGCTGTGATTGAAAGGAATCCGGGAGCAGACAGGGTTGGAACCCATAATTGATCAAAAACGGAGAGCTCCCGGAGGAAGAATTAACTGCGCAGCTCCTGGCGAACTCTGCCCAAGGCAACAAGTCGGCCCAATTATCATGATGGTCAGTCACAAAACATCGCAGAAACTGTTCCAATCCTTGATTGGCTCTCTCAGCGGCCCCGTTAGTCTGGGGATGATATGCCGAGGAAAATGATAGCTATATGCCCATCTTTTCGCAAAATGTCCTCCAGAATCTGGACACAAACTGGCTCCCTCTGTCAGACACCAGCACCCTGGGTACTCCATGTAACCGAAATACTTCTCGAGCGAATAATATTGCCAGTTCTTTGGCCGAAGGAAGGCCACGGAGGGGTACGAAGTGTGCCATTTTAGAGAACCTGTCTACCACCATCAATATGAAGGAGTACCCTCTAGACCTGGGCAATTCTCCCATAAAGTTGATAGAGACGTGAGACCAAGGGCGTTCACCATTAGGCACCGGATGAAGCAAGCCCACAGGGAGATGTCTAGGGGTTTTGGCACGGGCACAGGTGGCACAGGCATTCATAAAATTGGCACAATCAGCTCTCATAGAAGGCCACCAAAATAGCTGAGAGAGAGACCAGAACAATTGATCCCTAACAATATGTCCCGCAGCCTTAGAGGAGTGGTAGGTCTCAAGTAATCGAGTACGGAATGGCTCAGCGACAAAACATTTGCCCACTGGAGTCTCATGAGGAGCAGAAGCTTGGGATGCCAAAATCTCCTCCCCTAGTGGTGAAGTAATACTAGTACGTATGGTAGCCAATATTCGATCAGGTTGAATGATAGGTGCTGGTACCTCTTCTCTGTCAAGCTCTGCTTCAAATTGTCTAGACAGAGCATCAGCCCTAACATTCTTTGATCCCGGCAGGTATGATACAACGAAATTGAATCGGGATAGAAACAGTGCCCATCTGGCCTGGCGAGAAGACAGTCTCTTGGCCTCAGAAAGATACGTCAGATTCTTGTGATCAGTTAGAATCAAAACAGGGTTTTTTGTGCCTTCAAGTAAATGACGCCATTCTTTGAGAGCGAGGATAATGGCCAGTAATTCTCGATCACCAATCTCGTAATGACTTTGAGCACTAGTCAGTTATTTTGAGAAGAATCCACAGGGTCTGAGTGTACCGCCTTTAACCTGTCGCTGAGAGAGCACCACCCCGACCCCAATATCTGAGGCATCAACTTCCAAAGTAAAGGGGAGTATTGGATTAGGGTGGGACAACACAGGCGCTTCAGCAAAGGCTACCTTCAACTTCTCAAAGGCCTCTTCAGCAGCCACCGGCCAGAGGGATGGGTTAGCGCCCTTATGCGTGAGGTCAGACAGAGGTTTCACAATAGAGGAGAAGTTTTTAATAAACTTCCTGTAATAATTGGCGAAGCCCAGAAATCGTTGGATGGCTTTGAGGCTCTTGGGTTTAGGCCATTGTAAGACTGCCGTCAATTTCTCTTTATCCATGGCAATGCCGTCTTTGCCAATTATAAACCCCAGAAATGGTACACTGGTTTTGTGGAACACGCATTTCTCCAGTTTACAGAATAATTTATTTTTCCGTAAGCGCAGCAAGACTTCAGACACATCCTTGATGTGTTGTGACAGATCTTTGGAGTGGATAAGTATGTCATCAAGATAGATTACAACGCAAGATTGTAACATATCTCTAAGACCGTCATTGATCAGTTCTTGAAATACTGCAGGAGCATTACATAGACCAAATGGCATGACTAGGTATTCATAATGCCCAGATCTCGTATTGAAGGCAGTTTTCCACTCATCACCGGCTCTGATACGTATCAAATTGTAGGCTGCCCTTAGGTCCAATTTGGTGAAAATCGAGGACCCCTTAAGTCTATCAAACACCTCGGTGATCAGTGGGATTGGTAGGCATTTTTTGCCATCAGCTTATTCAGCCCACAATAGTCTATGCAAGGTTGCAGTTTGCCACTTTTTTTCTTAACAAAAAAGAACCCGGCACCGGCTGGAGAAGTAGATTTCCTTATGATCCCTCTACTAAGGGCATCTGCTATGTATTCCTCCATAGCTTGGTTCTCCTCACAAGACAATGGATAAGTGCGTCCCCTCGGTGGTACTGCTCCAGGACTCAGTTCTATGCGACAATCGTATGGTCTGTGCTGAGGCAGGGCGCCAGCCTCTCCCTTACTGAAAACGTCGCTAAACTGCTGGTAGGCATCAGGTAGTGAAGGGGAGGTGCACAAGACCTTAACAGGATGAGTAACGCATTTATCCATACAGAACTGAGACCAAGCAGCAATCTCACATTTCTGCCAATCAAATTGTGGGTTGTGCAACTGTAACCAAGGAAAGCCCAAAATCACGGCATGGTGAGGAGAATTAATCAATTGGAACTGCTGCTCTTCTTTGTGAAGAGCCCCAATAGTCATGGACAAGGGCATCGTTTCAAAAGTAACTTGGGCGGGTTCCAAAGGTCTGCCATCAATTGCCTCAATAGCAAGAGGGGTTCCTCTCTGAATCCATGGTACCCCATGTAATTCAGCAAAGGTATTGTCCATAAAATACCCAGCAGCACCAGAATCAACCAAGGCCAAAACCTCAACCGAGCGTTGTGCCCGTGACAATACCACCTGTATGGTGGGTTTAAGTGTGCCCAACAATGGGGACGATTGAACACCACCTAGGGCCTGTCCCCCAAGGTACCCTAGGTGTGTTTGTTTCCCGGACGTATCGGACAAGATCTTAACAGGTGACCATTTTTACCGCAATACAGACATAAACCTTGTGTCTTGCGATACCTTCTCTCCTCATTAGTTAACCTAGTGAAACCCACCTGCATAGGTTCACTTGGTTCCAGAATAGGTTCACTAGGTTTGGATGCCGAGGAAGGGTTGGGTGGGCAAAATATGCTACTGGACCCATTATTTTTTTAACCGTACACGACGCTCTCTGGCGGTTAATCGTTCACGTATTCTGGAGTCAATTAGAATCACGTATTCGATATAATCATCTAGGTCAGTAGGTAAATCTTTTGCTGCAATCTCATCTTTAATCTGGTCACTCAATCCTTGAGCAAAGGCTGCCAACAGGGCCTCGTTATTCCATCCTACCTCTGCTGCCAAGGTGCGGAATTCAATGGCATAATCGCCAACCGTGCGCCTGCCCTGTTGTATCTCCATGAGACGTTTAGCAGCAGAGGTAGTTCTACTAGGAGGCTCAAATACTCTCCAAAAGGATTGCACAAAATCACAGAAATTCTTTGTGCAAGGTTTAGCGTTTTCCCAAAGTGGGTTGGCCCAAGCCAATGCTCTGCCAGTCAGCAATGATATCATGAACCCAACTTTGCTGCGATCACTAGGAAATGCATGTGCCGTCAATTCCATAAATATCTCAAGTTGATTGATAAACCCTCTGCATAATTGAGGGTCGCCGTCATATCTCAGCGGCAAGGGTGCAGAAGCCGTTAACCCTTTGACTGCAGCCCCTGAGGGCCTAGACTCATTCTCCGGTGTCATAATTGGCGAGACCGCCGGGTTAGCGCCGGACTTATCTGTAAGTACCGTGCGTTCAAGAATAGTTTGGATAGCCACCGCTAGCTTATCCAAAAGTTGCTCGAGCGTATCCATCCTCCAATGGATATTCTGTGCGTTACCGTCACTCTTAGTGTCTGAGGTCATGGCCCTTTCGTACTGTCACAGTTTTCGAAGACTCTCAGACTTAAGGTTTGGTAAAACTTAACTTTATTAAAAGTTAAAGGCAGTCCCCATAGGGTAAACATACATAACAATATAACATCAATAGAACATACAAAAGGTTCTACCGGCCTAGGCAAGGCAACCCAAGTGACAATATAATGACAGGCTCTACCGGCCTTGCCTATACCGGGTAAGGCAACCGTGAGATGATAATTCCGGTTCTACCGGCCTTACCAATACCGGGCAAGGCAGCCCAATGGGATGCTGAATGTAGGCTCTACCGGCCCTGCCAATACCGGGTAAGGCAACCTTTAAGATGGTGAGTTACAAGGTTCTACCGGCCTTACCAACACCGGGCAGGGCAGCCCAAGGAGGTACTGTAGTAGGCTCTACCGGCCCTGCCAATACCGGGTGAGGCAACCTACAGGATGGTAACGTCAAGGTTCTACCGGCCTCACCAATACCGGGCAGGGCAGCCTGAGCAAATAGACCAGCTGTTAGGTGACTAAGACAGCAGAGAGCATAAGTCTAGAGGTCTTACTCAGCAGAAGTCTATAGCCAGGGATAATCAGACAACTGCAAGGAAGTGGACAGCGACTGACCACAGTACTGGATGTTCAGGAGCAAACCAACATCCGCACGTTGGGACTAATGGTAAATAGCGCCACCAGGTTTAAGGAGTAAACCAGCGTCTGCACGCTGGAACCAACAACGTATATTGCAACCAGGTTTAGTGGAGCAAACCAGCGACCGCACCCTGGAACCAACAACATATATCGCAACCAGGTTTAGTGGAGCAAACCAGCGTCCGCACGCTGGAACCAACAACGTATATTGCAACCAGGTTTAGTGGAGCAAACCAGCGTCCGCACGCTGGGACGAACAACGTATATCGCAACCAGGTTTAGTGGAGTAAACCAGCGTCCGCACGCTGGAACCAACAACGTATATTGCAACCAGGTTTAGTGGAGCAAACCAGCGTCCACACGCTGGAACCAACAATGTATATCGCAACCAGGTTGGTGGAGCAAACCAGCGACCGCACGCTGGAACCAACAATGTATATCACAACCAGGTTTAGTGGAGCAAACCAGCGTCCGCACGCTGGAACCAACAATGTATATCGCAACCAGGTTTAGAGGAGCAAACCAGCGTCCGCACGCTGGAACCAACAATGTGTATGCAATAGCGAGGAGAACAATGTCGCCAGAGCGACAGCTGGAGCGCGAGACTCAGGCACTCGTACAGGTTAACCCGCGCGGTGCTGGAGCACAGAAACCCCGGAATACAGGCACACCAGAACGCTGGAACACTGGAACACCGGAACGTTAGCATACAGGAACACTGGAACGCTGGAACACCGGAACATTAACGTACAGGAACACTGGAACACTGAAACACCGGAACGTTAATGTACAGGAACACTGGAACACCGGAATGTAGCATACAGGAACACTGGAAACAGGCCCAGACATCTGACAAGCAGGTCAGGCAGAGTGGAGTCAGAGACACCACGAAAGGGCAACCTGGAAGTGCTCAACCTGAGTTTAAAAAGGCTGTGTGAGGAGGGCTAATGACAGACAGCCAATCACGAATACTCAGCAGGTGATAGACACAGAGCAGCACAAATTACGGGCACCGTGATAGTAATCCTGATGACTGCTAGGTATAGCTGGTTGGGCCTGAACTACCTTGTCAGGACTAATATCCTGTCCCATCTCAGAGGGGGTATGGCCAGAATCAGAAGCAGTAAGGGCCTGCATTCTTTCTGACAATTCCTGTATCTGGCTGGACAAGACATTAAATATATCTGGATCCACTGATTTATCCCCCTTAGGGGCATTATCACTGGCCTGATATACCAACACTTGCTCTCACAATTTTATATTGTCCTGAACCCGCTTGTCTAAATGGGATTGGAGTTGCCTAATGTGTTCTTGCAAAATGTATATCTCACCTTGTAGATCATACATTTTAGCACTAATGGCAGTATTCTGTGCTTTTGTAGACCACATTTCCTCAAGAGCTGTTTTACGCCTGCTCTCTAGCCCATTTACCTGGTGCTGGAGAGACTTAATGTGCTCTTCCTGTGCGTTTGCAATTTTAACATATTTATGCACCTCTTCCTCTAACTCAGAGATCTTTTCAGTCTGAGCCTTTAGTGCTTGTTTTAGTGGTTCAATACCCTTTTGCTTAGCCTCCAATTTGTTTCTCTGGAAGCCTATAATAGTTAACAATTCAGGCACAATTAATGAAATCTGGATGTCCAAATCCCTTGCCTTAGTTTGATCTATACACCTATTCAATGCTCGATAATAGAAACTATCAGGCTGCCACATTTTATCAGATTGGGATACCACCCTTAGCTCTATATCATTACACCATTGCTGTGCATCACTTTTAATTTTGAGGCGAGAATGGATGGCATAAATTAACCTCCCTTCTACAGCCCATTTCGTGTCTTCTTCTGGTCTCTGTTCCATTGGATCAGATACAGAAGAATTTGACTGAGACATGTTTAAACACAAATATGTTACTGTGTAATATATCTGCCAATAAAATTATTTGACAAATGTGTCAATCCTATATAAAGATCTCGGTGGAACCTCCAAAAATCTGTCGGGCTATTTATATGAAGGTATTCAAAGGGTTAAACAGAGAACCACTCAGGTTGGATTTCTTCACTTAAATAGGCAAATGACAATATAAAATAATTCGAGAACTTTATCTTTAATATGTATTGACACGCTACTTCACAGTAACGAATTGATCACAAGAATTAATCCTTCATATTTGTGCAAAAATATATATATTTTATTAAAATACAATATATATACAAATATCAGCAACAATTAAATATATAAGTGATTAGCAGTTATAAAAGGTACACAGAAAATCAAACCACACTTATTATCATAAAGATTACCAGCGGTGCAAGGGTTAACCACACATAGGTATATTCAGAGGTATAATAACAATAATTGCATTCAGTAGCATAGAACAGGTTATTTGATTGTTACAGTTAATATAATACAGTTGGCTGCAGGGTCTCTTAATACCTCTGCCCCAGAAACTGTATAGACTATGCCAATTATGATGTAAGGGGTATTGTGAGATGAATTAAATAATTTATCTAACAATTCCTTGTATCATATATCAATAATAATCAAATTTACAGAATAACTGGAATGAAATCCCAGATTTAAATCACTATAATTTAATTATCTACTGAATTCAATATTGAATACCTCTGAATAAAATATATAAATTACAATTAATATAGTCAATCCAAATCACACAAATAATCTACTTAAAATTACTTCATGCAACATTTATCAAAAATTTTGACTACAGCAACATATATAAAAAACCTATATGCACTCCAAGGGTTAATCCACACGTTTAAAATAGATGCCACACCCAGAAGTTATTTTGTCTATTGAGTTAACCTTCCAATTTACAAAATATAAGCTTAGCACATATACAGAGAATTCCAAAGGAAACACCACTAACAGCAGACAAATAGCGGTTAAAGGGTTAATAACTGGATTCAAAGAATATCCTATATCAAATATTAACTATTATAATCTTCCCAGAACCACAAAATATTACTCTAGGAATATCAAGATTTATATTAGCTAATATAGCCCACGCTATATACTGTATTACACTGATTGGCAATTTATAACATTTCCCAGTAAATATATATATAGATTCTATTACTTCCAGAATTTAAGAGCTAAATCTAGCTTATTATAAATTATCCCAAATGGTTGGCCAGTCCACTTAAGACAATTATAAGACTGTTCAAGTTTCTTCAAAAAGGAGAAAAAAATATAAAATTCTGGATTAAATGAATCTAAATGAATAAATGATATAGTTACCAATCAAGATTTCTTTGTATTTCTCTGTGAGATGACAGGATCAGGAATTTAATCATCAGCCAAGAGAGCCCAGGAACCCAGAGTTTTCTTTCAGGAAGTGAAGGACCTCTTTTTCAGGAAGTGAACCACCCTGAACTAACAATATCTTTGCATTATATTGTCAATTTTTGCCTTATCAGTAATCCCCACCTTTTTCTATTGTTTGGACAAATATCCATCTCATTATACAGTGACATCACCAGTCTGCCCTGATTGGATATTAATATATCCCTAACTATTCAAGGAATGTGGATAATCCCAGTCATGATGCTCTCAAGACTCTAGAGGGCACTCTTACTCTATTTAACATCTTACATATAGTCAGCTTTTATGTCATCAATGATGTATGTAAGAGGGCATTAAACGTCATATAAATCTGCCAATTTTCCCAGACGTTCTCATAGGGGAGTGTTTTCCTCATAAGATAAGACACTAAGAATGTCTGGCAAAACTCACTTTATCACCATAAATGTCAGTTAGTTATTTCTCCCTCATAGAGGCCCCTGAATATTTTAACAGGAGATACTTTGAACACATTTTAAACAGAATTTCAGCTAATTTCTACAATTAGAATTAACCCTGTATGCTCCCCCAGGACAAAGTCTCTGACAGGAATGACCGACGACGAGGTGATTGATCGCTGCAGGCCTGATAGCATCATTGCCTTGTATGAGGTCATCAAGGATCAGGTGGATCCCATCTACATTCACAACCATGCCCTATCTGGCCTGTAAAAACTACTGTGTGCCATACACTTCATGGCAAGTGGCACCTTCCAGTCCACTGAGGGTTACGCATCTGGCATGTCACAGGCCACATTCTCCAGGGTGCTGGCCCAGGTCTTGCCAGCCCTCAAAAGCAAGGCCAGTACATTTCCCCACCACCGACGTGGACTGGATACACCTCAAGCAGGCCTTTTATGCAAGGGGAGGCATGCCCAGGGTCATGGGTGCTATAGATTGCACCCATGTCCGTATTAAAGCCCCAGTACGTGATGCACAGCTATTCATCAACAGGAATAACTTCCACTCCATGAAGGTGCAGATGGTGTGTGACAGCAACAGGAGGATTATGAATATCTGTGCAAAGTATCCCGGCAGCTCACATGATTCCTACATTCTCCAAAACTCCTCAGTCCACAGAGATTTAGAGAATGGAACTTATACAGGTGGATGGCTTGTGGGTGAGTTCACAATAAAAAATCACACCACATCCACAGGTGTACACACAACGCTGCTCAGCATGCTCCTGACCCACAGCTACTACGCCCACCACAAAAAACATCATTCACACAACATGCGCTCCCTGTCT
Source organism: Rhinophrynus dorsalis (assembly GCA_037306005.1). NCBI lineage: Eukaryota > Metazoa > Chordata > Amphibia > Anura > Rhinophrynidae > Rhinophrynus > Rhinophrynus dorsalis. The sequence goes on from CM074721.1 coordinate 147,082,178, forward strand.
CACCATGTCACTCACATTCCACAAGTGATGCTGGCTATAGCTGCAAGTCCTGGCTACTGACCCCTGTGGCCAATCCTCAAACAAATGCCCAGGAAAGGTACAACCAGGCTCATGGCAGAACAAGGAATGCCAATGAGCGGACCTTTGGCCTCCTCAAGTCATGATTTCAATGTCTGGACCATTCGGGGGGGCACTGCAGTATGCACCTGGAAAGGTGTGCGACATAATTATGTTGTGTGCAATACTGCACAACATCGCAGTGGACACCAGGCTGGGGGATCACATCCAGGACCCTCCCATACCTGAAGTACCCATGGACATCGGCCATGTTAAGGAGACCCTGATAGGGGAGCAGATCAGAGAAAGACTCATCACGGAACACTTTACCTGTGAGTATAACACAGGCATGCAAACAATCCATGCAAGTCCCCCCATCAGTCCTGTGAATTGGTGCCAACACACCGGGTGGATGTACAGTGGTATTGTTACACAATGTAGAGGTCATGAAACGTAGATCAGATCTCCAGGGACACCATGCTGACCTGTGAGTGTTGGGAGTGATAAAGAGGTGATACAAGGGACATACTTCCACAGTGATTTCATGTCCACAGTTTATGTGTTGCTCAATATAATCAATGTTCTGAGATTGCTTCACTTTGACATATCTCAGAACATGTGCTACATTAACAAACAACCAGACCAAGTGGACAAGTGTTATCATTGGTGAAGTGTGTGACAACCTTAGGAAAACAACAACTCAACTTACTGGAGAACCCAATGCTCACCCCAGGATTTCAATGTGAATGCTACACATTGAAATCATAGGGTAAACATTGGTTTCCCCAGTAAGTTAGGCTGTGATTCACACTGTTACTGTACAACTGACCTACTGAAGAACACAATGCTCACCCTAGGATCACAATGTGTAGCACACATATTGAGATCCTAGGGTGAACATCGGGTTCCCCTGTAAGTCAGCTGCACAATGAGAGTTTGAATCCAAGACTATATTGATGCATGTTCCATCTGTCCTGCTTGTTAGTTCACTGCTAAGTCACATAGCTGTTTGTTTGGTTATCCCCTTAAACACAAGAATTGATACATACGAATGTTCAGTGTTGCACCATTTGTTGTGCTAAGGGGTATGTTTTGTTGTTCAAATTCAACACACAACATCGCCATATAACACTATTGTGTAATATGGCTCCAGGGATATATTGCCAGTTGAATTTGTACAACGGTGTGTGTGTGAACCCATGTCGTAACATCCCACAAACATTTTACCTAGGCAGAAGTTGTGTTCACTGCATTGTTTGGCAATGCATTGGAGACAACTATGCCACCCAATCTATAACCAAATACAAAGCAAATCAGACAGTATTCAAAAGCACAATGTTCCTTTATTCAGGGGGAAATGGAACATGTTGGGCATTTTATTTTTTTATTTTTTTTGGGGGGGGCTTAGACTGTGTGCCAGATGTGGATGCCCTGGATGATCTCCTGGTCACCCTTTGCCCACTAGGTGTGGCTTTAGGGGTCAAATTGGAAGGGGTGGTGGGTGCAGTGGACCCCTCTGTGGAACGCAGGTTCTCCCTCTCTAACCATAAGTTCTCCCTGCGGTCCTGCTCTCTCAACTCCACCAGCATCTGTGCAAACATGTCCATCACCCCCGTGTGTAGCTGATGGAGTTGAGTGTTGATCCTCGTGACCTCCAACTCCAGGGTATGGATCCTTGCCTCAATCCTGTTTGTGTTTCTCCGGGATTCCCTACAGCTCCTGGTGATGTTGTCATTGGTGCAGTGGCTTGACCGGAGTAGTCTCCTTTGCAGGGCCAAACACTCCTCCTCCATCCCCGTGGTGCGTTCATTGCTGGAGATGGTTGTTGCCGGTGACTCTGCTGCTGCTGTGTCCTCCTCAGCTGCTGATGTGTCCTCCTCAGCTGCTGCTGTATCCTCCTCAGCTGGTGCTGTGTCCCCCACAGCTGGTGCTGTGTCCTCCTCAGCTGGTGCTGTGTGTGCTGCAGATGGGTAAATGCCCACCACATCAATGGACTCACTGCTGCCCACCGATGTCTGTGCTGGTGGAGGTGGTGGGGTAAACAGGTCTCTCGGCTTAGGGTGCTGTGGCTCCCCAAGCAGGCCCAAGTGTTGGTAGTCGAGTGGCCAAGGGTCATACCTTGGCCACTGGTATGTGCTTAGCCCCCACCTGGGATCATACCTGGGGCCATGCTGGGGAGTCATCCAGGAGGGTAGGTCAAACTGTGACGAATATGGCCGTGGGTCGTAGCCACATTCCCGGGCATCCATTGCTTCTCTGGTGGTGGTGCTGCTGCTGCTGGAGGGTTATAGCTCCTGGAGGTGGCGGGATGCATCCACCTCTCCTCCTGTTGCATCCAGTCTCTGTAATACAGTGGAGCAGCCAGAGGTGGTGTAGCCAGAGGTGGGGCAGCCAGTTGGGGAGGAGGTGTGGATGTTGGGTACGGTGCCCACTGGCTGGTCCCCTCCTCCATATACTCCTCACTGGGTGGTGAGGTGGCCTCCTCCACGGAATCCTGCTGTGCTGGAGGCACATAAGCTGTGTGGAGAATTGAGATTGTGTGATCAGTAAACGTAGCCATGATGGTGTCAAATTGATATTAATACTTGAAATGTGGAAAGGGAAATATATGTTGTAGGGTTTATTCCCCTGAGTGAAACAACGGTACTCCCGCTGCTGAAGGGTGTTTTATTCGACATGTATCACAGCTCAGAGTTGAATTCCTTTGGTACCACATCCCATTGGCCTGAAATTGTACATTGGCGCTGTTGCTACATCATCCTATGTGGATTTATGGTCCCTGGACCAAAGCTGTCCAGAGGATGGTCTAGCAACATCGGCATTGTACAATTTCAGGCCACTGTGATATTGCCCCTGAAATATTCAACTTTGAGCTGTTATACTTTTGAACTAAAACACCTTTCAGCAGTGGGAATACCCTTGCTTTACTCAGTGGATCCAACATTTACCCATTTGGAGATGGATACTTCATTGGAATGGTCCACAGCGTGTGCTTGCAAACCAGGCAAACTTTGTAGACAATTCCAAATATGTATTTATCCCCAAATGGGTCAATTTTGGCTCTGCTGAAGAGCCTCTATGTGGTCAAATGACGGATATCTCCAGCTGTCACATACAGCAATATCTGTCTAACCATCTCTTAATAATGCCTCCAATGTTACATCAAGGTGAATTAACCATTGCCTTCCCGTGCAAGGTACGAAGAGAAGAATATGGTCTGATATATGTGTGTGTATGTATCTTTCACATGGGTACAAACATATCTTTGATAGATATGAACCCAGAGATCCATTCAGTATATGTGATTGTCTTACTGCCTATATATGTGTAGCCATCACAAACTAACTTTCATTGATTCCATGAATTAAAACATACCTCGTATATCCCATCTAAGTAAGGTGTAATATATTAGGTATGTGTACTCTGATGATGATATCAGTTTGAGTTAGTTTGTGATGGGTGCACATATATCGGCAATACAGCAATCACACATACTGAACATCTTGTTGGGACATATTTGTACCCATTTGAAAGGGACATATATCTGTACATATCTTTTTTTAATTGATCTGCAGTGTGATTCAAGTGGTATTCATCCCTATGTTATCAGTTTATCCCGTACAATGCAGGATTTTTTCTGATTTGGCATATCACTCTCTGGTTGTCATGATGGTATCCTATGCATTGCATTGTGATGGATGTACTTTACAGGATCCTGTCCATGAGGTCTGTTCAAGTTGAATCCTGAAGGGCAACAATCAAGCCAGTACTGAATGACATCTTTGACTGAGGGCTGTTTTTTTTCCTGGATCAGCCCATCCATCCTTCTGTGTGAGGCAGCCATACACAATCATATATATCCATAATTCATGGCCTGTTATTGACCAAACTACAATGGTTCATATTTGTTTCCCACATGTATCCTGCAAATAGTGGCTAGTGTACCATCCATCCATTGCATCAGCACTCCTGAGACTCCATGTGTGAATCAAATGTGAGATATGTAAATTCAGGTTAGAGTAAATGATTGCATACACAACACCAAGGCCAACTTTTTCACCTTTAGTTATGTGTAATTGTTTTTGGCCTGTGTGTTGCACATACAACCAGTTATTCTCAGTGGGACTGTGATTTGTGACCTGCTCCATCCTTTTTGTGATTCAGTAAGTGTTTGAGTAGACCTGATGAACTGAACATGATGCTGACTTCTCCAGTGATCTAATTTCCCCATTTGCAATGTTTTCTATGGAGTCTATACAATGGTACCTTTGCAACGTGATTCATGTTATTGAATATTCTCCATTAACTAACATTGGGATTGGTGAAGTGAGGGTATGTAAGTAAGTGTACATTTCTCTCCATCAGCTCTTTTTCACCGCTTAGTGAATGTACCCTGTGTGGCATGTGATCGTTACCCTTTCGACTTGTGTTTGTTGTCTGGTTAACCCTTGGAGTACCGGAGAGGTTGCCAAAGCATTGTTGATCGATGCATTGATAATCCCTCTAGCACTTTTGGGGTTATGTGCTGGTTTCCCTGTGGGTACATGGGTGACATTATGTTGGAGCAGTTCTGCTGTTTAACATACAACACTTTTCTGAACATGGTTTGTGTGTATTGTGTGTGATCAGCACAGCAACATAAGGGTTAACCAGGGAGTTGGACAGGGTTGGGCTTTGTTGAACCTTGACATTTGTCCTTGTCTTGCATCCTGTTTCAACCCACAGGGTGCTGTGCTGCTGCAGTTGTGTGGATGAATGATGGGCAAATTTTGTGATGTGTTTGTTTGTGATGGGTGTGTGGTTTGAGGTGGTGTGTGGTTATGGGATGATGCACTTACCGGTAGTGTGGAGGCTCCTCTCATCCTCAGTGTCTGATGCTCCAGGGATCCCCTCAATAAGCGTAGACAACAGGGTCTGCCGCAGCCTCTCCTCCCATCTGATGAAGGTGATGAGGACAGGTGGACCACCTCTTGTGCCTCGGGCGTGCAGGGCGGCAACCCCCATCTTCTTCTTAACCTGCCAGTGGCCACCTGCCCGTCTGCAGGTGGCCACTGCATTAACCTGGCTGCAGATTTGGTTCCAGACAGCCTTCCTCCTCGCAGCCAGGCCAGGGACCCTCTCCCTGGGAAAGAAGACTCTCTCCCTCTCCAGCACAGCCTCCACAATTCCTAATCCTTTATCCCTCAGCTCCGGCATGCGAGGAGTCAAAACCAGAGTGTCCTGCCTGCTCTGCCCCTGCCTGTGTGTGGTGGTCCCCAGGAACTACCCCTCGTCCCACTGCAGGTTCTGTCCCTGTCCTCCATGTCCCTGCTCTTCTAGGCCTGGTCCCCCTCCACCCTGCCGATCTCCCACTCCCACCCCTACTCTCTACAGAGATGTCCTGCTCTCCTTCCTCCTCCACCACTCTCCCCATCCCTCTCTCCTGTCCTCCTCTCCTAGCCGTCATTCACCGACTCACACAGAAGCACTCCCACAGGCCCTCACAGACACACTTGATCCCACTCACTCTCTGTCACACACTTTCACTCACAGATTCACACTGCCAAACAAAAGTTTAAAAAATGTGTAAGGTGTTGTAAAAAAAAAAAAAGTCTATGTGTATGTATGCGTATGTGTGTTTGGATCTGGATGTATGTAATATGTGCAAAAGTGTGATATGTGTCAAATTAGTGCACCTCTCTCCAAACTAACAACAATGCCTTCTACCTCAAATGTCAGCTCCTCTCTCCCTCGCTGTAATCGCTATCCTCCGCTCCTGGGTCCTGTGCTCTAGCTCGCCAAAACTCGAAACACAGACAGGGTGTGACCATTATTTTGGGGTATATATAGGTGTATTTGAAAATTTTTGCTACTTTGGGGCCTTGGGATTGGCTGTAGGTTTGAATTTTGTTTGTGCATCTATCAGGGTTGCTAGCCAACACCAGCCGTATTGTTACATTTTAACTTAAGTTGTGTTTTAGCGGGTGTTTGGGACGCACGGTGATGCAAAATCAGGTGCAACGCTGGTTTTTGTGTTACGTGTTTTTGTTGTGCCTACACTAGATAGCTATTCTTGTACTCTTAACTTTATATCTGCTGTAAATCATGTGTTATTTGCGGATAATGTGCCTTTTTTACTTAGCGGCTGGTTTAACGGCTGCCTTTAAATCGAGCCCTTAAAGTCAGGATCAAGGGTTTTTTTTTTTTTAAATCTATTATAACTTGTTACTGTGATGACTTAATCAAGTTCCATTCTTCTTCTACAACACTTAACACCTTTTCAAATTCATTGAAAATCTGTTGATTTTCAGTTTCATGATCAACGTCTGAATACTGTGAGGTTTCAACATTAGTAAACATCAGTCATTTTGGCTCTGAACAGACTGTCTTACCTACCGACTTGGATGAATTAGAGTTGATCTCTGTGATGAAGTTTGGAGAGGAAGTGCTGATTGGTGAGAATTGGATTGAAGGCTCAAATTCTTGGAATTGAATAGTGTAGTTATGATCTTTTAGAATTCCAGAGACCTCACCCGCAATGACATAGCCCATATCAGGAAACTGTACATTTTTGTCTTCAAATGCTTTAAATATGTTGGCCTGGATATAAGCATCAACAGTTGATATAGTAGTACAAGTAGTATCTTCAAATGTTTTTGAAGTACTTGTTGAAGCTAAGTTTGTTACATCTACAGGAATAGTTGTTTTAACTATCATTATAGTAGGGACTGCATCTACTTTTAAATATGGTTTTGAACCACAAATTTCATAACTTTCATTAAAGCATAACGAACAGAGTCTGTACTTGTATCAACGTTTGTCCTTTAATATATTAAGAGCTGTATGTTTAATGTAATCAGGCTGCTGACCATTAAATTGTAGCCATGAAATAACCTTTTCCACGGTTTTTGGGAAACAGTGAAAGATAATGTCTGTTGTATTTGAATTCTTTCCAGTTGCACTTGAACATCCTTCTATGTAACACTTTGGCATCCTAAAAATTTAAATTTATAAATTACAATAAGAATTTAAATGATAAAATCATGAATTTTAATCTATTACTATTAAAATGTAAAAAAATATTTGATACAAATTTTGTATTGCATTTGCCATGTAAGTTGGCATGTGAGTGACCAAGAACGAGACAGACAGTCTGCGTTAGAGTGTTATTGAGTCTTTCCATATCTTCAGCCATTTAAGTTGCCATGTGGTGGAGTGATGTAAGGGAACAAGTAAGAGACAGACAGCATGAGTTAGAGTGTTACTGAGGCCATTCATATCATACACCATTTAGCTTTCCATATGGTGCAGTGTTTAAGGGAACAAGTAAGAGAAAAACAGCATGGGATAGAGTGCTACTGAGGCCGTTCACATCTTACTTCATTTAGGTTGCCAAATGGTGGAGTGTTGTAAGGGAAGAAATAAGAGACAGACCGCATGAATTGAGTGCTACTGAGGCCGTCCATATTATACAACATTTAGCTTGCCATTTGTGGAGTGATGTGAGGGAACACAAAACATCATGAAGGATATTATCAACGTATGGATTATTTATCACCGAGTTACTTAATTCTCAGTAAGTACTAAAAGGCAATAATAATATTGAATAAATAGTTTGAATAAAGATATGAAGGTCTTGATCCAAATGTCACTGTCCGCAGAAAAAACTGCCGAAGGTGGTTTTAAAAGCATGGTATTCGATGCAAATGTTCTGACTATGAAGAACTAACGACAGTTCTGAAAAACTATCGGTCGACAAAATATTGCCCATTGAGGCAAATGTAAAAGCTAACCCCAGAGCCATTCAAATGTTTGCTGTAGGGACAACGAGCAATAAATTGCAACATTTACCAGCAGAAATTTAACACCCACTTTTTCTAGGCGAACACCACACAACACAGAATATAAACCACCGTCAAAAGAAAACAGAGATACAGCAGCTCATACAACACACAGTGCATAACCCATACAACGGTCAAATATTAACCCCTGCAATGCCAAGCAAACACACCAACAATGCCTAGACCGGTGGTTCTCAGTCCTTCCATCCAAGGTTCCCCTAACATGCAATCTGGATGTCCCAGGGCAACCCATGTGGTGAACAAAACTGAACCATCACACCTTGAGTGATACAAACCCATTGCATGTACAACACCTAGGCCTCAACAGCAAACGCACTAGGGCCTCTGAACACATCAGTGCACCAACAATGACCAATGACTATGGAGTCCAACTAAAGATGTCAGCAACACTATCAGACACAGCGAGCACACCAACACAGATGAACTGTGGAACCCAGCAACCAAATCAGCTGGCGACACATTGTACACACCCCAGGACAGCTAAAAACCAAACACACAGCAAACATGGGGGCTTATTCAGTAGTACTGGAGGTGACTTCTCCTTTTTTCTATGTTATGCTATGGAGCCTATGCACTGATATGTCCCAAGTTGTTGAAATTTTAGTGCACTGGCTCCACATACTAACACAGGGATTGCAGAATTGATAACACTGCAGAAGTCATGTACACATTGTCACCTCTTTCTTACCCCTTAGTGAATATCCCCCCTGGCATGGTTGAGCCTTGGGAATCACATATGTCCTGCAGTGTGGTAATGGCAGTGAATGCCCCCTGCCCATCAACCCTCTTCAGGCTACATATGATACAAAAAGCTGAACCTTGACTATTCCACTTGGAAAAACTGCCTACATGTACAACACATGGGCCTGATATGTAGTAACAATACTCCAAGAAACACACCAATTCCCCTGCTATCCTCTGTAACCATTTGAGTGCCAGTGGACTAGACAATGTATTGTCCAACAATGCTTTGATCATCCCTCTGGCACTCAAAGGGTTAGTTGCTGAACTCTTTGTCAATCTATGTATTACATTGTGGTACACATAACAGTTTGTTTTATGATGGTGTACATTGATTTAGTGCTGTGAGTGTGTTTGATATAGACAGCATCAAGGGGGTTACACAGGGACTTGACCATTCCCAGTTGTGCTGGGTTTGTCATGTATTCTGCCCTTGTTTGAACCCCATCAAAGCTGTGTTGCTGAATTTGTGGTGTGGAATGATGGCCATGTGTTCAGGTGTCACTGTGTTGGGCCATGGTAGGTTTCAAGATTTGTGTGTTGTATATGTAGGCCTTGATGCACTTGCCAGTGGTCTGGAGCCTGCTTTCCTCTCCGGTGTCACTCCATCCATCGCTGACATAATTCTGTGCAGCACCTCCTCCCAGTCTTCATAGTGCATGCGCAGGGGTGGTCCACCTCCAGTGCTTCTAGCATGCAAGGTCTCCATACCCATTTCTTTTTAACGACTCTTTTGCAGTCCGTCCACCTTTTTTTGATTGAGTCCAGAGAGTGGCTGCAGCTGGACACGGGGTTGACAGCGTCCACCACTTCTCTCCAGGCAGCCTTCTTCTTTGCCCCCATGCCAGTGACTCTCTGCCTGGTAAACAGGATGTGCTCACGTGCCAGTTTGGCCTCCACCAAGACCCTGTTCTCCTCAGTGGTGTACTTGGGGTCTCTCAGCCTCTCGTCCTCAGTACCACCATGGGATATTTGAGAGCCTTAGCTTTGGCTCTCAGGCCCTGCCTGAGATGGCCCTGGCTCTGCATGGTGCTCCCCATGTACTACCCCTCATCCCACTGTCAAATCAGGCCCTGCACTTTGTGTGCCTCCTCTGGTGTGGCCCCCCCTCTGCCCCAGGACTCTCCCTCCCCTACCCTGACCAGGGATGCCCACCTGTGCTTCTTACTCCTCTCCTCCTATTCTCCCCATCCCTCTCTCCTGTCCTCCTCTCCTCTCTCACCCACTTACACCCAGGTACTCACACACACCCTTACTGACTCACTCCCTTTCACTCACTTGCAATCACACTCACACACTCAAAAATATAAAAGTGAATGTGATGTAAAACAAAAATAAGCTATGTGTCTGTATGTGTGTTTGTGTTTGGATGCGGGTTATGATTATTTGCAAAAGTGTATTATGTGTATTATGGTGTACCAATGCTCTCCAACTCCTTCTACCTGATATGTATGCTCCTCTATACCTGTCTCTCTTTCACTAGCCTCCACTCCTGGGTCCTGTGCTCTAGCTCATGAAACTCTAAACACAGATAAAGGTGGGCCTCGATTTTTTTTAGAGCATTCTGTTCGGAGCTTGATGAATATTGCTCTGCTTAGTTCCCTGTACGACTGGAAGATACTGGAGGGATTCTGAATCCCGGACTGCTCTTGGATGCTGTGGGGGCAGAGTGATTATACCTGGAGTCAGAGCCCTACTAAACTACAAATCGCCGCCTGGAGTTTGATGAAGCTGCGGCCCATCTCTGAGCTTGACTCGATCTACCTGCTGTGAGTACTGGCTTGGGGGCATATTCTGTGTATCACCCGCTCTGACTGCACTCTGCAGTGGCTGCGCAAATCTTGCTGCGGGCTTGCGCACCGCTTCCACCCGGCGGCGAATCGGGCGGCGGCTGAAGCAACTCAACTCACCATTTAAATTCATCAACGTTGGTGGTCCCTGACGAGTCCAGTGCATGCCTCAGACACCGGAGGCTGAGCGGGGAAACAGTGAGGATGTGCAGTGGAAGGCCAGCTGTTGAAACTCATTTGCCTCAGGGTTTCTACATTTAAATGATAGGTGGCTGTTTTTAATACTGTTTCTTGGCCCTGAAGGCTTAGACCTTGCCAGGCACTGCCCTCCTTTGCCCTCTAGTGCACCTTTCATTTTGTTGTTGTTTTTTTCCCAGTCCCCCTTCCCCTGCCAGTAGATTTAATCATTCATACTTATTTAATACAGGTGCCTCTGCCTTGCTGTCCTTTGCAGTGGGCTCAGCAGCTTGGCCCTGGACTCCAGGCTCCCCAGTGTTTGTTGCCTTTCCTATATTTGTATCCCCACTCTGCCCCGTGTATGATTTGCTGCCTAGGCCATGAGCTCAGAATTATTGCTGTTTATCTTTGATCACAACCTACATGTCATTCTGTTACAGTGGTGTCAAGCCTTCAATAATTAGATGCACGTTCCTAGAAGCTACTCAATTTTTGTGATCTATATTTACTGCCTCAGGACTCTCTGGGTCGACTGTGCAGGAGTGCCTGGAGGATTTTCTGTTGCTCCATCAACTCTCAGCTGCGGATTCCCCGTTTGTCTTATTTCTCTCCTATATATGTCTCCCCCCTCTGCCCCGTGTATATCTGAAAGAGTCACACATGCTGCTTTGATTTAAACTATATGTGACGTCTGAATACCTGACATGCAGACATGAGCCAAGATATGCGTTTTGTTTAAAATTTGAGGGGTCCCGTCTGCGCCTACCCGCCTTGGCGGCACTTGTCCACTCTACTCTGGCCTGGCCTGTATTGATCTGACCTATACTTGTTTTCTTACTCCCACTATGGTTAAAAAATCTTCAGAATATAGGAAGAAATTGAGTAAATTTGCTAGAAGAGCAATGGCGGCGGAGGAGGTGTTGGAGGCCCCTTCTGCGGCGGCTTCGCCGGCACAGTCCTTGGCTTCCAAGGAAGATGATTCCAAATCCCAATTTACAGAAATAATGTCTGCAATCGCTACCTGCCAGGCAGTCCTGACTAACAAAATTGACACAGTGCAAGTGGAGATTAATCTTTTACGTGCGGACCAACAAAATCTACGTCAAAGCATTACTGATGTTCGACAAAGCATTTCTACTGTAGAGGACACGCTTCCCCCTGTTGTCACTTCAGTGGATGAGCTAAAAAATCAAGTTTGTTCTCTGCAATCCAAGGTGGATGATCTGGAAAACAGATCTAGATGCAGCAACATTCGTATAATTGGGCTGCCGGAGGACTGTGAAGGCCGTGCCCCTGAGCAATTCATGGAGGCCTGGATAAAGGAACATGTTGGCAAAGAAGGTCTCTCGCCGTCCTTTACTGTTGAGAGGGCGCATCGTCTGCCAACGGGCCCGAGACCTCCTGGATCTTCTCCTCGACAGCTGATTATTAAGCTTCTGAATTACAGAGATCGAGATGCAATCCTTCGTATGGCCAGGATGAAAGGCCAGATCCTATTTGAGAACCAACACATTTCTTTCTATCCGGATTTCTCGGCTGATGTCCAACGTCAGAGATGCCGTTTTGTGGAGGTTAAGTGCAAACTGCGAGAGAAAAACATTTCTTATTCTATGTTGTTTCCTGCTAGGCTGAGAATTATCCATGATGGTAAGACTATCTTCTTTACGTCGGATTCAGAGGCCAGAGAGTGGGTGGACACTCATTAGAGCTCCTTCATCGGCTCCTGACACTGCTATCATGGACTTTAAATCATGTGATCTCACATAGCTCTCTCCCTGATCCATGCTGGTTTCCAAGGTGGATCCTGAGGGGCATAGTAACTGTTTGACCTGACCCTTATCCTGCTACTCTAGTTGGATGGAGAACGTGTTCAGTAGGACATACCGTTATGGCCCCTGTATGTTGTGGTGACTGAGCAATGCTGTGGTTGGACTTCAGCTCTTTGGAGCTTACGTTTAATGACGAACAGCTTTGAGATCTCTGATTTGGTGATGTGGTCAAAAATGAGATGTCCTGATACAGTTCAGTGCATTTGTCTTAATGCCTTCTTTGATAATGCCATTAGAAATGTATACTTTAGTATGTATTTCTGTTTATAAAGGGGGCGGGAGGAAGCATTATTAGTTTTTTTTTTTCTTCTCCTCTTCCCTACCATGTTAATATTGTGGGCATTGTCTTGCAATGTTATTGCTCTATTGATACTCGCTTGCATACCTTGGGCGGAGATTGGATGCTGCATTGCTGTAATTCGGCATTTCATTTTCTTGAAGTTATTTGTCTAGGTTTATATTTTATGACACCTCTGCTCCGCCTGGGGGATGTTGGGTTGGGATGAATAAATGGGAGGCTGCCTTCTTTTGATAATGCCAGTACAAATGTATACATTAGTATGTATATCTGTTTATAAAGGTGGAGGGAGGAGCTATTATTAGTTTTTTTTGTTTTGTTTTTTTTCCTCTTCCCCACCATGTTAATATTGTGGACGTTGTTTTGCTATGTTATTGCTCTATTGATACTCGCATGCATGCCTTGGGCGGAGGTTGGATGCTGTATTGCCGTGATTCGGCACTTAAATTTTCTTGAAGTTATTTGTTTCGGTTTATAATTTTATGACGCCTCTGCTCTGCCCAGGGGATGTTGAGATGGGATGAACAAATGGGAGGCATGTTTCGTGGCTCCAAGGGAATTCATTTTGCTGTTGAGATGTAATATTATTATTGACATGGTATGCCTAATTGTGTCTATATAAGTCTTGGTGCCTATCTATGGGGATGCAGATTGTTGCTGTGTGGTGCTCCTGTTCAGCTGATGTCCTCTCACTGGCTCTGGATGGTGGCTTGACGCTATGCTACTGTGATTTGGCACTTAGATCCCCTGAAGTTTTGGGATCTGATCATTTACTATTGCCTCTGATCCGTCTGAGGGGTGTTGGGATGGGGAGGCTGGATGGGTGTACTGTCTGGTTGCAATCAGGGGTTTGACTTCTTATCAAATGGGAGATGTTCACATTTGGGGATAGATATGGTGATGTGGTCATTGGGCTATGTTTCATCAGTTGATGTGGGGCGATGATGTGTTTATCTTTGCTTTACTTTGCCGCTGTTGGGGGTGGGGGGTGTAGATGGGACTGTTTATGATCTGGTTACATACTAGTTAATTGGTTTATGTGTGTTGGGTGGGAGGGTAGGGTAAGTGGTTTTGGCTGCTAGGCCACGGGAATGGGTTGGTTCGGGGATAAAATCTCTATCGGGTTGGGGGTGATGGAGATAGGATGGGATGTTCAGTTAGGGATTGGGTTAGTTGTTTGCTTAGGGTTTCCTCTCTCTTCTAAGCCGGGCGCTCCTTACCCTCACTGATCCCTACCATGTGGCCAGGGATGCAAATATCATATTTATCTCTGTAATGACACCACTAACTTGTAAGTTTTTCTCATGGAATGTGCGTGGACTGAATGATGCCATAAAACGCTCTTTAGTTTTAAATCACATTAAAAAGCAGACTCCAGGGGTTGTCATGTTGCAGGAGACCCATCTTACTGCAGGAAGAGTTTTGTCTTTTAGGAGACAATGGAGTCAGAGTCAGTATCATGCCACTTACTCCACGTATACCAGAGGTGTTTCTATTCTTATCTCTAAACTAGTTTCCTTCGAACTCATTGACCTTAGGTCTGACCCTCAGGGACGCTACCTTTTCTTAACATGTAAACTGCAAGGAGCTCTGTTTGTCTTGATGAATGTTTATATGCCAACAACTTTCGACCCCTCAATTCTTAGAGATATGCTCATATACGTCTCTGATAAGTCACATATAAGTCACCATATTGTCTGTATGGGTGATTTTAATATAGCTACTAATCCTGACCTAGACAGATTGGGTGGATCAGCGGTTGATTCCAAATTGCATAGAGATGCCTTCCTCAGTCTCATAGGTGACCTGGGATTTATAGACGTATGGCGGACTCTTCATCCGCAGGATCGGGGGTTCTCGTGCCACTCGGCCACGTATAAAACATTATCTAGGATTGACTATGTGTTTACGAACCAATTGACCTTGAATTGGGTTTCGGATTGCTGTTTTATGACCAGAGTGGCTTCTGACCATTCCCCATTACTGTTGACCTTGCAGCGGGACCGTAGACCTTGGTCTAGAGTCTGGAGATTTAACCCCGTATGGTTGACCAATGCATATTTGGTGTCTAAACATAGAGAAGATCTTGGTGAATATTTTGTCAATAATGTTGGCTCAGCTGCTCGGGGTGTTGTTTGGGAGGCTGCCAAGGCGGCTGCGAGGGGCTCCTTGATTTCTCTTATATCTATGCAAAATAGACTTAGATCTAGGGAGGTGGAGGTATTGGAATCGGATGCTGCAGCGGCAGAAAAACAGTTTGTGGAAGGCGGGGATACGGCCTCTTATGCTAAGTTCATTTCTTGCTCGCTTCAGTATTCTATAAAATTGTCTGAACTGAATAACTGTCATGTTTTTTATTTGAAACAGAATATTTTTGAAAATGGGTATAAGGCAGGTAAGCTAATGGCTCATCTTGTTAGTCAACACAGGGGGACTACGTCGGTTTCTTCACTCCGAGATCCTGGGGGCGTACTGATTCTGGATCCGCAGATGATCAACTCGCGATTTCAGCTCTTTTACTCTCATTTATATGAATCGTGACTTGCCCGATCTGAGGCACAGATTTCCTACTTTATTGATCAATGTGACCTTCCGCAACTTTCTATTGAACATAAACAAATGCTAGATGCTCCTATACTTCTTAGAGAGGTAGTGGAGGCAATTCGTGGCTTGCCGGCGGGCAAGGCGTCGGGTGTGGATGGTCTTCCTGTGGAGTGGTATAAGGAATTTGTGG
The DNA here is from genome assembly GCA_037306005.1 of Rhinophrynus dorsalis. Lineage (NCBI taxonomy): Eukaryota > Metazoa > Chordata > Amphibia > Anura > Rhinophrynidae > Rhinophrynus > Rhinophrynus dorsalis. The sequence continues at coordinate 147,097,645 of CM074721.1, forward strand.
ATGTCCTGGCCCCCCATCTTTTGAATACTTTTTATGCTGCTATTGATGACAGTTTTTTCCGGATTCAATGAACAATGCTTCCATTATTGTATTACCCAAACCAGGAAAGCATCCTGGGATTTGTGACTCTTACAGGCCCATTTCCCTATTGACTACGGATGCAAAGATTGTGGCGAAAATCTTGGCTACCAGACTGAATAAAGTGCTAGGGTCCATTATTCATGAGGATCAAACTGGATTTATACCAGGTAAATCGACATCACATAATCTTAGACGATTGTTTATGCACCTCCAACTTCCTCACGATAACACCGGAAATTGGGTGATAGCATCTCTTGATGCATCTAAGGCTTTTGACTCTGTCGAATGGCCATACCTTTGGCACGTGCTTCGGGGTTTTGGGTTTGGTCCCATCTTTATTAAATGGATTCATATCCTATATAGCAAGCCCAAGGCCTCTGTGGTGACGAATGGACTTAGCTAACAACCATTCTCTTTGCATCGTGGCACTAGACGGAGCTGCCCACTTTCACCCGGCCTGTTTGCCTTGGCCTTGGAACCCCTGGCTGTTCTAATTCGTGCTAACCCACTGATTCGGCCGGCTCAAAAGAGACTGAAAGCGCAGGCGCACGGACGTCACTGTGACGAGATGTCCGTGCTTCCTGCTCCTGTGACCGTCAGAAAAAGGCAAAAAACTTTTGAACCGGGTAATATTTCTAGCGACTAGCGCTACTAAGCAGCTAGTCGCCAGATGAAGACCGATTTAAGGTAAAGTTATTGCGGGGTGGTAGTTCCCCTTTAAATGTTATTGGTAGATCAAATCTTAGTAAAATGATTTTCTTGCCCAAATTTTTATATATTTTTCAAAATATGCCAGTCCCTATTCCTAAAACATATTTCCGACAGATAGACAAAATTATTTTGCAATTCATATGGCGATGAAATCGGGCTAGACTTAAACTAACTACACTCATGAGATCAAAACGGGAGGGAGGAATTGCCTTGCCTGATTTTTATAGGTACTACTTGGCAGCGCAATGTCAATATGCGATAGACTTTGTCTCTTCCCGACCTTGTTACCAGACTACCCAAGTAGATGTATTATTACTACAGCCTGCTTATAGGCTGTCCCAGTTTCTGCATGGTGGACCCGTCGTTTTTAAAACTCAAATTCTATTAGCAACAGCCCTTTACGGGGCGTGGATGGAGCTGAAACAGTTGCTGGGCTATATAGCCATGGATCCGGATACCCCCCTGTGGGGCGCTGCAGGGATACACCATCTACTCGGTAGTGAGTTTGGTCCCTTGTGGGCTAGATTTGGGGTTGATTCTCTTGGACAATTATATCGGGATAGCCAAATTTGAAATCCTTCGAACAATTACATGAAGAGTATCATATACCACATAATCTTTTTTATTCGTATCTATGTATCAGACATGCTTTAAGAGCTCAGTGGGGTGATCGTATTCCAATGATCTCTACGTTTCCGCTTCTTACTAGATTGATGGTTCTTGAACTGCCGAGGCCTCTTTCTTTCATCTATCAGTGGTTAGATTCTCATATGAGGCGTCAGGAGTTTACTTCCAGGACTAAGTGGGAAATAGATGTGGGTCTGCTGGAAGATTGGGAATGGAATCTGGCTAAGGCGGGGCCAGCTCTGGCGGCGACGTCGACCAGACATCAAATGATTCAGTTGAATATTTTACATAGAATTTACTACACACCGGTCAGACTGTTTAAAATGAGAGGCTCTGGATCCGATCATTGTCTTCAGTGTGATACTGCTCAAGGTACATACTTGCATATGATTTGGGAATGCCCTGGAGTCAGGGGGTTTTGGACAGAGGTAATGCGTATTGTGGCCCTGGTATTGGGAAGACCTGTTCCTGTGACCCCAAAGATCTGTCTGTTGTCTATTTTCCCTGATGAGATTGAGGATGCAAATGATAGGACTCTCTTGAGTGAGCTCTTGGTGATGGCAAGGAAGGTGGTGGCCTTGAACTTGATGTCAAACAGGGCTCCCAATTGTAGAGCGTGGATAAACCTGGTTTCACAGTGTTTTCCACATTATAAACTGGTTTACTTACACCGAGGTACTCCGGCTAAGTTTGATAAGATCTGGGGGCGATGGCGGACCTGGTGGACAGCTAGAGCAGGTACTACTGTACCTCCCGACGATGTGCAACATTTTGGAGCTGGTTGACTGTTGACTGAGATCATATCTGCTCGTCGTGTGGATGGTTGTGACGTATATTTGTTGTGCACCTTTCTGTACATAACGGGATTTTGTGGAATCGCTGGCTGGTGGGTGGGGTCGGGGGGTGCTGCAGGCTCGGGTGAGAGAGGAATTGGGATCGAGGGATATAGTCTTAGCTTAGTTAGGTTAGATGTTTGGAGTTTGGGTTGAATTATTATTAAAAACCTCAGGTCGACTCTGTACGCCCTATTAATATGCATCTGTTCTTTCTATTGTTATAAATGTTTGCATACTCTTGCTGTATTTGACAGATCTTACATGTACTTTTTTTTCTTTGTATGTGTATGGAGTGATCTGATAAATTATATTAAAAAAAAAAAAACACAGACAAAGGTGTGTTGGTTATTTTGGGTTTTTCGAATTAATTTGATACTTTGTGGTGCTGTGATCGGCTGAAGCGCTAGGTAACATTGGGCGTTTGCTTATTCCTTTGATATGGACGTATAGCACGTTATTTATTGTGTGTTTTAAGACGGAGATGAAGTCAGAATTTTATGCGCCGCAGGTTTTGAGGTGTACATGTATTTTGTTGGCTGTCACTCGTTAGTCATTCTGGGTAACGGAGATTTGAATCTCTCGTTACCCAATCTTGGTTAAGTCGCGACTGCCTTTTTTTTTATTACCATTGCTTTTTACTCCAACATTTGGATCGAGCCTAAAATATGTATAGGAAAGGCTGTTATCATTACTAATTTGATTATAAAGACTTTATTCATAATACAAAAAAGAAAAAAATAACCCTACTTACTCCTTATATTACTTATATATAGGTATACACAAAAAACAAAGATTTCATTTATAAATTGGAAGCATAAAGTAAGGTTCATCCTAATTATTCAATTTTTTATTTTGGAGGATAGGGTGGATGAAAATGTATGAAGAAAATTTTTAATGTAAATAAATTATACATAACATTGCTACAAATTATATATATATACTAGCAACGTGGGACGGCGTTGCCCGTCAGGATATATAGGGAATTAATGCACACACACGGATGCGAGACAAACACAGAGACACACACGCAAATGCACACGCATGCACTGAGATGCTTAAAGAGCGACAGTCATACACACATACATGCAGACACATAGAGTGTGATACAGACATGCAACACACACAGTGAGAAACACACAGGCACACACAGAGACACACACACACAGAAGTGAGTCATAAGGGGTTGACTTATGTGTCATTGTAATGAGTTTGTGTTTGTACTTATGCCTCCACTGTGGCATTCATTCATATAGTTGAAATGCATGTGGTAATTGCACATACTATGGTGGAAGGTGGATCGTGCTGGCTCCCGGGATGTGAGTGACTGGCATTCATTCATGTAATTGAAATGCGTGTGGTAATTGCACATACTATGGTGGAAGGTGGATCATGCTGGCTCCCGGGGTGTGATTACGTGTGAGTGATTGCGTTTGAGTGCGAGATTGAGTGATTGCGTGTGAGTGATTGAGTGAGTGTGTTAGTGAGTGTGTGTGATTGAGTGAGTGTGTTAGTGAGTGTGTGTGATTGAGTAAGAATGTGAGAGTGTGTATGATAGCGAGAGGGTGTGAGTTATTGAGGGTGAGTGTGATTGAGGGTGTGTGTGTGATTGAGGGTGTGTGTGTGATTGTGATTGAGTGTGACTGCGAGACTGTAAGTGTGAGAGTGTGATTGAGTGTGAGACTGTGAGAGTGTGATTGAGTGATTGAGTGTGAGAGTGAGACTGTGTGAGAGTGTGAGTGTGATTGAGTGAGACTGTGAGAGTGTGATTGAGAGTGAGAGTGTGTGAGTGTGATTGAGTGAGACTGTGAGAGTGTGATTGAGTGAGACTGTGTGAGTGTGATTGAGTGTGTGAGTGATTGGGTGTGAGACAGAGAGTGAGAGAGACTGTGTGAGACTGAGAGTGTGAGAATGTGAGTGTGAGAGAGTGTGTGAGACTGTGAGAGTGTGAGAGACTGTGAGAGTGTGAGAGACTGTGAGAGACTGTGAGACTGAGAGTGTGAGAGACTGTGAGACTGAGAGTGTGTGAGACTGAGAGTGTGTGAGACTGAGAGTGTGTGAGACTGAGAGTGTGTGAGACTGTGCAAGAGACTGTGCAAGAGACTGTGCAAGAGACTGTGCAAGAGACTGTGCAAGAGACTGTGCAAGAGACTGTGCAAGAGACTGTGCAAGAGACTGTGCGAGTGTGAGAGAGTGTGAGACTGTGAGATGAGAGGGAGTGTGAGACTGTGAGAGTGTGTGAGAGTGTGAGAGAGAGTGTGAGAGACTGTGAGACTGAGACTGTGAGACTGAGTGTGAGAGACTGTGAGACAGAGAGTGTGAGACAGAGAGTGTGAGACAGAGAGTGTGAGACAGAGAGTGTGAGACTGAGAGTGTGAGACTGAGAGTGTGAGACTGAGAGTGTGAGAGAGACTGTGAGAGAGACTGTGAGAGAGACTGTGAGAGAGACTGTGAGAGAGACTGTGAGAGAGACTGTGAGAGAGACTGTGAGAGAGACTGTGAGAGAGACTGTGTGTGTGAGAGTGTGAGAGCGTGTGAGACTGAGAGAGTGTGAGACTGTGAGAGTGTGGGAGAGAGTGTGGGAGAGAGTGTGAGAGAGACTGTGTGTGTGAGACTGTGAGAGCATGTGAGAGTGTGAGAGCATGAGACTGAGAGTGTGGATGAGTGAGACTGAGAGTGTGGATGAGTGAGACTGAGAGTGTGGATGAGTGAGACTGAGAGTGTGGATGAGTGAGACAGTGTGAGAGTGAGAGAGAGAGACTGTGAGAGTGAGAGAGAGAGACTGTGAGAGTGAGAGAAAGAGACTGTGAGAGTGTGAGACTGTGAGAGTGTGAGAGCGTGTGAGACAGAGTGTGAATGAGTGAGAGACTGTGAGAGTGAGAGACTGTGAGAGTGTGAGACTGTGAGAGTGTGAGACTGTGAGAGCGTTCGAGACTGAGAGCGTGCGAGACTGAGAGCGTGCGAGACTGAGAGCGTGCGAGACTGAGAGCGTGCGAGACTGAGAGCGTGCGAGACTGAGAGAGTGCGAGACTGAGAGAGTGCGAGTGTACGAGACAGAGACTGTGTGTGTGAGAGACTGTGTGTGAGACTGTGTGAGTGCGAGACAGAGAGTGCGAGACAGAGAGTGCGAGACAGAGAGTGCGAGACAGAGAGTGCGAGACAGAGAGTGCGAGACAGAGAGTGCGAGACAGAGAGTGCGAGACAGAGAGTGCGAGACAGAGAGTGCGAGACAGAGAGTGCGAGACAGAGAGTGCGAGACAGAGAGTGCGAGACAGAGTGCGAGACAGAGAGTGCGAGACAGAGAGTGCGAGACAGAGAGTGCGAGACAGAGAGTGCGAGACAGAGAGTGCGAGACAGAGAGTGCGAGACAGAGAGTGCGAGACAGAGAGTATGTGAGTGTGTGAGAGTGAGACTGTGTGAGAGTGAGAGACTATGTGAGAGTGAGAGTGAGAGAGAGAGAGACAGTGTGAGAGAGAGACTGTGTGAGAGAGAGACTGTGAGAGTGAGAGACTGTGAGAGTGAGAGAGAGAGACTATGTGAGAGTGAGAGACTATGTGAGAGTGGGAGAGAGAGAGACTATGAGAGTGTGAGAGAGAGACTGTGAGAGTAAGAGACTGTGAGAGTAAGAGACTGTGAGACTGTGTGACTGTGAGACTGTGTGAGTGTGAGACTGAGACTGAGACTGTGAGTGCAAGACTGTGAGTGCAAGACTGTGAGTGCAAGACTGTGAGTGCAAGACTGTGAGTGCAAGACTGTGAGTGCAAGACTGTGAGTGCAAGACTGTGAGTGCAACAGTGTGAGAGTGAGAGAGAGAGACTGAGACTGAGAGTGTGTGAGACTGAGAGTGTGAGAGTGTGTGAGTGAGAGAGAGAGACTGTGAGAGTGTGAGAGAGAAAGACTGAGAGTAAGAGACTGTGAGACAGTGTGAGACTGTGTGAGAGTGAGACTGTGTGTGAGAGTGTGTGAGACTGTGACTGTGTGAAACTGTGTGTGAGACTGTGTGAGACTGAGAGAGACTGAGAGAGACACTGAGAGTGTGAAACTGTGTGAGACTGTGAGACTGACTGTGAGACTGTGACTGTGTGAGAGACTGTGTGAGACTGTGAGACAGTGTGTGAGAGTGTGTGAGAGTGTGTGAGAGTGTGAGAGTGTGAGCGACTGTGTGAGACTGCGAGAGTGTGAGACTGCGAGAGTGTGAGACTGCGAGAGTGTGAGACTGCGAGAGTGTGAGACTGCAAGAGTGTGAGACTGCGAGAGTGTGAGACTGCGAGAGTGTGAGACTGCGAGAGTGTGAGACTGCGAGAGTGTGAGACTGCGAGAGTGTGAGACTGCGAGAGTGTGAGACTGCGAGAGTGTGAGACTGCGAGAGTGTGAGACTGCGAGAGTGTGAGACTGCGAGAGTGTGAGACTGCGAGAGTGTGAGACTGTGTGAGAGACTGTGTGAGACGGTGTGTGAGAGAGTGTGAGAGTGTAAGAGACTTTGAGAGTGTGAGGGACTGTGAGAGACTGTGAGAGTGTGAGAGACTGTGTGAGACTGCGAGAGAGACTGTGTGAGACTGCGAGAGAGGCTTGTGAGATTGTGAGAGTGTGAGACTGAGAGTGTGAGACTGTGTGAAAGTGTGAGACTGTGTGAAAGTGTGAGAGACTGTGAGAGTGTGAGAGACTGTGAGAGTGTGAGAGACTGTGTTAGACTGCGAGAGAGACTGTGTGAGACTGAGAGTGTGTGAGACAGAGTGTGTGAGACTGTGAGAGTGTGTGAGACTGTGAGAGTGTGAGGGACTGTGAGAGTGTGAGGGACTGTGAGACTGCGAGAGAGACTGTGAGAGACAGTGTGTGAGACTGAGAGTGTGTGAGACTGAGAGTGTGAGGGACTGAGAGTGTGTGAGACTGAGAGTGTGAGGGACTGAGAGTGTGAGGGACTGAGAGTGTGAGGGACTGAGAGTGTGAGGGACTGAGAGTGTGAGGGACTGAGAGTGTGAGGGACTGAGAGTGTGAGACTGCGAGAGAGACTGTGTGAGACTGCGAGAGAGACTGTGTGAGACTGCGACTGCGAGAGAGACTGTGTGAGACTGCGAGAGAGACTGTGAGAGACTGCGAGAGAGACTGTGAGAGACTGCGAGAGAGACTGTGAGAGACTGCGAGAGAGACTGTGAGAGACTGTGAGAGACTGCGAGAGTGTGAGACTGTGAGACTGTGAGAGTGAGAGACTGAGAGTGTGAGAGTGTGAGAGACTGTGAGACTGTGAGAGTGAGAGACTGAGACTGTGAGAGTGTAAGAGACTGTGAGAGTGTAAGAGACTGTGAGAGTGTAAGAGACTGTGAGAGTGTAAGAGACTGTGAGAGTGTAAGAGACTGTGTGAGACTGCGAGAGAGACTGTGTGAGACTGCGAGAGAGACTGTGTGAGACTGCGAGAGAGACTGTGTGAGACTGCGAGAGAGACTGTGTGAGACTGCGAGAGAGACTGTGTGAGACTGCGAGAGAGACTGTGTGAGACTGAGAGTGTGTGAGACAGAGTGTGTGAGACTGTGAGAGTGTGTGAGACTGTGAGAGTGTGAGGGACTGTGAGACTGCGAGAGAGACTGTGAGAGACAGAGTGTGAGACTGAGAGTGTGTGAGACTGAGAGTGTGAGGGACTGAGAGTGTGAGGGACTGAGAGTGTGAGGGACTGAGAGTGTGAGGGACTGAGAGTGTGAGGGACTGAGAGTGTGAGGGACTGAGAGTGTGAGACTGCGAGAGAGACTGTGTGAGACTGCGAGTGTGTGAGACTGCGAGTGTGTGAGACTGCGAGTGTGTGAGACTGCGAGTGTGTGAGACTGCGAGTGTGTGAGACTGCGAGTGTGTGAGACTGCGAGTGTGTGAGACTGCGAGTGTGTGAGACTGCGAGTGTGTGAGACTGCGAGTGTGTGAGACTGCGAGTGTGTGAGACTGCGAGTGTGTGAGACTGCGAGAGAGACTGTGTGAGACTGCGAGAGAGACTGTGTGAGACTGCGAGAGAGACAGAGTGTGAGACTGAGAGTGTGAGACTGAGAGTGTGAGACTGAGAGTGTGTGAGACTGCGAGAGAGACTGTGTGAGACTGCGAGAGAGACTGTGTGAGACTGCGACTGCGAGAGAGACTGTGTGAGACTGCGAGAGAGACTGTGAGAGACTGCGAGAGAGACTGTGAGAGACTGCGAGAGAGACTGTGAGAGACTGCGAGAGAGACTGTGAGAGACTGCGAGAGTGTGAGACTGAGAGTGTGAGAGTGTGAGAGACTGTGAGACTGTGAGAGTGAGAGACTGAGACTGTGAGAGTGTAAGAGACTGTGAGAGTGTAAGAGACTGTGAGAGTGTAAGAGACTGTGAGAGTGTAAGAGACTGTGAGAGTGTAAGAGACTGTGAGAGTGTAAGAGACTGTGTGAGACTGCGAGAGAGACTGTGTGAGACTGCGAGAGAGACTGTGTGAGACTGAGAGTGTGTGAGACAGAGTGTGTGAGACTGTGAGAGTGTGTGAGACTGTGAGAGTGTGAGGGACTGTGAGAGTGTGAGGGACTGTGAGACTGCGAGAGAGACTGTGAGAGACAGAGTGTGAGACTGAGAGTGTGTGAGACTGAGAGTGTGAGGGACTGAGAGTGTGAGGGACTGAGAGTGTGAGGGACTGAGAGTGTGAGGGACTGAGAGTGTGAGGGACTGAGAGTGTGAGGGACTGAGAGTGTGAGACTGCGAGAGAGACTGTGTGAGACTGCGAGAGAGACTGTGTGAGACTGCGACTGCGAGAGAGACTGTGTGAGACTGCGAGAGAGACTGTGAGAGACTGCGAGAGAGACTGTGAGAGACTGCGAGAGAGACTGTGAGAGACTGCGAGAGAGACTGTGAGAGACTGCGAGAGTGTGAGAGACTGAGAGTGTGAGAGTGTGAGAGACTGAGAGTGTGAGAGTGTGAGAGACTGTGAGACTGTGAGAGTGAGAGACTGAGACTGTGAGAGTGTAAGAGACTGTGAGAGTGTAAGAGACTGTGAGAGTGTAAGAGACTGTGAGAGTGTAAGAGACTGTGAGAGTGTAAGAGACTGTGTGAGACTGCGAGAGAGACTGTGTGAGACTGCGAGAGAGACTGTGTGAGACTGCGAGAGAGACTGTGTGAGACTGCGAGAGAGACTGTGTGAGACTGCGAGAGAGACTGTGTGAGACTGCGAGAGAGACTGTGTGAGACTGAGAGTGTGTGAGACAGAGTGTGTGAGACTGTGAGAGTGTGTGAGACTGTGAGAGTGTGAGGGACTGTGAGACTGCGAGAGAGACTGTGAGAGACAGAGTGTGAGACTGAGAGTGTGTGAGACTGAGAGTGTGAGGGACTGAGAGTGTGAGGGACTGAGAGTGTGAGGGACTGAGAGTGTGAGACTGCGAGAGAGACTGTGTGAGACTGCGAGAGAGACTGTGTGAGACTGTGAGAGAGACTGTGTGAGACTGCGAGTGTGTGAGACTGCGAGTGTGTGAGACTGCGAGTGTGTGAGACTGCGAGTGTGTGAGACTGCGAGTGTGTGAGACTGCGAGTGTGTGAGACTGCGAGTGTGTGAGACTGCGAGTGTGTGAGACTGCGAGTGTGTGAGACTGCGAGTGTGTGAGACTGAGAGTATGTGAGACTGAGAGTATGTGAGACTGAGAGTGTGTGAGACTGCGAGAGAGACTGTGTGAGACTGCGAGAGAGACTGTGTGAGACTGCGAGAGAGACAGAGTGTGAGACTGAGAGTGTGAGACTGAGAGTGTGAGACTGAGAGTGTGTGAGACTGCGAGAGAGACTGTGTGAGACTGCGAGAGAGACTGTGTGAGACTGCGACTGCGAGAGAGACTGTGTGAGACTGCGAGAGAGACTGTGAGAGACTGCGAGAGAGACTGTGAGAGACTGCGAGAGAGACTGTGAGAGACTGCGAGAGAGACTGTGAGAGACTGCGAGAGAGACTGTGAGAGACTGCGAGAGTGTGAGACTGAGAGTGTGAGAGTGTGAGAGACTGAGAGTGTGAGAGTGTGAGAGACTGTGAGACTGTGAGAGTGAGAGACTGAGACTGTGAGAGTGTAAGAGACTGTGAGAGTGTAAGAGACTGTGAGAGTGTAAGAGACTGTGAGAGTGTAAGAGACTGTGTGAGACTGCGAGAGAGACTGTGTGAGACTGCGAGAGAGACTGTGTGAGACTGCGAGAGAGACTGTGTGAGACTGCGAGAGAGACTGTGTGAGACTGCGAGAGAGACTGTGTGAGACTGCGAGAGAGACTGTGTGAGACTGCGAGAGAGACTGTGTGAGACTGCGAGAGAGACTGTGTGAGACTGCGAGAGAGACTGTGTGAGACTGCGAGAGAGACTGTGTGAGACTGCGAGAGAGACTGTGTGAGACTGCGAGTGTGTGGGACTGAGAGTGTGTGGGACTGAGAGTGTGTGGGACTGAGTGTGTGGGACTGAGAGTGTGTGGGACTGAGAGTGTGTGGGACTGAGAGTGTGTGGGACTGAGAGTGTGTGGGACTGAGAGTGTGTGGGACTGAGAGTGTGTGGGACTGAGAGTGTGTGGGACTGAGAGTGTGTGGGACTGAGAGTGTGTGGGACTGAGAGTGTGTGGGACTGAGAGTGTGTGGGACTGAGAGTGTGTGGGACTGAGAGTGTGAGGGACTGAGAGTGTGAGGGACTGAGAGTGTGAGGGACTGAGAGTGTGAGGGACTGTGAGAGTGTGAGGGACTGTGAGAGTGTGAGGGACTGTGTGAGACTGCGAGAGAGACTGTGAGAGACTGAGAGTGTGAGACTGTGTGAAAGTGTGAGACTGAGAGTGTGAGACTGTGTGAGAGTGTGAGACTGTGTGAGAGTGTGACTATGTGAGAGTGTGAGACAGAGTGTGTGCGACTGTGAGACTGAGAGTGTGTGCGACTGTGAGACTGAGAGTGTGTGCGACTGTGAGACTGAGAGTGTGTGCGACTGTGAGACTGAGAGTGTGTGCGACTGTGAGACTGAGAGTGTGTGCGACTGTGAGACTGAGAGTGTGTGAGAGACTGTGTGAGAGTGTGAGACAGAATGTGTGCTTTGCAATGCGTTGCTTACCCCTCTGGCACTCAAAGGGTTAAGTTGAGCTAACATAGCAATATAACACACGGTGGCTCTCCAGTTGAGGCAATGTAGCAATATGCTGAGGTATCAAATAGAAAGTGGTGTTTGAGGCTTGCCCTCTGTAACATACAGCAAAGCATCTCTCTCCCTTTAAGGAGAAAGGGTGGGAATCAGGAAGCAGGAAGTGGAGGAGTGACAGTTGAGACTGTGAGGTGACTGAAGAGATGATGAGTTAAATAAGAGTTGCTATTAAGTTTGTATTTTATGGGAACATTACACCCTCATACTGAAACAGAGTGTATGGAGGGTTACAGTTGTCTGTGGGAGGTGAAACAGTGTGTTTGTGGGGTCATGATCCTGAGTGAGAGTGTGAGTGGACCGGGAGAAGTTGCTGATATCCCTACCTCAGGAGCGAGTGGCAGTTATATTTTTTTTTTTTGTCAGTTGGATACTGGTGGGAGGGCTGGAGGGGGCGGGCCAACTCCCTGTATGATAAACACGCCCCCATTGAATCACCCAATGAGAGCAGTAAAGTCCCCATTCAATCACCCAATAGGAGTTGTGTCTCCTAATGAGACATAAATTATGTAATGAGGCATTCTGTTCAATGCGAGTTTCTTTTCTGAGGAGACATAAATTATGTTCTGTGTGTGGGGTACCATAAATTATGCAATGAGGCTTATTCTTTTATATATATAGATATATATATATATATATATATATATATATATATATATATATATACACTAGCAATGTGGGACGGCACTGCCCGTCAGGATATATAGGGAATTAATGCACACACGCGGATGCAAGACAAACACACACAGAGACACACACGCAAATGCACATGCCTGCACTGAGATGCATAAAGAGCGACACAGTCAAGCACACATATATGCAATGCACAACATGCAGACACATAGAGTGTGATACAAACCTGCAACACACACAGTGAGGAACACACAGAGACACACACACACACAGAAGTGAGTCATAAGGGGGTGACTTATGTGTCATTGTAATGAGTTTGTGTTTGTACTTATGCATCCACTGTGGCATTCATTAATATAGTTGAAATGCATGTGGTAATTGCACATACTATGGTGGAAGGTGGATTGTGCTGGTTCCCGGGGTGTTAGTGCGTGTGTATGAGTGGCATTCATTCATGTAGTTGAAATGCATGTGGTAATTGCACATACTATGGTAGAAGGTGGATCATGCTGGCTCCCAGGGTGTGAGTGAGTGTGAATGAGACGATGGTGGAAGGTGGATCATGCTGGCTCCCGGGGTGTGAGTGAGTGTGAGTGAGTGCTTGTGTGTGAGTGATTGCATGTGAGTGTGTTAGTGAGTGTGTGTGAGTGTGTGTGATTGAGTGAGAGTGTGTGAGTGTGAGAGAGTGTGAGTGAGAGGGTGTATGAGAGGGAGTGAGACAGTGTGAGTGAGAGAGTGTGAGTGAGAGAGAGTGTGAGTGTGTGTGAGTGAGAGTGCGTGAGAGTGTGTTATTGAGTGTGTGTGATTGAGTGTGTGTGTGTGTTTTTTGTCTGATGTGTTTGTGTCTGTGGTGTAGGAGCGAGTGGCAGCCGTTTTGTTTTTTCAGTTACTTGAATAGTGGTGGGCGGGCTGGATAGTGGGGGCAGGCCAACTCCCTGCATGATATAAATCACTCCCCCATTGAATCACCCAATGGTAGCAGTAACTCCTCTTTACTTAAGTTGAGGTAACATAGCAATATAACACACGGTGGCCCCTCAGTTGAGACAGCGTAGCAATATGCTGAGGGAACAAATAGAAAGTGGTGTTTGAGGCTTGCCCTTTGTAACATACAGCAAAGCATCTCTCTCCCTTTAAGGAGAAAGGGCGGGAGTAAGGAAGCAGGAAGTGGAGGAGTGACAGTTGAAAACAGACAGTTAGTGAGGTTGACTGAAGAGATGAAAAGAGTTCAATAAAAGAGTTGCTATTAAGTTTATCCCTGAGTTTGTATTTTATGGAAACATTACACCCTCGTACTGAAACAGTGTATGGAGGGTTACAATTATCTGTGGGAGGTAAAACAGTGTATTTGTGAGGGTCATGATCTGAGTGAGAGTGTGTGTGCACCAGGGGAAGTTATTGATATCCCCTACTTCAGGACCGAGTGGCGGCTATATTTTTTTTGTCAGTTGGATAGTGGTGGGCAGGCTGGAGGGGGTGGGTCAACTCCCTGTATGATAAACATGCCCCCACTGAATCACCCAAAGGGAGCAGTAATGTCCCCATTGAATCACCCAGTAGGAGTTGTGTCTCCTAATGAGACATAAATTATGTAATGAGGCATTCTGTTCAATGTGTGTTTGTTTTCTGAGGAGACATAAATTATGTTCTCAGAAATAACGGTGCACCACCACTTAGTATAAGGGGTGCCCAAGTAACTAGGCAAAGGAGTGTGCTCGGATAATGTCAACTCTAAATCAAAAAGGAAAGAAAAAGGAAAATATCCTAATCAGCACCAAACCATATCCCCCAAAAAAAGAGCATAGACAGAGGGTATATATCTATGGAGTCCTTCCCTATAATCCTAAAAAGTATCTAATAAATAATAAAATATAACTTTTATTAGTATATTAAAAAGTCTAGCGAATTAAAATAATATAAATAATAAAGAGTGCCAAAAGTAAAGCCGCATCCTAACACTGGGATGCAGACTATAATAGTAGTGGTAAGTGGAGATATTTCCAGTTATAGTACCATACACCTGGAAATAAATCAAATTGTACTCCACTAATTGAGGGGTATTTCTAAGGAACAAATAGTCCTCTTATATAATTTTACTCCATTTTTCAAATTTATGCATATAGCTATAAATAAATATAATAGAGCTACATATATAGGACTTTTTATACTCAATTAAATTACAATACCCACTATACTGATTGTGAATTCACATTATGTATATCACATACAGCTAACCATATATTACAATCAATTTACGCAGAGAGTCTTTCTAATAGTTAGCTGAATATTGAGATCCGGTATAACACTTTTTAATAATGTGGATCATTGATATATTACTCAGAGACAGTATATCAGAACACTAAAAACCTCTCTGAGCAATTGTCTCTCTTATTGACAAAGAATGTAGCTACAATGTACTGTGTGGGTTCTGTGTCTTGTTACAAGAATATCTAGTTAGAATGCTATCGAAACATTGTATCGAAGCATTCTTTATCTCTCATCAAGCAGCATGGTTAGATCGTGTGAGTAGGATCTGCCAACTGATCTATTACCGCTCTCAAGAGTTAATCTGTGTCCATCAGTATTAGATGAGCTAACATAACATTGCTCAGCTTCAAAAAATAACAGGGCTATGCACTGCACCGTAGCCGGCGCTATGCCGACACCGTTATTTCGTGGGCAAACGCCGTCTATAAGTATCTGTCTATAGCTCCTAGATCGATATAACTGTGGACTTGACACCGAGGACACGAGCTGATAAGAAACGTAATATGTTGTCATATCCAATCAGTAAAGCATGAGTGCCGAACGTATATATATATATACGCTGTACTGTCACTGCTCAGAGTAATCTCGCTATTGAGCTATATTCATTCACACCACTTTCATGCACAGCTGTTCTATCCCTATCCAGCGCTCAATGAAATCTAATAAAGCTGTATAAATCACCCACACACACTATCATACACAGCTACATTCTAAGATCTGATACCCCTCAAATAAATGATCTGTAAGCACTTCTTATTTAAACATAAAGATAGCCCCGACGTACGTTTCGCCTAACGGGCTTTATCAAGGGTAAAACCCGGCGTGATATAGCCGGTTTATATACTCATAAACCCTCCTACAGAAGGGAGTGGTTATTGATGACTCGAGGAGAATCACAATCACTGATTTAGTCAAAAATCTTCCTTTTATATTTAATTATCTGATCTAATCATTTGTTAATAATAATGTCCTTGTATAGGGAACGGACTAGTGAGAGGCTCTGACTAATCAGTGATTGTGATTCTCCTCGAGTCATCAGTAACCACTCCCTTCTGTAGGAGGGTTTATGAGTATATAAACCGGCTATATCACGCCGGGTTTTACCCTTGATAAAGCCCGTTAGGCGAAACGTACGTCGGGGCTATCTTTATGTTTAAATAAGAATAAGAATAATAATATAATAATAATTTGTGATTTTTATAGCGCTTTTCTCCCTGTGAGACTCAAAGCACTTTACAGATCTATAAACAGACATAAAATTTAAGGGTTCCATTATGGTCACATGAGTTGACTGAATGCCTGATAAAAGAGATGGGTCTTTAGCTTTTTTTTAAAAGTCTGTAATGATGGTGCCTCTCTGATTGAGGATGGTAAAGAGTTCCAGAATGTGGGGGCAGCGTAGCTGAATGCTCGGGAACCTGAGGTTGTCTTTATTCTGGGCACTGACAGGAGGGATCTGTTGGCTGACCGCAGTGAGTGGGATTGAATATACGGTGTCAGGAGCTCTTTCATGTACTGTGGGCCTTGATTATTTAAGGCTTTGAAGGTCAGCAGGCCAATTTTAAAATATGTTCGCCATTTAATTGGAAGCCAATGCAGGGAGTGGAGAACGGGTGTTATGTGACATGAGCGGGTTTTATTGGTCAGTAGTCTGGCCATTTTGTACTGTCTGTAGGTGATGGAGTTCTTTTTCTGGGAGGCCCAAGTAAAGTGCATTACAATGATCTAGGCGAGAAGCCACAAATGCATGGACTAATGTTGGCATATCATCCGGTGGAATTAAGTGTTGTATCCTGGATATGTTTCTCAGATGAAAGAAGGCAGATTTTATTACAGAAGAGATCTGCTGTTTAAATGATGGTCCAGAGTCAATCATCACTCCGAGACTTCGTACCTCTGTTGAACTAATGAGTTCAGAGCCTCCAAGTTCCAGGCAAGCTGGGTGATCCTGAGATATTCTTGTTGCCCGGGGTCCCCTCACCAAGAGTAACTCTGTTTTGTCAGGGTTCACTTTAAGACAACTAGCATTCATCCACTCTATGAGGTCTGCTAAGCAACTGTTGATGAGGCATGTTGGGTCTTTAGTATCTGGAGCAAAAGAGAAGTAGAGTTGTGTGTCATCTGCGTAACAGTGATATCTTAGGCCGTGTCTTCTGATGATGTCTCCCAGTGGTAGTAAGTAAATTGCGAATAGCATAGGAGACAAGATGGAACCTTGTGGAACTCCGCAAGCTAATTCTGTTGGTGCCGATGAGCAAGATCCTGATGTTACTCTCTGTGATCTACCAGTGAGGAAAGATTTAAACCAGTTAAGAACTGTGCCTCCTAGACCACAGATGTGCTGCAAGCGCGCTATTAAAATCCCATGGTCAATGGTGTCAAATGCAGCTGAGAGATCTAGGAGGATTAGGATGGAGTAATCACCTTTGTCTCTCACCAAAAGGAGATCATTTAGCACTCGGACTAGCGCTGTTTCCGTGCTATGGCGGCATCTGAAACCTGACTGGAAAGGATCAAAGATGTTATAGCTTGATAGATGGGCCTCCAGTTGAGTTGCCACTACTTTTTCAATGAGTTTCCCCAGAAATGGAAGGTTGGATACTGGTCTGTAGTTTGCTATACAGTCTGGGTCTAGTGATGGTTTCTTTAGGAGGGGTTTTACCACTGCTTCTTTTAGAGGATCCGGGAAGATTCCAGTTTTTAGTGAACACTCCACTATTTTTGTGAGGGCTGGGGCAAGTGTTTCAGTACATGAAGATATGAGACGAGTTGGGGCAGGGTCTAAGTCACACGTAGTGGGGGCGCAATTTTTGCATGGTTCTTTTAACTTCCTCTATATCCACATTTGTAAAAGTAGACCATAAACTGGGGGAATCTGGTGGGTAACTGGTTGGCCTGCTGTGATGGAGGCTCGGATGGAGGAAATCTTGTCTGTGAAGAAGATCGCAAATTCTTCACACTTATCTTAAGAAAAGTTGGTGGGTATATGCATGCATGCTGGTTTGCAGAGCTTTTCCACTGTGCGAAACAGTTGCCTGGGTCTGTTGCGGGAAAGTGTGATTTCACGTGACAAAAATGAGGATTTTTTCTGACTTATCTTAAATTGATATTCATTTAGGTGATTGGTAAGAGCAACTTTGTCCTCTGGGTCATGTGTCCTGCACCACCTTCTCTCGAGTTCACGGCCTGTTCTCTTCAATTCTCTGATGGTGCTATCAAACCAAGGTGCATTATTGTGAGTTTTGATAGTGCATATGCGTGATGGTGCAATGATTTCTAGGGTGTCCCTTATGGTTTTGTTGTAGAGTTGGACTAAGTAGCCAGGGTCTTTACAAGTGCCCATCAGTTCACTTAGATCCATAGTTGATGTTACGTCCAGTGGGGTCACCCCTTTTATGAGCGGTGTTTGACCAGGTTCTGAAGCTGTGGTCTGTCTGAGTGTGATCTAATGTAGAAGTGTATGAAGTGGTGGTCTGACCATACAACTGGATTTACAGTTACCGGCGACATTTCTAGTCCACACTGGAACACTAGATCAAGTGTATGACCTTTTCTGTGGGTGGAAGTGGCAACTATTTGTATGAAGCCGAGCGCACTCATCAGGCTGAGGAGGTCCTGCCCAAGTTGGGATAGTGTGTCATCAATCCAAGTGTTGAAGTCTCCCAATATAATCCATCTAGGGTGTTCAAGCATTAAACCAGTCAAAAGGTCTGAGAGTTCTTGAAGAAATCTCTTCCCATCTCCTGGGGGTCTGTATATTAACAGTATCCGAAATCCTCTATCTATTGAGATGCTAGTGGCTACACATTCAAAAGATTGGGGTGTGTGGACTGATATTGGCCTGGGGTTTAAGGATGATTTGACTCAGATCATTACTCCACCACCCTTGCGCTCTTGTCTCGGGCGGTGGAACACTGTACAATTGCCTGGAACAGCTGCTGAGAGGATAGGCCCCGCATTGTCATCTAGCCACGATTCTGTGATGCACGCTAATTCACATGTTTCAATAAGTTTGGCGATAATAGCTGTTTTGTTCTTTATTGATCTGGCATTGCACAGGATTGATCTGATAGGAGAGTCTTGGTGTTCTGAGTTCTTGCTCTGTACTTTGGAAACAATGTGTCTTCTTATGGGGATCACACAAAGAGGTTTCCTTGATTTGAATGTGCGCTTTTTGTGGCTTCTGGATTGAATCACTTCAATTGGGTTTGCAGGTAGAAGTGGTGGAGTGGCTATGATAGTGTCAGGAGATTGAACTTTAAGTTTTGATTTTCCACCACAGCAGCCCCTGTGAGTGCCTTTGAAGATGCCAAGTGATTTTAAAGTAACCACTTGCAAGGGGATGAGTGGAGAGACCACTTTTTGGGGTTGTAGGGAATACAGATATGAGGCAGAATAGGTGATCATTCCCTCAGCAGTAAGGGGGTTATAATAGCCTCTGAGGTTTACAGGGATGTCAGCTGTGGGGGATGATCACATTGTCCTGTTCTTTAGGATGCAGGCAAGTGTGAGGTGTGGAATTTTGCACTTCAGGATGCTTTGTAGATAACAGATAAGAAAGCATGCATGTAGGTCAGATTACAGTGTTTCAAATATGGTTCAGTGAAATATATAGTTGATTTTTTTTTCTTTTTGTTTCTTTGTTTTTTCATCAATAAGTTTTCACAGTGTGTAGAAATTAAATCTGAGTATTGCTGAATAGATAATCAAATCCAAAACCCAATTAACAACTGGAGGTGAGTATAGGTGATCATTCCCTCAGCATTCATAGGGATAAATAGCATCTAAGTTTTGCAAGGATGTCAGCTGTGGGTAATGATCACCTTGTCCTGTTCTATAGGATGCAGGCCTGTGTGAGGTGTGGAATTTTGCACTTCAGGCTGCTTTGTAGATAACATAGATAAGAAAGTATGCATGCAGGTCAGATTACAGGAGTTCAAAACCAGTGTGTTTCAGTGAAATATATATATATATATATATATATATATATATATATTTCATCAATAAGTTTTCTGAGTGTTTAGAAATGAAATCTGAGCATTGCTGAATGGATGATCAAATACAAAACCCAAATAACAACTGGAGGAGAGTCAGTTTTATAGTTTCAATGTACCTTGTTTGTGGTGTTCCAGTGAAGTTATCTCTTCTTAGCAGTAAGAGGGTCCAGGGGAAGTATATTTCAATCCACTGTATATCTCAGTGTTATAATGCCGTCCGTTGAATTTTGGTAAATCCAGGTATGTGGAATGTGGAGTAGAGCTTGGTCCTTGGAATATTTTTGGTGAATTTTGAAAGCAAGGAGTTTATAATGAAGGTAATTCCTGGAGAGGTCAGGAGCATGAGAAAAGTGTGGCAGCCAGCAGGGGTGCCTAACTGATGAGTAGTGCTTACAGATAATTTATTTGAGGGGTATCAGATCTTAGAATGTAGCTGTGTATGATAGTGTGTGTGGGTGATTTATACAGCTTTATTAGATTTCATTGAGCGCTGGATAGGGATAGAACATTTGCTATTATTCCTTTTGTTTTTTATGTATATGGCTCCTGCTCTGTGAATATTGGGATTTCTTTAGGCTCTTGTAATGATTTCATATGATTTTCTTTAGTCACAGTGTTCCTATGCGCATTACCTTTTGTCCTTCCGGCATAACCACCTAGCAAAGCTAGTGGGTAGGCAGCAGCCTCCCGGACAGAATTTGCCAGAACTGAAACAAAGCTCAAGCTGTGCACGTGCACAGCAGGAGCGTATCAGCCAATCAGGTGATCAGGACAGCCGTGCAGAGCGCGGAAGTCCTAATCACCTCAGATTTTTAAAATGGCAACGTTGATGGAGGACGCTATCTCTGTGTCTGCCACAGATAGAGTGGATGCTTCTCCCAGAGACAGCCCCATCAATCTTAAAAAGCTTCATAAGAGAGCCTATCGTGCCAGGGATCTATCCTCTTCTTCTGAGGAGGAGGATATGTTCCCAGTTGATAATAAGAAGAGAAGATTTCTTTCCTCATCCTCTTCATGCTCCTCTGAGGATAAAGATTTTGGTCCTTCTTCTCCTCAAGCTCGTTTGAGCAAGCGACATATTAAAGGGACAGGAACCACTAAAACTAAAAAGGTGTTCCCCTCGTTTGAGATATCTAAAAATGTAAAGCAAAAAAGGGACAGTTCTCATTGGAGTGCTGCAAGTCCCTCTACGTCCTCCTCCTCCAGAGTGTTTGCTCATTCATCATCCCGAACTCGGTCCGCTTCCAGACAGGCTTCACCTGAAATTGACTGGGAGTCTGAGGAGCTGGTTCGCTCTGCAGCTTCCACTGAAAGAGGAAAGCTGAGTAATACTCAGATGACAAGAGTGAGCCTTTTCGGTAAAGTGCTCCCGTCTAAATTATTCCATACAAGATGGGCAATCGAACAGGATTCGCAGGTCAGGGATTTTGCTAAACTAGCTTTCAGATCCCCGCTAGTAAAAGAGGATGACCTCCTCCTTAGGAACCATATTGGTATTCCGGACATTCAGGCTCTAATGGCTCCTGAGGTGGATCCAGCACTGCTATCCATTACTGGAAACAACGTATCCGTGGATACCATGGATCAGACGTTGCGCAATATCCAGTATAAAGTTGCGGATGCTGCTGGTCCTCTGTTACTTATGCTTGATAAGGCAGAAAAAGAGGGATCTGTTCATAACCCCTCTTCATCATCTTTACTGGCTTCTAAAATGGCTCTTTTGAAAGCTACCAGCAGGGCCTGTCACGGATTTGAAGACTCTCAGACTTAAGGTTTGGTAAAAACTTAACTTTATTAAAGGTTAAAGGCAGTCCCCGTAGGGTAAACATACATAACAATACAGCAGTAATAGCAGATATAATAGGTTCTACCGGCCTTGCCTAAATACCGGGCAAGGCAACCCAAGTGACAGTAATAATGACAGGCTCTACCGACCTTGCCTATACCAGGTAAGGCAACCGTGAGATGACATATACCGGCTCTACCGGCCTTACCAATACCGGGCAAGGCAGCCCAAGGAATGCGGAATGGAGGCTCTACCGGCCCTGCCAACCTTCAAGATGGTGATGTTCAAGGTTCTGCCGGCCTTAACAATACCGGGCAAGGCAGCCCAAAAGAGTACTGTAGTAGGCTCTACCGGCCCTGCCAATACCGGGTAAGGCAACCTTAAGGATGGTAACGTACAAGGTTCTACCGGCCTTACCAATACCGGGCAGAGCAGCCTGAGCGAGTAGACCAGCTGTCAGATGGCTAAGACAGCAGAGAGAAATAGGAATTATGGTCTTACTCAGCAGAAGTCTATTGCCAGGGATAATCAGACGACTGCATAGGAGTGGACAGTGACCTGGCCAAAGTACTGGATCATTCAGGAGCAAACCAACGTCCGCACGTTGGGACCAACAGTAAATAATGCCACCAGGTTAATGGAGTAAACCAGCGTCCGCATGCTGGGACCAATAATAGATGTCGCCACCAGGTTTAATGGAGTAAACCAGCGTCCGCACGCTGGAACCAACAGTGTATCTCGCAACCAGGTTTAATGGAGCAAACCAGCGTCCGCACGCTGGAACCAACAATGTATATCCCAACCAAGTTTAGAGGAGAAAACCAGCGTCCGCACGCTGGAACCAACAATGTAATCGCAACCAGGTTTAGTGGAGTAAACCAACAATGTATATCGCAACCAGGTTTAGTGGAGTAAACCAGCGTCCGCACTCTGGAACCAACAATGTATATCACAACCAGGTTTACTGTAGTAAACCAGCGTCCGCACGCTAGCACCAACAATGTATATCGCAACCAGGTTTAGTGGAGTAAACCAGCGTCCGCACGCTGGAACCAACAATGTAATCACAACCAGGTTTAGTGGAGTAAACCAGCGTCCGCACGCTGGAGCCAACAATGTATGATCAGCAGCGAGAAGAACAATGTCGCCGGAGCGACGGCTGGAGCAGGAGATTCAGGAACTCAGTAAGATTAACCCGCGAGGTGCTGGAACACAGGAACACTAGAATACAGGCACCCAGGAACACTGGAACACTAGCATACAGGAACACTGGAACACAGGAACGCTAGCATACAGGAACACTGGAACACTGGAGCACTGGAACACAGGATCAGCAAGTACAGCAGGAACAGCAGGAACAGGCCCAGAAGCCTGACCAGCAGGTCAGGCAGAGTGAAGTCAGAAACACCACGAAAGGGCAACCTGGAAGTGCTCAGCCTGGGTTTAAAAAGGCTGTGTGAGGAGGGCTAATCACAGACAGACAATCATGATTACTCAGCAAGTGACAGACACTGAGAAGCACGAATCACGGGCACCGTGATAGGGCCGTGCTCATTATTGGCCAATCATTCAATTATATTTCAAATATTCGCAGAACACGCTGGTTACACGTTGCAGGAATGTCTGACCTGGCCCATGAATTTCCTAACCTTGAGGACTCTTTTCTTTTCGGCCCCGCCTTTATTCAAGAAGTGAAAGGCCGTTATAAAGCTAGGAGGTCCTTCTCTGACTTGAATAAGAGCTTCCCAAGTCGCAAGAAGCCCTTTCGGACCGAGGGTCGTTCCTACAGGGCTACAGGTTCGTCCCAAGATGGAGCACAACAAGCCCAATTTCGCCATCATGGAGGAAAAGCGAAACCCTCAGGCAGCTACAGAGGAGCTCATGCCAGAGGAGGCTCATCTGGAAAAAGGAGGCCCATGCAGTCAGGTAAGTGGTTTCCCTCGCACTTCCCGAAATTGGTTAGATATAACCTCAGACAAATGGGTACTTCAGATTTTCAAAAGAGGCTTACAACTGCCTCTACTACGATTTCCTTTCCAGAAGCAGACTCTAAGCAGGGAGGTGAATCAGGTACTAGATGCCTCTCTTTTCCTGGCATTAGCTCAAGGAAAGATAGAATTAGCCGATATGTCAAGTTCAGGGTGGATCAGTCCCCTGTTTCACATCCCAAAATCAGAAGGCACCTGGAGACCGGTAATGAATGTCAAGGCTTTAAAGCGGAACTTTCACCGAAACACATGTGTTCTTTAATTCACTTACATTGCCGATTCAAGCTTTGCTGGGTTTCGGTTTTTAAAAAAAACTCAATAGAAATTAAGTTTGAGGGTTAACTTTATCCCTCTTCTCCTCATTCTGATCAGCACCATTTTGCCGATGAGAATGCAGGAGATCCTCCTCCCAGCTGGTCCGTCAGTAAGTTGGAGAACTCTCATTGGATAGATATCGATCTCTACCAAGGAGAGTTCTCCAGCTTACTGACGGACCAGAAGGGAGGAGGATCTGTTATGTATTCTCATCGGCACAAAGTGTGCCGATCAGAACGAGAATATGTGAAGAGGGAAAATGTAAACCCTCAAACTTATTTTCTATTGCGTTTTTTTTTTTAAACCAAAACACAGCACAGTTTGCATCGGTAATCTACTGTGAATTAAAGAAAACATGTGTTTAGGTGAAAGTTCCCCTTTAAATTCTTTCTTGAAAAAGAAAAGATTCAGGATGGAAGGTTTATCAGACCTTCCAGGTCTTGTGCAGAAAAACTTTTACTGCATAAAATTAGACCTCAAAGACGCCTTTCATTCAGTTCCTATCGCCAGAAAACACAGACGTTCCCTCAGGTTCCGCTGGAAGGGTCAAGTTTATCACTGGAATGTAATGGTGTTTGGCCTATCCAACGCTCCTTACACCTTCTCCAGAATAATGAAGGCTATTATGGCTCATGTCAGAGAAAAAGGGTTTCTATGCCTTTACTATTTGGACGACATTTTATTGATAAACCCAGACGTAGATACTATTGTTCAGCAAAGAGATTATCTAATTTCCCTTCTGCAAGACCTGGGTTTCATAGTGAACCTTCAGAAGTCTGTTGTGATTCCCACTCAGAATATCCTTTTTCTGGGGTTTATGCTAAACACCTCAGATATGTCCCTTGGGGGAGAAAATTCTGTCTCATTTATTTTCGATTCTCTCGAAACGCAGTTTGTCCCTAAGAGAATTGGCAAAGATTATTGGGAGGTTGATAGCCCTGACACCGGGTTTCGACGCGTCCCCTTTACTATGCAGGCGAAGTCAGATGTTTCTAGGAAACCAATTAAGACAGGGTGGTCTATGGGAATCAAAACTGGTTCTGCCCAGAGACGTAAGAAAAGAGCTAAGCGCTATCTTGGACTCAGGAATTCCCCGCCCCCTTTTAGAAGGACCTTTCGATTTAACTTTGACCACAGATGCCTCCATTCAGGGTTGGGGAGCGTTCTCCAACCAGAATGCTATAAGAGGTACCTGGACAGTTCAAGAAAGGTCTCTCCACATAAATGTGCTGGAGTTGAGAGCAATAAGATTAGCTCTCCAAGGCCTAATTTCTTTCAGTCCCCTAGGGGTGTCGATAAAGGTCCAATCGGACAACAGAACAGCTGTAGCTTATGTGAACCACAGAGGAGGCACAAGATCAAAAGTCCTTTGCCTCGAGGCCCTGGAACTTTGGTCTTGGGCTTTACTAAACAAAGTTTGAATAAGCGCAGTTTATGTCCCAGGAGAGGCGAACGAGTTAGCAGATTCTCTATCTCGTCAACGCCTTTCCCTGGCAACAGTCCAATTGAAGACGGCCTTATTCCAATTAATAGAAAACAAGTTGGGCAGGAGACAGATAGATCTATTTGCATCCCAGACTTCAGCTCAGACTCACAGATTTGTAACCAGGACTTGGACAAAAGGAGCTTGGAAGATGGACGCAATGTCCTTTCCATGGACAGATGTTCCCGGCCTTTACGCCTTTCCCCCTCCATCTATTCTGATGAAGGTGTTGGAGAAGATTCGCAGGGACAGGGTGCCCAACCTAGTTCTAGTCTATCCAATCTGGACCTCCAGACCATGGTACCCCTTGATCCAACCACTAATCAGGGGAGCCAAGGTACCATTGGGATGGACAGAGGATTGCTTCCTGGGGACCAGGGATCTCTTATCCCAGCTTCCCCATCGCATGTGGATTGCAGCCCTGGTAGGCTGTTAACTCACCCGCTATTGTCTGACCAGGTGTTGGATATTATTAATGCTTCAGGACTAGGGTAATCTATAGAAGTATGATTGAGGAATTTAAGACGTGGGTAATTTCCTTCACTTCCCTTTCCCAGGAGTCTGATACCATACCTTTAGCTCTGGAATTCCTCACCTTCAAATATCATGCCGGATTAGCTCTTAGTACGATTAAAGCATATGGTTCTGCATTAAATTTTTTAATCCCTTATCTAACCCAAGATGCCCTTTACCTCAGATTGCTAAAAGGGTTGTCAGTTTGTCGGCCTATTACCCCAAGATATACTTCCACTTGGAATGTAGATTGTTTATTAAACTTTCTTAATTCCTTGGATAACAATAAAATTGACCTTAGACGGACAGCAATTAAATTGGCATCTGTCCAAGCTTTAGCACTGGCAGCTAGAGTTGCAGAAATAGTACAGATACATATATCTGAACCATGGTTGTCTAGGACAACCGGTGGATTTCATATCATTCTTAAAGGGAGACAGAAGACTTCCCATATCCTTCCAACGCCTGTAGAGCTGGATTTGGTTCAGGACCCTGCCGAGCCTGGTTTATGTTTAGTTGATTTACTTAATTCCTACTTACATCTGTCTACTCCCGTCAGACAAGACTTTACACAATTATTTATTACCTCTAGAAAACCATTTCGGCCAGTTAAAGCTAACACCATAAGGGGTTGGATACTGTCCGCTAGGTCTGCGGTGGGTATTGATGTGTCTATATTTAAAGGTCATTCTATCAGAGGAGCTTCAGTTTCAAAAGCAGCTGCAAAAGGCCTTCCTCTTCCCATTATTTTAAAAGCCGCAAGATGTCTTCCAATAAAACCTTTGTGAGATTTTACTGGAGACCATCCGAAGTAGAACGGTTACAGTTCCTTAGATCCACCACCAGGTACGTGCTATTCTACCCACTAGCTTTGCTAGGTGGTTATGCCTCCCGGAGGGACAAAACAGAGTTTGCAGGAATCTATGATCTGCAAACTTTCTTTGTCCTAGGGATGAGCATAACCACCTAGCAAGAGCGCCCTTCCCTCCCTCCCTGTTTTTATTCTGAAGCCTGGTGGTGGTGGGTGAACAGTGGTTGTATTTATAAAATACTTTGAATATCTTTCTCTCATTTTCATTCTGTCTTTCACAGTTTACAACCGTCCTCCCAGACAAAACCAACAAGCCAAGGACCCGCCTAAATAGATTGTCTGGATGTCAAATGGTGCTGTTATACTCATTCTTCGTCTTTGAGATGTGGTTGTACTTCTCACGGAGGCCCCTTCTACTTGTCCATTTAATTTAATTTAATCTCATCGAGAGTCTTCTTACCCTTTACAGGCTATGGTTTTGCGAGCTACTAAAGTCTATGTTTCTGTTTCCTCTTTACCCTGACTTATACTCATACACTTTATGATTAAGACGAGGTTAAAAAAAAAAAAAAAAAAAAAAAAATATATATATATATATATATATATATATATATATATAATTATAAAGACATAGTTATATTAATAAAATAATTAATAGCCTTAGTATTTGGTGCATTCATTTTTCTGTTGCTAGCAGTTACAGATAGTAGTTCTGTACACTTTCCGTTTTCTATTCTACACTTTGGTTTGTTCCATTAGGATGAGTTAACCATCCGCAGTTTCCCATTTTAAAATCTGAGGTGATTAGGACTTCCGCGCTCTGCGCGGCTGACCTGATCACCTGATTGGCTGATACGCTCCTGCTGTGCACGGGCACAGCTTGAGCTTTGTTTCAGCTCTGGCAAATTCTGTCCAGGAGGCTGCTGCCTACCCACTAGCTTTGCTAGGTGGTTATGCTCATCCCTAGGACAAAGGAAGTTTGCAGATCATAGATTCCTGCAAACTCTCTTTTATGGTATTTATGCGGCGTTGCCTGATGTGTGTCGGCTTCACCTGCTGACTTATGTAGAGTTTTGACATTATGTCCTCTTTTTTTTTTTCTATATTAATAATCATATTTCGTTTACACTGGTGGTATATATATATATATATATATATATATATATATATATATATATATATATATATATACTACTTTCAAAGGGGATAGAGTGATCCTCATGGTGTACATTAGTATTAGGTGATTTTATTTTATATTAGGTTTCAACTGCTATTTGGGCACAATTTTAGCGTTTGTATCGCACAATAGGATATATATTTGTTATTATCTGGCCATCTTGTTGTTCTTGAGAAAGGCCACAATCCTTGGCCGAAACATCGAAAAAATAAAGTATTTTTGTTCTATTATGGAAAAGATTCCTGTTAGTGCTGTCCGATCTCCAGCGTTCTGTATGCATTTCTATTATATGTGACATGCACACAGGTTCAGAAACAGAGTAAAAGTGAGTGCAATCCCTTTCTCTTCTTTACATATGTATTTCATTATTGGATCAGCACCCTGACTTTCAATCGGAGACCTTTTCTATATTTTATACGTATATTTATTGCCAGAGACTGTAAGGGCTCGATTTAAAGGCAGCCGTTAGCAAAAAAAATCACTAACGGGTGCGTTAAGTGTCATGTTGCAATTCAAAGATCTGTCTAAACAACAGCTAACGGCAGTTTCACAATCCTTACGGCCGATACACTTACGTGCATTCAGACGCATGGAAAAACATACCCCAGAGCTATTCAAAGGCTTGCGGTACTGATAACGGCTGAAAAAAAGACACACCTAACGGCTAAAAGTTAAGACCCACTTTTCGTAGCCGTTAGACACTTAACGGCCAAAACAAAACACCCGTTACAGAGGAAAACACACCAAATGCTTACCGCACAACCATGTAAATGGGAAAATTAACTCGTGCAATGCCAAAACAACACAAAAACATGCACACACAACACAAATCACTACACAAACAACAACAACCAACACCACAGGGACAACAACACACAAAAACAACAACACAACATGGCACGGAACAATGGGGGTCATCACACAAAGCGGACACCTGCAAATACAAGCTCACCTGGGCAACATCAACACGCCACCTGCACCCCACAACTGCACATCCGCAAATGGCACACACAGAACAAGCACAACACACCACATCTTATAACACACACACACCTGCTAACACTTACCTGGACAAAAACAACTCACCATTGGTCAGCACTCACCTCATCAACACACCTACACAACGCCCTAGCAAGTACTTAAAGGGACAACTCAACACACTCACTTGTGGCTTGTTTTCCACTCAGGGAGGGAGAGAGAGATAGAGATAGAGAGAGATAGAGAGAGATAGAGAGAGAGAGACAGATAGAGACAGATAGAGAGAGCAAACAGTATGTTGGGTTACATATTGTTGCGAAGGCTGCGGAGAAGGCGTGCAAGGGAGAGAGCTGGGGAACATCAGCAACCTCCAAGCACGCCTCATCAACAGCCTCCACCTGTTGCAAGTGAGGAGGCTCTGGCTCAGCAGCCACACAGGAGCCCATCCCCACCCGGAGGACACCTGCCTGCAGATGCACAGCTGCAGCAACAGGATGCTCCCCAGCTGCCACAGGGACCCCTGCAGCAGCCCAGGATGCATAGACGACCACCAAGGCCCAGGGTATACCGTCCAAGGGTCACTCTCTTTGGAATGACCGATGACGAGGTTATTGATCGCTACAGGTTGAGGCCACACAGCATCATAGCCCTGTATGAGGTCATCAAGGAGCAGGTGGATCCCATATGCACCCATAACCATGCTCTAACTGGCCTTCAAAAACTCCTGTGTGCCATACACTTCATGGCAAGTGGCGCCTTTCAGTCGACAGAGGGTTACACATCTGGCATGTCCCAGGCCACATTCTCCAGGGTGCTGGCCCAGGTCTTGCCAGCCCTCAAAGCCAAGGCCAGTACCTACATACGTTTCCCCATCACCGATATGGAGTGGACACATCTGAAGCAGGGCTTCTATGCAAGGGGAGGCATGCCCAGGGTCATGGGTGCAATAGATTGCACCCATGTCCGTATCAAAGCACCAGCACGTCAGGGACATATGTTCCTGAACCGCAAAAACTTCCACTCCATGAATGTGCAGATGGTGTGTGACAGCAACCTGGCCATAATGAATGTCTGTGCGAAATTTCCCGGGAGCTGTCACGATTCACATATACTTAGAAATTCATCTGTGCAGAGGGATTTCGAAAATGGGACCTATACAGGCGGATGGCTTCTGGGTGAGTTAACAGCACCAAATGACACCACATACACATGTGCTAGTACGTTCACCACAGAAAACAACATTTACACAATATGTGCTCCTTGTCACACCATGTCACTCACTTTCCACAGGTGATGCTGGCTATGGATGCAAGCCATGGCTCCTCACCCCGGTCGCCAATCCCCAAAACGATGCCCAGGAACGATATAACCAGGCTCATGCCAGAACACGGAATGCCATTGAGCGGACCTTCGGCCTCCTCAAGTCCCGATTCCGATGTCTGGACCACTCGGGGGGAGCATTGCAGTATGCACCAGGCAAGGTCTGCGACATCATCGTGGCATGTGCCATCCTACATAATATCGCGGTGGACACCAGACTCATCGACGATGTCCATCCCCCACCCAGACCTGAAGACCCTGTGGATATCGTTGAGTGTTAGGAAACCCCAACAGGGATGCAGACAAGGGACAGATTGATCAGGGATCACTTCTGCTGTGAGTATAATACATGTATGCACACAATCCATGCATACACACCCACCACAACACACATGTTCTGTTTCACCCCACAGGATCAGTGACACAGCCCTGTCACTGGCTGCAGTATGGACCACCAGCATCAACTATTCCGTGGACCAGTCAGATTGGGCCTAGAGATTCCGAATACACCTGACAACCTGTCGTCCATGTTGATACTGCTACCTCAAGGATATCATGCATGCCCCCCCTGGAAACCAAGGTACAACACTTTAACCTTGTTCAGCATATCCCACAGCTCCCTAGGCACCAACTAAAGTGTTCTGCTAGGATCAGACCCATAGCAACCATGGTACCCCTGTAGCAAGGGAGTCTCATCCAAGCCAATGCATCGGATAGAACTCTGTCACATAAGGGGTTCAGGGGGCATTCGTGGGGACATGGGACCAGTAGCTTGCTACAGTTGAAGAAAGCAGCAGAGGGGTGGATCGACAGTAATAGTGTGTTACACAACATGGAGCTCATGAAATGTGGATCACATCTCCATGGAGACCATGCTGCCCTGTGTGTGTGTATGTGTGTGCAGTGATATGTGCCCCAGAAAGAAATACACACATTAACAAATATGTCCTACTAGCTCCATGAACCAAACATATTTGGCCTGTCTCTGACAGTGGCAGCCCAAATATATTGTTTTCAGGAAGCTATTAGGACATATTTGTTGATGTGTGTAACCATGTCAGGGGCAAATATCCCTAAGGATGGTTAACATCCCCTTAGTTCCCCCCATGATGGTTCATAGACCAGTACACAACACATTACAAAGCAGTGGTTTGTGTAGACTTATGTAACGGGAAAGATTAAGAGGATCATGATGTTGTAGCTGTTGCATGACGATCACTTCGAGGGTGATGTTCCAAATCCTGTCCTCTTGTCCCACAGGCATCCATAGCACGATCCATCCTTGAACAGAGGAGTTTCCATATGACTGGACTGAAGTCTGGACAACACTTCCATGAAGCTCACCCCTTGGCGTTCCAAGTGATTGTGTTGGTGATGCAATGTTTGACCTGATGTTCACAGCAACCTCTACTGGAACATTCACATATGGACACAAATTTATGTGTGTACTAACATCCAGGTATCAGACCTGTACAGTAAGACTGCTCATACACAGATGCCAAACGATGTAGACAACACATGAGCAGTTCACTAGCATTTCTAATGTATTCCTATTTAGTTCAGATGTACCTTTTTGTGCTCATACAAGTGTTTAATGCATATTGGCTACATACACAAGAAACATCACTACTCAATCCGTGTCTGTATGAATGAATGTTGGATCAAACACCTGTCAATGTGGAACCGTACCCAAGGCTAGAGTATCCCTCATACAAAGGAAGGCATGATTTACATCACAGGAGTCCACTAGTTGCCTGACCATGAGTGGACTTTGTGATGTATACATGCAATGACATGATGGCAGTGATACACTGATGTGTGTTGTGAGTGATTAGCTGGTGATACAGGGGACACACTTCCACTGTGATGTGATGTCCATGGTTTGTGTGTTGCTCAATATAATCAATGTCCTGAGATTGCTGTAGGTTGTCATATCTCAGTACATGGGCTACATCAACAAAAACAACCATGTGGACAAGTGTTATTACTGGTGAAGTGTGTTATAACCTTAGTTAAACAACAACACAACTTAAAGGGATAGTAAACCCTGAAAATAAGTTTATTTCACATTGTAGCCCTTTAAAAACCATGAAAAATGATATCAGTCTTATCTACCAAACATATATGATTTGGGATATAAGACTTATATCATTTTACATGTTTTTTTAAGGGCTACAATATAGAATGAACTTATTTTCAAGGTTTACTATCCCTTTAATACATAAGCCAATGCTCAGCCTAAGGTTCCAATGTGCGTGCTACACAATGAAATCTTAGGAAGATTTTTGGGTTATGCAGTAAGTTAGGCTGTGATTCAAACTCCTGTTGTGCAACTGACTTGCTGGAGAACACAATGCTCACCCTAGGATCACAATGTGTAACACACACATTGAGATCCTAGGGTGTACATTGTGTTCCCCAGTATGTCAGCTGCACAATAGAATTTTGATTTAAAGACCATATTGATGCATGTTCAATCTGTCCTGCTTGTTATTTCCCTGCTAAGTCGCATAGCTGTTAGTTTGGTTTTCCCCTCAAACACAACAATTGATGCAGACGAATGTTCAGTGTTGCACCAGTTGTTGTGCTAAGGGGTATGTTCTGATCAAATCTGACACACATCATGGCCATGTAACACTGTTGTGTTATATGGCTACAGGGATGGGTTGCCAGGTGATTTTGGACAACGGTGTGGGTGTGTGTGAACCCATGTTGTAACATCACACAAACATTTCCCCCAGGCAGGAGTTGAGTTCACTGCATTGTTTGGCAATGCATTGGAGACAACCCTGCCACCCAATCTATAAGTGATTACACAGCAGATCAGACAGGATTCAAAAGCACAATTTTCATTTATTGAGGGGGCAGATGACAGGTTGGGCCTTTCATTTCTTTTTTTTTTGGGGGGGGGGCCTTAGACTTGGTGCCAGAGGTGGATGCCCTGGCTGATTGCCTTGTCACCCTCTGTCCCCTAGGTGTGGCTTCTGGGGTAACACTGGAAGGGGTGGTGGGTGCAGTGGACCCCTCTGTGGAACGCAGGTTCTCCCTCTCCATCCTCAGGTTCTCCCTGCGGTTAATCTCTCGCAACTCCACGAGCACCTGTGCAAACATGTCCATCATCCCCGTATGTATCTGGTGGAGTTGTGTGTTCCCCCTGGCAACCTCTGACTCCAGAGCTTGGATTCTGGTCTCCAACCTGTTCGTGTTCCTCCGGGATTCCCTCCGGTTCCTCGTGAGGTTGTCGTTGGTGGCGTGGGTTGCCCGGAGCTGTCCTCTTTGAAGGGCCATGCACTCAGCCTCCAGATCTGGGGTGCGTTGACTGCTGGAGATGGGAGTGGCCGGTGACACATGTGCTGTTTCCCCAGCTTCAGCTGTCTCCTCAGCCTCTGTTTCCCCAACTTCAGCTGTCTCCTCAGCCTCTGCTTCAACAGGTTCAGCTGTCTCCTCAGCCTCTATCTCCCCAGCCTCTGCTGTCTCCTCTGCTGGTACTGGGTGTGCTGTGGCTGCTACTGCTGTTTGTGTCGGTGGAGTGGCTTGCACAGACGGTGTGTGGGTGCCCACCACATCAAGGGACCCACTGCTGCCCACTGATGTCTGTGCTGGTTGAGGTGGTGGGGTGAACAAGTCCCTTGGCTGAGGGCGCTGGGGCTCCCCAATCAGGCCCAGGTGTTGGTAGTCAAGTGGCCAAGGGTCATACCTTGGCCAGTGGTAGGTGCTTGGCCCCCACCTGGGATCATACCTGGGGCCATGCTGGGGAGCCATCCAGGAGGGTAGATCCATCTCGGTGGAATATGGCCCATATTGGCTGGTGGCCACATTCCCGGGCAGCCATTGCCTCCCTGGTGGTGGTGGTGCTGCTGCTGGAGGGTAATAGCTCCCGGTGCTAGTGGGATGCATCCATCTCTCCCCCTGAATCCAGCCGCTGTACATTTGTCGAGCATCCTGTGGTGGGGCAGGCAGTTGAGAGGCAGGCAGTTGAGAGGCAGCCAGTTGAGAGGCAGCCAGTTGAGAGGCAGGCAGTTGAGAGGCAGGCAGTTGAGAGGCAGGCAGTTGAGAGGCAGCCAGTTGAGAGGCAGGCAGTTGAGAGGCAGCCAGTTGAGAGGCAGGCAGTTGAGAGGCAGGCAGTTGAGAGGCAGGCAGTTGAGAGCCAGGCAGTTGAGAGGCAGCCAGTTGAGAGGCAGGCAGTGGTGATGCAGCCAGTTGGGGAGGAGGTGTGGTGGTTGTAGACGCTTCCCAGTGGCTAGTCCCCTCCTCTGTATCCTCCTCACTGGGTGGTGTGGTCGGCTCCTCCACGGGCTCCTGCTGCGATGGAGGCCCATAAGCTGTGTGGAGAATTGAGATTGTGTGATTAGTAAACGTAGCCATGATGGGATTAATGGGATACTAATACATGAAATGCAGAAAGGGAAATATATGTTTTGTGGTTTATCACCCTGAGTGAAACAAGGGTACTCCCACTGCTGGAGGAGGTTTTTGTTCAAAAAGTCTCCCAGCTCAGAGTAAAATTGCTTTGGTGCTATATCCCAGTGGCCTGAAGTTGTACATTGGCACTGTTGCTACATTATCCTATGAGAATTTATTGCGTTTGGACGTAAGCTGTCCATAGGATGGTCTAGCAACATCGCCATTTTAGAGTTCCAGGCCACTGTGATATTGCCGCTGGAGTAGTCAACTATGAGCTGTGCTACATTTTGAATGAAACACCTTTGAGCAGTGGGAATACCCTTGTTTTGCTCGGGGGATGAACCCTGCAATATATTTTTCTTTTCACATGTTAGGTATTACTATCCCTTTAACGGAATAGCAATGGTTAATTTCACCATGATGTAATATTGCAGGCATTGTAAGAGATAGATGTGGATCGATGTTAGTCCTATCCCTCCAACCCACATGGTTAGACAGATATTGCTCTATTTGACAGTCATTTTGACATGTTTGACAGTCATTTCACCACACAGAGGCTCTTCAGCAGAGCCTAAATTGCCCCATTCAGAGATGTAAACCTCATTGGAATGGTGAACAGAGTGTGCTTGCAAACCTGGCACACTTTGTTGACCATCTCAAAGATGTCTCCATCTCTGAATGGGGCAATTTAGGCTCTGCTGAAGAGCCTCCGTGTGTTCTAATGACTGGAATCTCCAGCTGTCAAATAGAGCGATATCTGTCTAACCATGAGGGTTGGCGGGATAGGACTAACATGGATCCACATGTTGGTGAAATTAACAATTGCTATGCTATTACAGTTACATACAAGGAGAAATGGTAATATATGCATGTGGATGTGTACCTTTCATATGGATATGAATATATCCTTTCCAGATATGAAGCCAGAGATCATTTCAGTAGGTGTGATTGCCTTACTGGCTATATATGTGCACCCATCAAAATATACATTGGATTGATATGATGGATATGAGCATACCTCGTATATCCCATCTACGTAGAGTGGGATATACTAGGTATGTGTATTTGGATGGTATCAATGTAAGTTAGTTTCTGATGGATGCACATATCTGGCCAGTAGGGCAATCACAGGCAGTGAGATGATCTCTGGGTTCACATCGTGTTGGGACATATTTTGAGCCATTTGAAAGGTACATATCTGACCATTTTCCTTTGTGTGCATATCTTTGTTTGAACAGATGTGCAGTGGGAATCAAGTGTTATTCAACCCTATCTTCTTAGCTGATCCCGTCCAATTCACAATATTTCATTACTTGACAGGTGACTCTCTGGTTGTCAGGATCATATCCTATGCATTTCATTGTAGGGCATGGGATACCACCCTGGCAATCAGAGATTGATGAACTGGACAGGATCCTGTCCATGTCGTGTGTTCCAGTTGAATCCTGAAGGGCAACAATCACGCCAGTAGTGAGGGATATCTCTGATTGAGGCCTGTTTTTCTTTGAGTATGAGCCCATCCATCCTTCTGAGTGAGGCAACCGTACTCAATCCGAGATATCTATCATTCATGGCCTGTTGGTGACCAAGGTACAATGGATGATATTTGGTTCCCATGTGTATCCTGCAAACAGTGTCTGGTGTACCATCCATCCATGGCATCAGCACCCCTGAGGATCCATGTGGGAATCAGATGTGAGATATGTCATTTGAAGTTAGGGTAAATGATTGCAGACACAACACCAAGGCCTACTTTTTCCCCCTTTAATTCTGGGGTATTGTTTGAGGCCTGTGTGTTGCACATACAAGCAGTTATTCTCAGTGCCACTGTGATGTGTGACCTGCTCCATCCTTTTTGTGATTCAGTAAGCGGTGTTGTTGACATGATGGAGTGTACATAATGCTGACTTCTCCAGTGATCTCATTTCCCCATTTCCAGTGTTTTCTATGGAGTGTATACGATGGGACCTTAGCAACTTGATTCATGTTATTGCATATTCTCCATAGGCTAACACTGGTATTGGTGAAATGAGGATGTGTGAGGGTGAATTTCTCTCCACCATGTGTTTGTCACCGCTTAGTGAATGTCCCCTGTGTAGCATGTGATCGTTGGCCTATTGACTTGATTGTTGTCTGGTTAACCCTTTGAGTCCCAGAGGGGTTGCCAAAGCATTGTTGATCGATGCATTGATGATCCCTCTAGCACTCAAGGGGTTAAGTGCTGACATCCCAGCGGGGACATGGGTGACATTGTGTGTGAACAGTGATGACAGTCGACATTTGGAACTGCATGGTTTGTGTATTGTGTGTGATGAGCACAGCGACAGGAGGGTTGAAGTAGGACTTGGACAGGTTTGTTCCAAGTTGGACCTTGATATTTGTCCTCGTGTTGTGTCCTGTTTTTAACCCTCAGGGTGCTGTGTTGGTGCAGTTGTGTGCATGAATGATGGCCATGTGTTGAGGTGTGAGTGTGTGTGCAGCTGGTGTTGGTTGCTGTAGTGTGTTGTTCTGTAGTGTTGCACTTACCGGTAGTGTGGAGGGTCCTCTCATCCCCAGTGTCAGCTCCTCCAACAACCCCCTCGATCAGGGTTGGGGACATATTCTGGCGCACCATCTCCTCCCAGCCGCAGAAGGTGATAGGGACAGGTGGGCCACCTCCAGTGACTCGGGCGTGCTTGGCGAGTTCGGAGAGCTTGGTCTTGACCACCCTCCGGCAGTCGCCCCATCGCTTCTTGATGGACTCCACGTCCCGTCTGCATGGAGCCACCGCGTTGACCCGGCTGCAGATCTGGTTCCAGGCTGCTTTCCTCCTCGCTGACAGGCCAGGGACCTTCGCTGTCGGGTGGAGAACACTCTGCCTCTCCAGGACAGCTTCCACAAGAGCCGTGTTCTCCTCCTCTGTATACTTTGGGTCTCTGATCCTGGCCTCATCAGCTCCGGCATGGGATGACTCAGAGCCGGAGTGCCCTGCCTGGTCTGACCCTGACTGTGTGGGGTGCTCCCCAGCAACTACCCCTCGTCCCACTGCAGGTTCTGTCCCTGTCCTGCGTGTTCCTGCTCTTGTGGGCCAGGTCCCCCTCCGCCCTGCGGATCTCCCTCTCCCACCCCTGCTCTGCTGAGGGATCCCCTCCTGATCTTCCTCCTCCTCCACTACTCTCCCCATCCCTCTCTCCTGTCCTCCTCTCCTCGCCATCATTCACCCAGTCACACCCAGGCACTCCCACAGGCCCTCACAGACACACTCGATCCAGTCACTCTCTGTCACACACTTTCACTCCCAGATTCACACTGTCAAAAATAAAAGTAAAATGTGTGAGGTGTTATAAAATAAAAGGACTATGTGTATGTATGTGTATGTGTTTGTATGTGTGTATGTAATATGTGCAAAGGTGTGCTATGTGTCGTATTCTGTGCAATGCTCTCCTCTCTCCAAACTCCAAAACTCCTCTACCTCCAATGAACGCTCCTGTCTCCCTCTCTCTGATCACTATCCTCCGCTCCTGGGTCCTGATATCTGGCTCTGAAGAACTCGATAACAGACAGTGTGTGGCGGTTATTTTTGGGTATATATAGGTGTATTTGAAGTTATTTGATACATTGGGGCTTTGGGATTGGATGTGTGTTTGAATTTGTTTTGGCATCAATCATGGTTGCTTGACAACGGCAGCCGTTATGTTACATGTTGTTTGGAGCTCAGTTATCGTGTGATTTGTCCGCCCGTTGTGCATTAACATGAGCGACAACGGGTTTTGTGTTACGTGTTTTTTGTGTGCCTACGCTCGATAGCTATTCTCGTAGAGTAGTTATTGAATCTGCCGTAACTCCTGTATTATTTGCGAGCGATGTGCCTTTTTCACTTAGCGGCTGGTTTAACGGTTGCCTTTAAATCTAGGCCTATATCTTTTCCGAAGATTCTTATTGGTATGGATGACAGTGAGATCACTAGAATACTATCTACACCAGTTGAACCTGATTTTTTCACTGAATCTGATGCCAATACTAGTTTGTTTGAAGAGACAGCAACGGGTAAAAATATTAAACTTAGCATCACAGATATATATCACGAATTACTCAAACTTTCCAAATGTTCTGCTGACCTTATGCTTCATGGTATTTATTTATCAGACTATTATAGATTGAAGCATATCCCAAGAGGGTTTAGAATTGCTAACATTCCTATAATAGGATGTAATAACCCTGAATTTTGCCGCAAATGGTGCGGAATACTTAACAAATGCTCCTTGGATATTGCTAGCCATTGAAGAGGTCAAAAGAGAACTACTTATTGTTAATAAAGATCTGGAACAGTTTGAGTTGCAACACATTGACACACTATCACGGTGCCTGTGCTTTGTGCAGCAGGCGGCGACATTCTGACTGCTAGTTTGCATCTCTGGTCACTGATTGGCTAGTACCTTTTGTCGCCGCCCAGTGATGGTCTTTATATACCATGTCATTGCCACAGTATGGTGCCCTTTCGTGGTGTATTTGTTCCTGCATTCTGCTCCTTTATTGCTGACTGTGTTTGACCTGGCCTGCTTGATGACGTTCCTGAGTTTGCTGTTCATCGACTACTCCGTTGCCGACCGTATCCGGCTGAGGACCCATTCCGCTGCTGAGCGTATCTGGCTGAGGACCCATTTCCGTTATCAACTGTATCCAGCTGAGAACCTGCTCCGTTGCTGACCTGTCCTGCCTGTGAACCAGCTTCTGTTACTGTTTATCTGGCTGAGAACCTGCTTCCGTTACCGAATGTATCTGGCTGAGAACCCGCTTTCGTTTACTCTGTGCTGAGCTGAGTATCCGTTACGTGTCTGACGTTCCTGGCTACCAGTTACTCTGTGGGCTGCCTTGTCTCAGAGTACAGTACATTTCCAGAATCCCACTTGTGGTCTCCGCTTTGCTCTCGCTTTACCTGGTGGTTGCTGTTACGTTAGTCGGTTGCACCGCGTGGCGCTATATCTCTGTCGACCATTAGCTAGGCATTCATGCTATAGCTTCTCTCCATACCGCCTTTGGCGGAGTGCACAAGCGAAGTACCGGTACAGTGTTCTATTGCTGACTGTGTTACGCTGATCTCTCAGTGTCTGCCTCTCGTACCTCGCTGTGCTCACTCCCCTTGGGAGTTGCAGTATAGTTGGGCATTTCATTTGACCCTTTGCATACCTGGTAGAGTGTGGCATATTTCCTCTGCAGGAGCCTCGGGCTCAAGAGCCAGCATTGTGTTGTACCATCCTCATAGAGGGGACACTGGTTGCCTATATCTATATACTTTCTGTGCTGTGATCCACCCCTAGCGTTCTAGGGCTTTCCTGAGAGACTTACTTCGATCTGTTGCCATCTGGTGCCAGGGGCAGTGTTGCCTCGATCCTTGGGTTCTGTACCGCCCAGGCGTCTGGGTAGTACCAGCAGTGTTGCCTCGCTCCTTTGGGTTGTGCCAGCAGTGTTGCCTCGCTCCTCTGGGTTGTGCCAGTAGTGTTGCCTCATTCCTCTGGGTTGTGCCTCATCTGGACCATCTACCGTCTTGGTCCTGTGGTCAGCCCCCTGTCTACTTATCCTGCTGCCTGCCCTGGTCCTAGCCAGGACCCCCACTGTCAGAGATTGTCATTATTCTCATATATATCTCCATTACTAATCTGATACTGTTGTATATACTGGCCTGTATAATTACTCTGTTGTGTGGGCCCATAAGCCTATCTATTTCTTTGAACTTTGTTCTAATACAGTTATTTTTACCTTACCAAACTGTTCTGAGTGTTCATCAAAAACCGTGACAGTACGAAAGGGCCAATGACCTCAGATGGTTCTGGTGAAGGAAGCTCTGTCAATATCCATTGGAGAATGGATATGTACGAACAACGTCTTGATCGATTGTCAGTGGCGGGGCAAACCATACTAGAGCGGACCGCTGTCACGGTTTATTATGACTCTCAGACACAAGTTTTAGGTAAAAATCAATTTTATTGAAATAATAAATTGATAATGTAGGATGGCATTCACATACATACAGATATATACAGAATATAACAAAGACAGAAGGCAGACTCTACCGGTCCTGTCAATATACCGGACAGGACAGTCTGAAGTAATAGAATGTTAGGCTCTACCGGCCTTGCCAATACCGGGTAAGGCAACCTGCAGATGGAATAGCATAACGGTTCTACCGGCCTTACCAATACCAGGCAAGGCAGCCTCAATAGATTACAATGTAGGCTCTACCGGCCCTGCCAATACCGGGTAAGGCAACCTCAGATGGAATGTGGCAAACGGTTCTACCGGCCTTACCAATACCGGGCAGGGCAGCCCAGAGATAGTAGCAGCAGTCAGATGGTAATGGCAAATTGACAGGATCGTAAGCAACCCAGTGTACACACACTGAGACCAACTGGGGAATCGTAAAGTCGCAAGACTTTGGAGCAAACCAGCGTCCGCACGCTGGGACAAACACAGAATTGTATAGCTGATAGGCTTTGGAGCAAACCAGTGACCGCACACTGGTGTAACAAGCGAGTTTGAATAGCCGCAAGGCTTTGGAGCAAACCAGTGACAGCACACTGGTGTAACAAGAGAGTTTGTATAGCCGCAAGGTTTAGGAGCAAACCAGCGTCCGCACGCTGGGACCAACACAGGATTGTATAGCCTATAGGCTTTGGAGCAAACCAGTGACCGCACACTGGTGTAGCAAGCAAGTTTGTATAGCCGCAAGGCTTAGGAGCAAACCAGCGTCCGCACGCTGGGACCAACACAGGATTGTATAGCCGATAGAGCAAACCAGTGACCGCACACTGGTGTAACAAGCAAGTTTGTATAGCCGCAAGGCTTAGGAGCAAACCAGCGTCCGCACGCTGGGACCAACACAGGATTGTATAGCCGATAGGCTTTGGAGCAAACCAGTGACCGCACACTGGTGTAACAAGCAAGATTGTATAGCCGCAAGGCTTAGGAGCAAACCAGCGTCCGCACGCTGGGACCAACACAGGATTGTATAGCCAATAGGCTTTGGAGCAAACCAGTGACCGCACACTGGTGTAACAAGCAAGTTTGTATAGCCGCAAGGCTTAGGAGCAAACCAGCGTCCGCACGCTGGGACCAACACAGGATTGTATAGCCGATAGGCTTTGGAGCAAACCAGTGACCGCACACTGGTGTAACAAGCAAGTTTGTATAGCCGCAAGGCTTAGGAGCAAACCAGCGTCCGCACGCTGGGACCAACACAGGATTGTATAGCCGATAGGCTTTGGAGCAAACCAGTGACCGCACACTGGTGTAACAAGCAAGTTTGTATAGCAGGAAGGCTTAGGAGCAAACCAGCGTCCGCACGCTGGGACCAACACAGGATTGTATAGCCGATAGGCTTTGGAGCAAACCAGTGACCGCACACTGGTGTAAC
The DNA here is from genome assembly GCA_037306005.1 of Rhinophrynus dorsalis. Lineage (NCBI taxonomy): Eukaryota > Metazoa > Chordata > Amphibia > Anura > Rhinophrynidae > Rhinophrynus > Rhinophrynus dorsalis. The sequence continues at coordinate 147,139,094 of CM074721.1, forward strand.
AAGCAAGTTTGTATAGTCGCAAGGCTTAGGAGCAAACCAGCGTCCACACGCTGGTGTAACAAGCAATGTCACCGACGCGACCAGGCAGGAGGTCGCCAGGATACAGGAGACAGGCGATGAGGACACAGGAACCAGCAACGATCAGTCAGGTCAGGAAACAGCAGAGAAGAAATTCAGCAGGAACTGCAACACCAGAGACTAGGCCGGAACCAGGACTGGAAGTAGTCAGCATGCAGGAAACACTGGAACAGCAGAGATCAGGAACTCAGGAACACATGAGATCAGGAACTCAGGAACACTGGAACAGAGGCCCAGCTATCACTGGCATAGTGATAGCAAGAAGGTCAGAAACAACATGAAAGGGCACCCAAAGGGTGCCCAATCCAGGTTTAAATAGGCAATGAAAGGCGGGCTATCTGAGACAGCCAATAGCAGCCCCCTACTGGTGACAGACAAGGAACTGCAGCAATCACGGGCACCGTGATAGTACCCCCCCTTCAAAGACCCCCTCTCCTAGAATAGGGTCTAGGTTTCTATGGGTAATTGGCATGAAAGGCCCTAGTTAGCCTAAGTGCATGAAGGTCCGTACTATCCACCCATGATCGATCCTCAGGACCATACCCTTTCCAATGTACCAGGTACTGTACCCTTCCTCTAAGCCTACGGGAATCAATAATGCTCTGAACCTCGTACTCCTCCTGGTCTTCGACCTCAACAGGTCTTGGCACCACAGGTGTGGTAGTATAGCGATTGCAAACCAGAGGCTTAAGAAGGGACACATGGAACATATTATGGATACGCATGAATGCAGGTAGGTCTAGTGCATAGGAGACAGGGTTAATTTTGCGAATAACTCTGTATGGACCAATAAACCGGGGAGCCAACTTATTAGACGGAACCTGCAGCTTGAGATTTCTGGAGGAAAGCCATACTCTATCCCCAACCTGAAAGGAAACCGCTGGAAGCCTTCTGCGATTAGCATGGCGCTGATGACGCTGAAATGACTGACCAAGTGCCCTCTGAACTTGTGCCCATGTGGAACGGAGTTGCTCGATATGCTCATCCAGAGCTAGAATCTGTTGCGTCTGAAATGAGTCTGGAAGCAAACAGGGCTGGAACCCATAATTAATCCGAAATGGAGAGCTCCCAGATGAAGAATTGACCGCACAGTTCCTGGCGAACTCTGTCCAAGGCAACAAGTCGGACCAATTATCATGATGGTCAGTAACGAAACAACGGAGAAATTGTTCCAAGCCCTAATTAGCTCGTTCAGCGGCTCCATTGGTCTGGGGATTGTAGGCAGAGGAGAAGGACAGCTGTATGCCCATCTGTTGGCAAAATGCCCTCCAAAATCTAGACACAAACTGGCTCCCCCTGTCAGACACCAGTACCCTAGGCACTCCATGCAACCGGAATACTTCTCTGGCGAACACCATTGCCAATTCCTTCGCTGAAGGAAGACCACGGAGGGGCACGAAATGAGCCATTTTAGAAAACCTGTCCACCACCATGAATATAAAGGAGTACCCCTTGGACATAGGCAACTCTCCCATAAAATCAATGGAAACATGAGACCAGGGGCGTTCGCCATTAGGCACCGGTTGAAGCAAGCCCACAGGGAGATGTCTCGGGGTCTTAGCGCGGGCACAGGTGGCACAGGCATTCGTAAATTCGGCACAATCGTTTCTCATGGAGGGCCACCAAAATAACTGAGAAAGGGACCATAACAATTGGTCTCTACCAATATGTCTATTGTAAGGCGCTGCGTACACTGTGTGGCGCCATATAAATAAAGATACATACATACATACATACATATGTCCCGCAGCCTTAGAGGAATGGTAGGTTTCAAGCAGCCTAGTACGAAATGGTTCATCGACAAAACATTTGCCCACTGGAGTTTCATGGGGAGCGGACCCCTGAGAGGCCAGGATCTCCTCCCCTAAAGGAGAAGTGATACTCGTGCGTATAGTAACCAGTATTCTATCAGGTTGGATGATGGGTGCTGGTGCTTCCACTCTGTCACTGTCGGCCTCAAATTGTCTTGACAGTGCATCAGCCCTGATATTCTTTGACCCCGGTAAGTATGATACAATGAAATTAAATCGAGACAGGAACAGTGCCCACCTGGCCTGACGGGAGGACAATCTCTTGGCCTCCGAGAGATAAGTCAGATTTTTATGATCTGTTAGGATTAATACGGGAGTCTTGGTACCTTCAAGCAAATGACGCCACTCCTTAAGAGCGAGGATAATGGCCAATAATTCTTTGTCACCTATCTCATAGTGGCCTTGAGTGACAGTCAACTTCTTAGAGAAAAACCCACAAGGTCTGAGAGTACCACCTTTCTCGTGTCGTTGCGAAAGTACTGCCCCAACCCCAATATCTGAGGCATCCACCTCTAACGTAAATGGAAGTAGAGGAATGGGGTGGGATAACAGCAGTCCCCAGAGGATGTGCCTTCCAAACCGGTTGTCCAGGTGGTAATTTCTGGTGCCAGCTTCTCCTTCACTGTACTTGCTCTGATTGACTCTGGAGCAGCTGGATATTTTATGGATAAGGAATTTGCTGCAGCTCACAATATTCCTTTGGTCGAGTTGCTCAATCCTATGCAAATTGAAGCTATTGATGGGCGACCTTTGGTGCCTCCCCAGGTCACCCACGAGACTTGCCCACTCTCTGTACTTAAGGGTGCATTACACTGCGAAACTCTGTTGTTTCAAATTATTCAGTCACCTCATTATGCGGTTATCTTAGGGGTTCCATGGTTACGAACCCATAACCCTAGAATTAATTGGGACACTTGTGAGATTACGACTTGGTCTGACTATTGTATGAGCCATTGTTTACAATGACCTACCAGAATTATGTGTACCTCTCCCTCCCTACGGCATGAATACCATTCCTTCAGCGATGTTTTTAGCAAGGGATAGGCTAGCACTTTGCCACCACACCGGGCATATGACTGTGCGATTGATATTGCGCCTGGTGCCTGGTGATTTTGACAGACCACAAAAATTTGCTATATTTATCAGAAGCTAAGCACTCTTCCTTTCCCAGTTCAACTTTGTGGTATCCTATTTGCCTGGGTCCAAGAATGTAAGGGCTGATGCCCTGTCCAGACAACATGGGCCTGAACTAGAGTCTGAGATACAGCCAGTACCCATTATACCTCCTGACCGAATTTTGGCCACTTTGCGGACAAGCATCACTTCTCCTCTGGGCCAGGATATTATGGCTACCCAGAATCAATCTCCTCCTGAAAAACCCATAGGCAGTTATTTTTACCTTACCAAACTGTTCTGAGTGTTCATCAAAAACCGTGACACACTCTTAAATCAGATACTTCCACCAACTGGATCAACAAACTGGAAACTCAGATATCTACCTATAAGGAAGACTTACATAGGTTTAAACAACAAAAGGTTAATAAAGTTGACAAAGACTACAAGGAACAAAGAGTATATCATTGGTTTGTAGGTACTCAACCCAGACCTAGGCCATACACAAGAAGAAATAGATGCCCTAAACAGAATACAAGAACAAAAGAAACTATTGACAAAACTACCGCAGCTTCCTCTTCATCAGATAGTGAGAGCCATAATACAGATCGTCAAACTAATCAGAATTTTTTAGGGGTCACCACCAGATCACAAAGCCGCACAAGAGGAGATCCCACACCAGAAGGGGCAGGAGGGGGTGGCAGAGCACCACAGGCCAAGGAAAAAGCCAGGAACAAATAGTTTTTAATCTTAGTAAAGAACAGGGACGTGCACAGACATTTTGGGGGCAGGGGCTCAAATGAAAAAAGGGCACTTCTCATCATTATTTATTCAAAATATATATTTAAAAAAGGGCAAGAGGGTACTTTGGACAAAAAGGGCAGGTGCTCAAGCCCCCTTGGTGTCTATGTGTGCATGTGCCTGGTAAAGAATAAAGCAGAAATGTCCTTTTTATCTAAGGGTCTTTTTTTGTTCCTACTGTGCAGCATGACAGTTCAGTTTGATATTGAGTTACAGTATCTCACATAAGTGAGTACACCCCTCACATTTTTGTAAATATTTTTATTTTATCTTTTATGTGACAACATTGAAGAAATGCCACTCTGCTACAATGTAAAGTAGTGAGTGTACAGCCTGTATAACAGTGTAAATTTGCTACCCCCCTCAAAATAACTCAACACACAGCCATTAATGTCTAAAGCTTGGCAACAAAAGTGAGTACACCCCTAAGTGGAAATGTCCAAATTGGGCCCAAAGTGTCATTATTTTGTGTGGCCACCATTATTTTCCAGCACTGCCTTAATCCTCTTGGGCATGGAGTTCACCAGAGCTTCACATGTTGCAAATGGAGTCCTCTTCCACTCCTCCATGACGACATCACAGAGCTGGTGGATGTTAGAGACCTTGCCCTCCCCCACCTTCCATTTGAGGATGCCCCACAGGTGCTCAATAGAGTTTAGGTCTGGAGACATGTTGGCCAGTCCATCACCTTTGCCCTTAGCTTCTTTAGCAAGGCAGTGGTCGTCTTGGAGGTGTGTTTGGGGTCGTTATCATGTTGGAATACTCCTCCGAAGGGAGGGGATCCTGCTCTGCTTCAGTATGTCACAGTACATGTTGGCATTCATGTTTCCCTCAATGAACTGTAGCTCCCCAGTGCCAGCAGCACTCATGCAGGCCCAGACCATGACACTCCCACCATCATGCTTGACTGTAGGCAAGACACACTTGTCTTTGTACCCCTCACCTGGTTGCCGACACACACGCTTGACACCATCTGAACCAAATAAGTTTATCTTGGTCTCATCGGACTAGAGGACATGGTTCCAGTAATCCATGTCCTTAGTCTGCTTGTCTTCAGCAAACTGTTTGCGGGCTTTCTTGTGCATCATCTTTAGAAGAGGCTTCCTTCTAGGAAGACAGCCATGCAGACCAATTTGATGCAGTGTGCGGCGTATGGTCTGAGCACTGACAGGCTGACCCCCAACCCCTTCAACCTCTGCAGCAATGCTAGCAGCACTTATACTTCTATTTCCCAAAACAACCTCTGGATATGATGCTGAGCACGTGCACTCAACTTCTTTGGTCGACCATGGTGAGGCCTGTTCTGAGTGGAACCTGTCCTGTGAAACCGCTGTATGGTCTTGCCCACCATGCTGCAGCTGAGTTTCAGGGTCTTGGCAATATTCTTATAGCCTAGGCCATCTTTATGTAGGGCAACAATTCTTTTTTTCAGATCCACAGAGAGTTCTTTGCCATGAGGTGCCATGTTGAACTTCCAGTGACCAGTATGAGAGAGTGTGAGAGCAAATTTAACACACCTGCTCCCCATTCACACCTGAGACCTTGCAACACTAACGAGTCACATGACACCGGGGAGGCCCAATTTGGACATTTCCACTTAGGGGTGCACTCACTTTTATTGCAAAGGTTTAGACATTAATGGCTGTGTGTTGAGTTATTTTGAGGGGGACAGCACATTTACACTGTTATACAGGCTGGAAACTCACTACTTTACATTGTAACAGAGTGTCATTTATTCAGTGTTGTCACATGAAAAATAAAATAAAAATATTTACAAAAATGTGAGGGGTGTACTCACTTATGTGAGATACTGTACATAAGCTTCAACATAATCTAAAATTAAAAGATTTTTTCAAAAATAGTTCAGATAATTAGAGGCACACTATATTTAAACCACGGAGCACATTTGACCCCGTAAATACTAATCCTTCCATTGAAGCATTCATGAGCCTTATAGAATTTGAAAATAAACAGATATCACAAAATTCAAATAAGAGTAAGTTCACTAAACATTTGGCTATCAAATCATTGCAATTCAGATATAGTGATTCTTCCAGCAGATAAAGGAGAAGCCAACTTGCTGATAGTACAACATATTTATTATTGCCATCTGATCCCACTCCCACTGACAAGAAACTCATTGATAGCACACTCTCTAAAGCTAAACTCAATAAATGGATAGATACAGCAACTTACAAAATTTTGGTGACTGACTTTTCCTAAAATTCCAATTTTGTACACTATCCCAAAGATCCATAAAAACATCAATACACCTCCTGAACGACCGATTATATCCGCTAGGGAAGCTTTATTGCAGCGTCTAGCACATTTTGCAGATTATTTTCTACAGCCCCTCATGCCCACCATACCAAGCTATATAAGAGACACTACAGACTTTTTGCTTAAATTGAAAAAAGTAGGTACTTGGCTTCCAAATATTCTACTGGCCACAGTGGATGTCAGTAGTCTGTATACTGTAATCCCGCTGGATGAAGGGATTGATGCGGTACAACAATTACTCAGAACTACACCGGATGAATTACTTATTGATCTCTTGAAACTATGCCTGACACTTAATTTTTTAAAGTTTAAGAATAAGTTTTATAGGCAAATCTCCAGTACTGCAATGGGAAGTAACATAGCCCCCTCTAATCACAACATATACTATCTGGTCAATAATCCTGTATTTATCAATATTTTAGCTACATCTACGACTACTTTCTTTTATGTACTGACACCGTTCCTGAACTCAATCAGTTTGTTGAATATCTGAACAACATACCTACAACTATCCGTTTTACATAAAAAGCAGACTATGGTTCTGTTGATTTTGTTGATGTGACTGTTACAATTCTGAATGGTACAATTAATTCATCTAATTTCAGAAAACCCACAGATTGTAACACACTACTGCACAATAAAAGTTTTCATCCTCAACATACAAAAAATGGATTGCCCTACTCACAGATGATAAGGGTGCTTAAGAAAAATAGTGATAGAGAAATTGAACTCCTTCTGCTTTCTTGAGAGGGGATATTACTCCAAAGAATTGAACCTACATTTCCAAAGAGCTTTGCAATTTACCCAAGATGACCTGTTGAAACCACGAGTGTCTGATACTTCTATGTCTCACCGTATGGTGTTTTCCCTGACCTACACCACTGCGCATAAAGAAATCTCAAGAGCCACCCGTAAATATTGGGAAGTCTTGGCAACTGACAACCCACTACCTGAGATCTTCAAAAATAAACCTTTATTCAGCTACAAATGAGGAGCAAATTTAAAGGATATTCTGGTAAAAACAGATCCTGCACAGTGCTACATGAAGAGTAAATACACCTGGCTTAGACAAACTAAAAAAGGATGCTTTAAAGGCCCAAATTGTAGAACATGTAAGAGTTTGATCTCGGGGGGATCACTTTATCAATCCAGTTGATGGCTCTAATATTAGCATCAGATACCGGTTAACGTGCACCAGCACATTTGTGATTTACTACATCATATGTCCCTGTCAGAAGTTATATACTGGACTAACTACTACTACCTTAAGGGAAAGAATTGATAATCATAGGGCCACAATAGTATGGGCACTAGCTGACAAAACCAGTGATAAGCCAGTTGCACGTCATTGAGTAATTTTGGGGCACCGACCTTCAGCTTTGAAATGCATGGCCTTTGATCATGTTCCACCACTCAACAGAGGAGGAGACAGGGTTAAAATTCTCAGAAAAAAATTAGATGGATTAAGAGACTACAATCTGTGGGAGCCAGATTTCTTCACCAATTACTCTTAGTCCATATAGGGATGCCAGTATTTGTAATCCACAGAGAATGCAGTAAACCAAATGGACGCCATAGGATAGGTGGTATGTGTTGTCATCTTGGAGGCAAAGGAATGTTCACCAATATTCTCCTCTTCTGGTATTAAGTCACTGCAGAATATCTCTACTCCATAGTTTACTCGTATACCTGGTGGAGTATGATGTGAAAAACGATCCTCTTTTTGTCCATGGACTGCTATTGTGGGTGTTGTAGCTGATTCATGGGGGCAAAGGCAGAGATTGGTATGATCAATAAAAGCATGCATATGAGAGTTTCTCATTAAGTCCACTTGCTCCAATTGGACTTAATGAGAAACTCTCATATGCATGCTTTTGTTGATCATACAGATCGTTGCCCTTGCACCCAGTTTATATGGTTTTATGCTGATAGAATGACTAAGATGAAGACATCAGATATGTACTTTCATCACAGTCCCCTTGGAGGCTAAGTTTTCCTTTGCTTCCTACCTCTGTATGGCCTCCGGCCGGCATGGCCTCTGGCTACTTCCTCATTGCTGACATCAGGTAACAGGCACTAGCACAGACGCCTGTTTATGGGCCTATTCTGGGTGGCCTAATTGGATCCCGCCTCCTTCTGCTCCTTTATAAACCTCCTTGGGCCTGGGAGTCATTGCCCTTACATGGTGTTCCTGTTAGTTACTCTTCTGCTCAGTCGTGACCCATGGTTATCTGAGAATCCGCTCCGTTTATGACCCCAGCTTGTCTGACTGCACACATCGGTTCAGACCTGTGGCTCTGGCTGACTTTCTCGCACCATGTATGACCCCAGCTTGTCTGACTACCCACATTGGTTCTGACCTGTGGCTCTGACTGACTTACCCACTCCGTGTATGACCCCGGCTTGACCGACTACCCACACCTCTTCTGACCTGTGGCTCTGGCTGACTAACTCTCTCCTTGCTAACCCAGGCTTGTCTGACTACCCACATTGGTTCAGACCTGTGGCTCTATCTGACTTACTCGCACCGTGTATGACCCTGTCTTGTTTGACTACCCACATTGGTTCTGACCTGTGGCTCTGACTGACTTACTCACTCCATGTGGAGACACAGCAATTCCAGGTGATACATTGTCACCATCATGCTGTCATTCTGGGTTTTCCCTGGTTACAGACTCACAGCTCTAGAATTGACTGGCAGACCTGTGATATCCTGTCATGTTCACCTCTATGTAATAAATCTTGCATCCAGCAGCCTACGAGAATATTGTGTACATCTACCTTGTTACCTACTGAGTACCAGTCCTACAAAGAGGTATTTAATAAGGTAGAGGCCAGTACATTGCTGCCACACAGGCCTTATGATTGTACTGTTGATCTGATACCGGGGGCCAGACCACCTAGGGGACCAGTTTATCCCTTGTCTGTGGAGGAGAACAAGGTCATGGGGGATAATGTGGAGGATGATCTAGCTAGGGGCAATATCCGGAAGTCTTCCTCCCCTGCGGGCACAGGCTTCTTTTTCGTTATGAAGAAGGATGGGGAGCTTAGATCATGTATTGATTTCAGGGGCCTAAATAAGCTGATGGTAAAGAATGCTTATCCAGTTCCGTTGATCACGGAGCTATTCAATCGTATCAAAGGCTCAACTGTTTTCACAAAACTAGACTTGAGGGCCGCACACAATTCGGTGCGAATAAGAGAGGGCGATTAATGTTAGACAGCGTTTAACACTCGGAGCGGGCACTATGAGTATTCGGATTGTGCAACACGCCTGCTATCTTCCAGGAGTTCATTAATGACGTTTTTATGAGACCTACTTCAGAGTTGCGTTGTAGTATATTTGCACGATATACTCATCCATTCTCCCACCTTGGAGGCACATAGCGCAGATGTAGCATGGGTTCTTCAACTGCTAAGAGAGAACAAGTTGTTCTGCAAACTTGAGAAGTGTGAATTCCACAAATACCAGGTGACCTTCTTGGGATACGTGATTTTATCCACTGGCCTGGCCATGGATCCGCAAAAACTGTCTGCTGTCTTGCAGTGGCCGCTTCCTGTGGGGCTACTATCCATACAGAGGTTCCTGGGCTTCACAAATTATTATAGGAAGTTCATATGAAACTTTTCCTCCGTTGTGAAACCACTCACGGATATGACTAAGAAGGGTGAAAATCCTTCAGTCTGGGCACCTTAAGAGCTTCAGGCCTTCGAGGACTTGAAGTATGCCTTTGTGAAGGCACTGATATTGTCCCACCCTACCGTCTACCCTGGAGGTGGATGCCTCAGAATCTGGTGTAGACGCTTTGCTGTCCCAACACGCAGGCCCTGGAAGACCATTGCTGCCTTGCATTTTTTTTCTACCAGAAACTGTCAAAGGCTGAGAGTGTATATGATGTGGGTGATCGTGAATTACTCTCTATCCAGATGGGCCTTATTCATTTTGAGGTTTAATTTTGTGGTTTCTTACCTGCCTGGCACCAAAAATATTAGAGCAGATGCTCTCTCTCAACAATTTGGGGCTGAGTCCCAGGAGGAGCCTCCTCCGGTTCCTATTATTCCTCCTAACCGCATCCTGGCTACGGTATGTACAAGTATTACATCTCCTCTGGGCGAGGAGATTTTGGCTGCTCAAGCTTCTGCCCCGGCTGAGAGGCCTAATGGGAAATGTTTCATGCCTGAATCCCTCCATACTAGATTACTAGAGACGTCCCATTCCTCTAAGGCTGCAGGACACGTTGGTAGAGACCAGCTGATATGGTCTATGAACAGACTCTTTTGGTGGCCCAGCCTGAGTGCAGATTGTTCCGCATTTGTTCCACTTGTGCGCAGACCAAGATTCCTAGACACTTGCCGGTTGGCCTCCTGCGGCCCATCCCTAATGGGGAGCGTCCATGGTCTCACTTGTCGAAAGACTTTATGGTAGAGTTGCCTGTCTCGGAGGGTTACATGGTCATCTGATGCCAGTGAAGGGACTCCCGTCCTCCAAGGAGTTGGCCGAGATCTTTGCCAAGGAGGTGGTTCGTCTCCATGGTATACCCAAAGTGGTGGTCTTGGATTGTGGGAGCCAGTTTGTGTCACGTTTCTGGAGAGCCTTTTGCAGTCAGATGGGGATCCAGCTCTCGCTCTCCTCTGCTTATCATCCACAGTCTAACGGTGCCACAGAGAGGTCTAATCAAGCGCTGGAACAGTTTCTCCGTTGTTTCATTTCTGATCATCATGACAACTGGGCAAACCTGTTTCCATGGGTGGAGTGGGCCAGAAATAGTGCAGTTAATTCCTCCTCTCGGAACTCACCCTTTCTGATTAACTATGGGTTCCAACCTTCATTGCTGCCAGACTCTTTCGAGGCTCAGAATATTCCTGCTCTGGAGGATCACTTGAGGGCACTCCACTCCACATGGGTACGGGTCAGAGATCCCTGCAGAGTTCCATGTTGCGCTATAAGAGACAAGCTGACCGTAGACGGCTACTAGCTCCAGTGTTCCAGGTGTCCTCACGCAATATCCATCTCCAGATTCCTTGTAAAAAGCTGGCTCCCCGATTTGTGGGCCCCTTTCGGGTTCTCCACAGGATTAACCCCGTAATCTATGCCCTTGAACTCCTTGCTAATATGCACATCTTCAGTGCTCTCCATGTGTCGCTACTGAAACCATTGATTTGCAACAGATATACTACTGTTCCTGTCCGTCCCAGACCTGTCCAAGTGGGGGACCATGAGGAGTATGAGGTACAAAGTATTTTGGATATTCGCGGGGTCAGGGGCCAGGTACAATATCTGGTGCATTGGAAAGGACCTGAGGAGCTGGGGTTGTGTGGGATTTTATCATCGCTATAGCGCATATATTATTATCACTGTATATGCTAATAAAGGTGGTTATATTTTATATATTTATATTCCTTATTTGCCTGAATACCGTGACACTTGAAACTTACTTCCACTTGAGCTTGCCATTTGATTGGTTATTTTCATAGCCTAGCCCTATAACCTATACTACATATAGATGAATTGGATTCTACCTATTATACATTATTGACTGTCTGGGATGACATTTTGCCCACATTGGTCAATATGAACTATGCACTATAATCAAAGCTGTATCTTTTTCAAGATTGGATATTATCAAGTTTAACGTGTCTGTCTTGTAACAGTTTGTATTTTTTTGCATGACATATTCATTCCTATTCTATACTCCACACAGACTTTGACTTTTTTCATTCAAAAGGATATGTGGCATCGATGTGCAGTTATCTCTGTGTACAATATTCTGCCTCTTTACTAATATGTTTTTTTTTCTCAGAATAGTATTGTGCCTCCTCAGTTTGATTCTTATTGTCCAGGTCTAAATGTCACACATATTCATCAATAATATTTTTGTGTTCTTTATGTTTCTAATATTTAGTTTGTGCTCCCCTTATAGTGGCTTTACCACGATGCATGAGAGTATCTTGTGTGGTTGGACAATTGTATAGTCATCGGGCTTGCTATGTCCGCACCCATTTTCGTTCAATTACACATGAGTCAGATGTTCATCGACACTTCATACATGTAACCTTAGGCATCCCATATACTCTGGATCATGGAGTCTGTTACATCTTATACTTTGATGACAGTGTCATCTGTGCGCTGCAATATGCGGGTTATCCGCTCTATTTTTTTTTTCATTTTTGTTATCATTTGTTATTACTTGTTTTGTTTATTATGGATATGGTTCCTGATCTGTGAATATAGGGATTTCTTCAGGCTCTTGTAACAATTTCATATGACTTTCTTAATTTATCTTTTATGGTATTAATGCGGTGTAACTTTAGGTATCCCATATACTCTGGATTATGGAGTCTGTTACATCCTATACTCCGTTGACAGTGCCATCCATGCTCTGCGATGTGCAGGTCATCCACTCTTATTCTTTTTCATTCTTTTCATTTTTTGCTATTATTCTTTTTTGTTTTTTATGTATATGGCTCCTGATCTGTGAATATTGGGATTTCTTTAGGCTCTTGTAACGATTTCATATGATTTTCTTTAGTCACAGTGTTCATATGAGCATTACCTTTTATGGTATTTATGGGGTGTTGCCTGATGTGTGTCGGCTTCACCCGCTGACTTATGTAGAGTTTTGATATTATCTCCTTTTTTTCCCTCTATATTAATAATCATATTTTGTTTACACTGGTGGTATATATACTAAGTTTCAAAGGGGATAGAGTGATCCTCTTGGTGTACATTACTATTAGGTGATTTAATTTTATATAAGGTTTTAACTGCTATTTGGGCATATTTTTCCCGATGTCAGTCACCCACCGGATCTTTTTTTAGGAACCATAGGGGTCACTTTGACATTGATGTAATGATCTGCTCATCACAGGACATTTAAGGCAAATATCTGGCAAATGTAACAATGATTTTCTTTTTTTAAATTATATATGTAATTTGTATTAAAAAAGTACTTCAGACCTCAAGAAAGGTATCATGACCCCTCATGACACCCCCCTAGCATGGTGGCGACAATTGCCCCCTTTATTAATTAAAGAGCATATAACCAATGTTTCACATAGGTTATATGCTCTTTAATTAATAAAGGGGGCAATTGTTATGATACCCCTCTTGAGGTCTGAAGTACTTTTTTAATATATATAATTATATATATAATATATAATTTAAAAAAAGAAAATCATTGTTACACATAAATTAAATATTTAATTACATTTTCACACAAATTACATATATAATAAAAACAAACACTTTTTATACATATAAGGTTAATAGACAACCTGTATGAGTACCAGAGGGGTAGCAAAACATTACAATAACTCTCTGGTACTCATGGGGTTAATCTTGCAATACAAAATACGAGAGCATGTCAAATATAATAGAAGAAGAAAAATGTTGGATAAAAATGGTGAAAGAAAGTCATGGGAGCACTGTAATCGACTTTTCAAGAGGGGGGTTAAAATGTCGGATGTACGATATTTGTCGGATTAATATGGTGAAAGAAAGCACTGTAAGTCGGATTTGGAAGGGGAAGGCTTAATTGTCGACTATGAACAATATTTGTCGGATTAATGTGGTGGAAGAAAGCACTTTTAAAAGGGGGAGTTAATACGTCGAGGGGGGCACTTTATGTCGGATTTCTATGCTGTATACTGTATTATACAGTGCTTTTGTTCGAACAATGATGGTTTTGAAACTTCTACGCCTCAACCTCTGAGGTGCAAAATTTGTAACTTAAATGTAACCACAAAACAGGTGGAAATACTGAGCGTGGGTAATAGGATACTAATTGCACATTGTTTTTAGTTGTTTCCTATGGGCTTTTTTTAGACAGGCAGTAAGTATAATTACCACTGATTTTGCTTTCACAAGTCGGGTAATAGGATAGCAAAAACGGACTTAAAAAAAAATGCCTGTTTTACTTTTAGCGCTGGTAATAGAATCGAGCCCCTAGTTCATGATTGGATGAATCTTGAGCAATAATATAATATACTTTTATGAGGTGACTCGCCCCTGATTCACCTATCCCCGCCTTCTTTTCCCTTTCTCTGTTTGAGTTACTCAATTATAATCGCTACGTGGGAATGAGGAATTAGTATTGGTCCTTTAGGGACCTTTTTAGTATTTTTTTCCTTTCTTATTTTTCCTCTTTGTTTGCTTTTTCACATTATGTTGGGATTTTTTTAATCTGGGATGATTAAAAGTTATTTTTTAATAGGCTGAGTTAGGTTTATTTATGGGATGGAAGAAACTAGCCTGGTTCAAACAGTATACAGATGGGAAATGAGTGAGTGCCTTATAGGTAGTTTTCTTTTCCTTTTTTTTTTTTTTTTGTTGAGCATATTTGTGGCACTGGGAGGTCATCTGATGGCAGCCAACAGGAGGAAGTGGAGTGTTGTATGCGTAATAGTCCCAGACACAAGCAGAAGTGGAATCTGGAGAGAAGAGGGATAGGAACCATGTACATTAGTAAAGGGAGGAAGAGAGAAAAGGTAAGGAACTGTAATATGGCACACACACAGGGTTAATTCCCTGTCTGTCTGCCCCTGGTTAACAAGTACATTGAACCCCTCTGGCACTCAAATGGTTATTGATTAACCAATTGAGTGCCAGTGTGGTGCAACGTACTTGTTAGCCAGATTCAGAAAGACAGCACATTAACTTTTTGAGTGCTAGAGAAGTGTAATGTATTTGTAAATACAGGAAGTGGATTAAAGCGGAACTACTACCCATATTAAACTTTGTGCCAAATAATTACCTATCTGTTGATTAGCTGCTCAATAGTGCTAATCACCAGAATTATATCCTGGTTAATGAGAATTATACACTGCTCCCAGACTGACATGCAGGAAAGAGCTCAGACATCTTTCCATAGTGACGTCTGTGCACCTGTGCAGTCAGTCCCAGTCTGCTCTAGGAGGCGTTGTTAGGAGCCGCTCGGCTCCAAAAGGGACTGACAGCGCAGGTGCGCAGACATCACTGTGGAAAGAAGTCTGTGTTGTTTCCTGCCTGTCAGTTCGGGAGCAGTGTATAATTCTCATTAACTAGGTAATAATTCTGGCGACTAGCACTATTGAACCACCAGCCACACCACCAGAAAACCCCCTAAAACACAAGTGTCCCTCTTTGGCCATTTGAAATTTGGGAGGTATGCCTCCCTCTCGCCATCTACCAGTCCTTCTAACCCGGCAACCTCCCTTCCATCCACATCCTCTTCCACAATACACAGGTTCATTCCTACTCTTCTTACCTACCATCCACACCCAGTGGCGTAACAATAGGGGTAGCACCTGTGACCGGGCCTGTCACTCTCAGGGGCCTGGCCGCCCCCTGCAACCCACTCGCCACGTGCCCGCAGTAACCTATAGAACAAGGCAGGTTAGGCAGCACAGCTGATCTCCAGGCGGCCGGCGCTCTAGTCATGCAGAGCGCTGGGAGATGACAATCTCCCAGCACTCTACATTACTAAAAACGCGTGGGAGTTCCAGTCAGAGGTCTGTGCCAAAGTCACACACCGCTAGACCACCAGGGACTCGAGGTAGGAGGGGAGGGATCAGTAGGGGGCATTGTGGAGAATGAGGGGCATTGTGATGGGGGCATTGTTGAAGGGGCAATGTGGATATTGAGGGGCACTGTGGAAAATGAGGGGCATTGTGGAGATTGAGGGGAAACGTGCAAGGGGCATTGTGATGGGGGTATTGTTGAAGGGGCAATGTGGAGAATGAGGGGCAATGTGGAAGGGGCAATGTGGAGAATGAAAGGCATTGTGGAAGGGGCAATGTGGAGATTGAGGGGCATTGTGGAAGGGGCAATGAGAAGATTGAAGGGCAATGTGGACTAGGCATTGTGATGGGGGCATTGTGGAGAATGAGGAGCATTGTGATGGGGGCATTGTGGAAGGGGCATTGTGATGGGGGCATTGTTGAAGGGGCAATGTGGAGAATGAGGGGCATTGTGGAAGGGGCAATGTGGTGGTGGCCAATGTGGTTGAGGGGGGCCAATGTGGTCGGGGGGAGCCTATGGCAATTCTTGCACCAGGGCCCGATGGCTTCTAGTTACGCCTCTGCCCACATCTTATCTCAATGTCCCAGGTTTTCACCTTGCTACCTTATTATCTGTCCTATTGGCCCACTCTTCTTTAGCCCTTTGAGTGCCAGAGGGGTACACATCGCATTGCAAAACAATGTGTTGCATACCCCTCTGGCACTCAAAGGGTTAAGTTCTTCACTTCTATTGCCCTCACTTCCTTCCACCTTTATGTTATTTTATCAGCTTATTCACTGTCCTGGTCTGAGGGACATCACCTCCAAAGGCACACTTCCCTAAACCCAGGTCCATGAGGTATGTGCCGAGAACTTGAGTGCCACATTCTTTGCTTTGCCTGTCTACATTTGCTATCTACATTTAAAAAATGCACAGTTATAAAATATCTAAAAATTTTACATGATATTTTATTACTGACAATTTTTTACATTTACAGCAGGTTACATAGCAATCTTTCACACAGGACAGCACTTTAACCCTTTCATAACCAGGGATGTCTGCTCCTGTACTTAGAGGCTTACAATGTATAACCCTTTGACTACAGGAGCAAAACATTTTAACCCTGTCAGTACAGGAGCAGACATCACTGCTTATGAAAGGGTTAAAGTGTTGTCCTATGTGATGTAACAGTGGTGCAAATGTAAAAAATGGCCAGTAAGAAAATATAATCTAATATGTGCAATTCTTCCATTTCTGCAAGGGAATCTAACCAGGGTGGTTGCTTGCTTTTGAAAGACCTGGGCCTGAACCCCTACAGTGCCAGAGGGCTTATGCAGTGCATTGGTAAGCAATGTGTTGCATACCCTGATGGAACTCAAAGGGTTAAATGTGCATACAGCAGCCATTGCCTATGGGGATTAAGGGCTCGATGCAAATGTTGGCATTGGCAGAAAAAACTGGCAATGGTGGTTTTGTACGTCGAGTAAGCAATGCAAATGTTCCCACTAGTAAGAAATAACGGCAGTTCTGAAACACATGACGCCCGTCGCCAGAACATCAAAATCTCGGCCACTGAGGTCAATGTAGAAGTGATGCCCGGAGCCATTGAAATGTTGGAGTTAGGGCTAACGCGAGTTAAATTGCAACATTTTCCTCCAGAAATCTAACACCCATATTTTTTGGCGAACATCACACAACTCAGAGTACAAAACCAACGTTGAGGAAAATAAAACAGAGAATCAGGTCATCCAAGGACATAAACGGTTAAGAAAACAATGGCACTGCTACAAAGAAACTTCTGTATGGATACAATGTTTCAAGAGGTTAAGCACTCACCATTCACAGGTTTTCCTTGCGGTGCTGGCTCAAAGGATACCTTAATCCACTGTCTCCAAACAAACAAATGTGAACCGCACTCACATATAGTGAATAAAACCAATGATAATCTTTATTACAAAAAGTCAGGACAGACGTTACACATGCCGCAATAGTCTCACGCGTTTCGCACCTGAGTGCTTAATCATAGACTAAAGAAGCTCCCATCATTCCAAACTTTTAAAGAGAGGTGCAATTACACGTCATTGGTCTTAGCCAATGACAAGCCCAAAAAATCGCTACACTTAAACAAGGGTAAACATTAACCCATTGCTAATCTTAACAATGCAATATACACCTTTAATTAAAGGGAATGATGGATACATCTAAACACAAAAGAATTAAGATAATAATATAAAAATAGAATAAAACAATACCAAAAAATGTTGATCACAGAGCTATTAACCAAATAATAGGAAGCCATACCTCATTGTAATGTATGTTTAGGAATCTTTTAATAAATGTTAGCCAAACCACTTTATGGAGTTAAATGGTATACACTCCCGGATCTAAGCTAAATAAAATGCTAGCAATCCATGCTATCACACTCCGGGCACTAAGGAGCCACAACGCTCCATAAGATAGCACATCGTTTACCACCACAGCACCCGGAGTATTAAAGAACAATAATATACGGATTCAGGAGCATAACACCAAAACTCCATATTAGGTTCTTATCCATGGCATCTAAAAAATAGAACCCAATTCAAGGCAATCATTTATCTTAGGATAAAATGTCAAACACATACAAAGGGTACTAAAAAGACCCAGTATTATATCCAACACAAATCCCATACATACATAATTCACATCTTATCACAAATAAATTCCAGAACAAAGAAGACCCTTACTTTTTAAGATAGGATACTATACAAACAATGCAACATCAAAAGCCTTGCTAAGGTAAAAATCCAAAACACTTCCCTTTGGGATAACAATCTGTCTCTATCTCCACCTCTAACAGGTGTAATCACTCTTTCTATCCCCACTACAGAGAAGTGTTCAAGATTTGAACTGTGACTTGAACAAAAGTGTTGGGAAATACCTGTTTGTGTTCCCCACAATTTATATTGCTAACATGTTCTCGTATTTGCTCCCTCAGAGATCGGCACATTTTTCCTACATACTGAACATTACAAACTTTACATGTTATCAAATAAATCACGTACTTTGTTGCACAATTTATGTAATGTTTAATTTTTTATTGTGATCCATTAGTGGCAGATTTGAACTCTTTAGATGGCACCATCCACTTACAGGATGCACACCTACTGATACCACAAGGAACACTACCTACTGTCCTCAACCACGTGTAGTTTAACAGACTCTTTCTGTCTCCTACATACATACTAGTTGAAACTCTACTAGCTAAGGTAGGAGCCTTTTTGGACACAAACCTGCATCCTCTCTCGATATATGGTTGTAGACCCCTGTCAGCCAGCAGGATTGGAAGATGATGTTTAACAATTTTGATTATCTGATTAAATTTAGCACTATAACCAGTGCTGAAAACCACACGATCCTCCAATTCCTCTCGCTGAACTGGAGGTGTATCCAACAAATCTTCATGTGATCTAGTCCTCGCTAAACTCTCAGCCCTTTCCAACATCCACCATGGATAACCTCTATCAAGAAATTCCTCCCTTAACTCAACACATGCCTTATCAAAGAGGATATCGGTGGAACAGTTACGGCGAAGCCTCATAAACTGTCCCACCGGTATTCCTCTTATTGTGTGTCGTGGATGACAACTCTCAGCCCTTAATAGAGAGTTAACCGCAATAGGTTTCCTATGGATATCAGTAATCACAGTTTCAGCATCACTTGAGGAGGAAATTTCAAGATCTAAAAACACAATCCTGTTAGGATCACTGCTGAAGGTGAAAACAAGATTATTCTTATTATGATTTAAATATTCAACAAATTTAGGAGTATCCTCTAATTTACCTCTCCAAATAATAAGTAGGTCATCAATATATCACTTAAAATAAACAATATGTGACCTAAATGGATTACTATCTCCAAAGACGTGGGACTCCTCCCACCAACCCATATATAGGTTGGCGTATGAGGGCACAAATTTGGCCCCCATTGAAGTCCCACGCCTCTGGAGATAGTAAGAGCCATCAAACAAAAAATAATTATGTGTGAATAAATATTGAATCACCTTCAGCAAGTAATCAACAAAATCAAAAGGATACTTACTATACCTACTCAAGTGATAACGCATAGCTACGAGTCCTAACTCATGAGGTATACATGAATACAGCGATGCTACATTGCAACTGATCCAACAATAGCCATTCTTCTATTGTATCCTCCTCATATCCTGCAAGACTTGCTTAGTATCCCTAAGATAAGAACTCAACCTCAAAACTAATGGCTGCAGACAAGCATCTACATACTCACCCAACCGTTCGTTGAGTGAGCCAACGCCTGCAACAATAGGTCTGACTGCTGGACTCTCAAGTCTCTTTCCACATATAAAGTGCAACATGATAATAATCAAAAAAGTATGAATACACATATACTTATCTTGATGAATATAAGTAAGAGCACAAGAGAAAGATCAAAATGTGTGACTCCTGGAGTCATAGAGATAAGTATATGATGTGTATTCATACTTTATTATTAACACTTTGCACCTTATATGTATGATAATATTGCACATTGCTAATGGTCCACTTTGAATTGTTTGTGGATACATTGTATTGCACGTTTGCTTTACACATACTTGCTCTCAGTCAATAGAGGCAATATTCAATGTTGGAATGTCTTCATGATTCCATAATCATGTGCTGGATGGTTTTGAATTGATTTGATGTATTCACCTGATTAATTTTGTATTGTCTGATAAAGCTTTTGTTTGGTATAATCCCGGAGTGTGCGTCAGTTATCAGGTGTCTTGTTTGGGGGGGGCACCGCCTGGTGGTTTTCCCCGGTTTCTTCCCTTCCTTCGGTATCATCGTATATCCCTACAGAGCTGGTACAATTCCTCCCCTTTGTTTTGGTCCCATCATTATGACCATATGAACAACACCTTACTGCTGTTTAACAGTGACAGCCCTCCCTCCTCAGATGTAGTGTGAGAGAGACACTGACAGAGAGACAGACCAACACCAGTATGTACACATGCTTGTACCTAAGATGACAGTGCAGGCGAACGTGTGAGAGGAGAGGGCTAGGGATCATCCCCCTCCTCCTCCAAGCACCCCTGTCCAACAGCTGTAACCTGCTGCAACTGTTCATGCTTCGGCTGGAGGTCTGCCATGCTGACATGTTCGTGTGTGTGGAGCACAGTGAATATGCCACTCCATTGCTTGTCATTGTCTAGGTGTCAGGACCATGTGAGGTGTCCATCAAGGGGATGGCAAGCAGACATATGTATGTGTGTCACGCAGACAGGGCCGGATTTACATCTCAGGAGCCTGTAGGCACAGAAATCTGAAGCGCCCCCCCTCGCCCATTTGCCATCTCCACTGGACACCTCCACAATGCGCCGAATCTCCACATTACCCCCCATAGCCATATTGCCCTCACATCAGCTCCAACTTGCTCTCACATTATCCCCATCATCTCCACATTGCCCCCATCAGCTCCAACTTGCCCCCACATTACCCCCATCAGCTCCAACTTACCCCAATCAGCTCCGTTTCCTACCTACCTGGTGGTCCAGCGGCAGGAGAAGTCTGTGCCTGCTTCTGCACAAACCTGTAGTTCTTGTTGCTCCCAAGCAGTCTACTCTTTAGGAATGCAGAGCGCTGGGAGATGATGTCACCTCCCAGAGCTCTGCATTACTAAAGAGCCACCGAGGGAGCAACAGCAGAATCTCAGGCAGGCAGGCAGCGGGTATCCAATGACAGGCGCCACTCTGTGGGGTGCGCCTGTAGGCAGATGCCTACTCTGCCTTATGGCAAATCCGGCCCTGCACGCAGACCCTGAGCACACACCTCATCAGTATGCAGATCGAGATCCATGAAATAGCTCCTCTGTTTCATGGGTCTTGGTTTACACACTGATGTGTGTGCCCACTCACATATACATATGTCTGCTTGCCATACCATGATACAAACCCCATAAGGTCATGGCTAGGCAACACCCTGACAAGCAATGGATTGTTCACTCCATATCAAATAATGAAGCTGTACCCGTGGAGTGCCAGTAAGGTCTCCAAAGCATTGCTCACCATGTATTGTGTACACCTCTGGCACTCAAGGGTATGATGATGGGTCAGCAATAGCATGACTGTTGTGTTCATAGTGCACCTTCCAGTCTTGTCTTCACCCTCTGCAGGAATCCATGGCATGACCCCTCATGGTCCAGAAGTATGTTTCTTGAATCCACGTCCATGAGGAGCACCTGTTGGTGTCCATGTCAATCACAAATCTGATTACATATGACTATCTTGTGTCATTGATCACCCCTCCCCCGTCGGGGTTTAAAGGTATAGTAATATTGAATATGTTTCATAAACCTATCTAGTAGTGTTCATCCCCCTGAGTAAAACAAGGGAACTCCCCCTGCTTTGCATTCCAAAGTTATTTCAGCTCAAAGTTGAATGTCATAGATCAAATCTCACAGTGGCCTGAAATTGTACAGCTCTGGTCCCAGCACCATGAATCTCCATGGGATGGTGTAGCAACAGCGCCACTTGACAATTTCAGGCCACTGTGATATTCCTATTTAAAAAACAACTGTGAGCTGAAATAACCTGTGAATTAAACACCCTTCATCAGTGGGAGTTCCCTTGTTCTACTCAGGGGGATGGACCCTAAAACATATTTATTCAAACATTCTAAGCATTACTATCCCCTTAATTGGGATCATGTTGTTGATCTGTTGATATATCTAATGTGTTCATGTTGTTCAAGTTCAAGTCACATCATGGAACAACACCCTGATGTTGTTTGGCTTTCATATGTCTGTGAGTTGAACTTGGACAAACATGTCTGTATGTGATGTGTGTGTTCACCTCTGCTGTAAAAGCTTGTGACTCCATTCGCGAGCATGAGTTGTGTTCATTGCATAGCTTTGCAATGCATTGGAGACAACTCATTATCTGACACCCGTGTTAGATGAGTATAAGTTGTGTTAAATGTATAGCTTTGCAATGCATTGGAGACAACTCTGCCAAACAAACAACATCTTGAATAGGAAACATGCATAGACACAGATGTTATGAAGAAGGGCAAATATTTATTGAAAGGCCCTGGAGAAGGTTGGCCTTACTTTTTTTTTTTGGAGGTTCTGGGGGGGGCTGTAGAGATGGATTCCCTCCGACTCTGGCGGGTTACCCGAGGGGGTCTGGTGGATGGTGGTGGTGGTCGTGGATCAATGCTGGCCGGTGATGCATCACCTGACCCCTCCTGTGATGGCTGGCCCATGTCCTGCCGCTCATTTTGCCTGCGGTAGGAGTCCCGCATCTCGACCAGCATGTGGCCGAGGACCTCCATCATCCTGGTGTTGAACTGGAGCTGCTGCGTGTTTGCCACCACCTGCTGTGCCTCAATGGCCCTGAGGCACCCCATGATCCGCCCCAGGGCCAGCTCCACTCGTCTCAGTGCTCGGGCACACCTCCTGATGACCGTGAGCTGCCCCCCCTGGATGGCCACACAAGTCGCATCAAGGACCGCTTGGTGTTACAGGCATGGTGTAGTGTGGGGGAGTGGACTCCCATGGAGTGCCTCAGGAGGACTTTCACCGGCATGGGTGCTTTGTGGGGAGAACAGGTTCTGATCCCTGGACCCCTCACTCTCTTCGTATTCCCTGGCCTCTGAGTGGCTGACTTGTGTTGGTGGGGGTGATGGCGTTGGTGGTGGGGTGAACACCTCCCTTGCCTGGGTGCTCATACCCCATGGGCCATGCAAATGTGGACCCCTGGGTGTCCTCCTGCCATATGTGTCACCGTGGCCTAGGGGTTGGCTCGAACCCGGACTGCTGCGGCATAGGCACCACCTCTGGTATCAGATGCCTACCCATTGGTGGTGGTGGGGCCTGGTAGGCCAGCTGCTGCTGCTACAGTGGGGCCTGGTAGGCCAGCTGCTGCTGCTTCTGCGGTGGGGCCTTGTAGCCCAGCTGCTGCTGCGGTGGGGCCTGGTAGGCCAGCTGCTGCTGCATTGGGGCCTGGTAGCCCAGCTGCTGCTGCGGTGGGGCCTGGTAGGCCAGCTGCTGCTCCGGTGGGGCCTGGTAGCCCAGCTGCTGCTGCTGTGGCTGCTGATGGTGAGGTGGACCCTGGGGGCCATGGTAGGGCCACTGCTGCAGTGGTGATTGTGGTGGCAGCACACCAACCAACATGACCTGTGGAACCCAGAAACAAAATCAGCTGGAGGACACACAAACACCCCGGGATAGCTAAAATCCAAACACACACCAAACATATGCATGGATTTACTGTACTATTGGAGATTACTTCTACGTTTTCCTATGTTATGCTATGGAGAGTAAGCACTGATATGTCATGTGTTGTCTAGATCTCAGTGTATTGGCTCCACAGCATAACACAGGGATTGCAGGCGTGATGACACTGCAGTTGTTATGTATACATTGTCACCCCTTTCTGACACCCTAGGGGATGTCCCCCCCCCGTCATGATTGAGCCTTGTGAATCACATATGTCCTGCAGAATGGTGATGGCGGGGAATGCCCCCTGGCCATTCACACTCTGCAGACTACATATGATGCAGAAAGCTGAACCTTGGCTATTCCACTTGGACTAACTACCTACATGTACAACGCCTAGCCCTGACATGCAGTATCAATACAATAGGAAACACAGCAATTCCCCTCTTTGCTATTCTCGGGTAACCCTTTGGGTGCCAGGGGACTGGCTAATGTATTGTTGAACAATGCATTACTTATCCTGTGGCACTCAAGGGGTTGTGTGCTGACCTCTTTGTCACTCTGTGCATGACATTGTGATACACATAACAGTTAGATCTGTGACTGACACATGACAGTGTGCATTGTTTTTGTGCTGCGCATGATGTTGTTTTAGAAAGCATGAAGGGGGTTCAACAGGGACTTGACCATTACCATTCAGGCTGGGTTTGTCAAGTATTCTATCCTTGTGTGACTTTCCTCCAAGCTGTGTTGCTGAATTGTGGTGTGGAATGCTGTCCATGTGTTCAAGTGTCATTGTGTTGGCCTCTGCCTGGTAGGTGTCAAGATTTGTGTGATGTGTGTGTAGGCCTTGAGGCACTTAACGGTGGACTGGAGGCTCCTTTCGGCTCCGGTGTCACTTCACCCTGGGATTCCCTGCACTGCTGTCCTGGACAGGGTTCTCCTCACTGCCTCCTCCCACTCTGTGTAGTGAATGCGCAGGGGCGGTCCACCCCCTGTGCTGGCAGCATGCATGGCCTCCTGGCCCATCTTGTTCTTCAGCCTGGCTTTGCAGTCAGCCCACCTCTTCTTGACCGCTTCTTGGGAGCAGCAGCAGCTGGACACTGCGTTGACGGCATTAAGGACCTCCCGCCATGAAGCTTTGCCTTTGGCCCCCATGCCAGTGGCCTTGCCCTTGGGGAACAGGAGCCAATCCCTGGAGATTACCGCCTCCACCAGGGCAAGGTTTTCCTCCTCGCTGAATCTGGGCTCTTTCGCCCTCTCCTCCTCCTCACTCCCAGAGGTTCGATGAGAGCCCTGACTGTGGCTCTCCAGCCCTGCCTGCACTGGCCCTGGATGTGCGTGGTGCACCCCCTGGACTACCCCTCGTCCCACTCTCTCCACTGCCCCTGCACTTGATGTGCCTTCTCTGGCATGGCTGCCCCTCTGCCCCAGGGATCTCCCTCCCCTACCCTGACCAGGGATGCCCACCTGCATCTCTTCCTCCTACACTCCCCACCCCTCTCTCCTCTCCATTCCTCTCACCTACTCACACCCAGGCACTCACTCAGGCCCTCACTCACTCTCTGTCACTCACTTGCACTCACAGACTCACACTGTCAAAAAAAAAAAAAAAAGTAAAGTGTATGTGTTTTACTACAAAAAAAATGGCTGTGTGTGTTTGTGTATGGATGCGTGTTATGGGTATGTGCAAAGGCTTATAATGTCGCAAGGTGTATATCAGTCCTCTCCAACTCCTCTAGCTATGTGTATGTGCGCCTCTCTACTACCTGTCTCTTATTATCTGTTATTTTGGGTCTATATAGTTTATTTGACTGAACCTGATACTTTGGGGTGCTGTGATTGGCTGGGGCACTAGGTAATGTCATACGTTTTGCTTTTTCTTTTTATTGGGACATTTCTCGTGTTTATTGTGTGTTTTGCGTGGACG
The DNA here is from genome assembly GCA_037306005.1 of Rhinophrynus dorsalis. Taxonomy (NCBI): domain Eukaryota; kingdom Metazoa; phylum Chordata; class Amphibia; order Anura; family Rhinophrynidae; genus Rhinophrynus; species Rhinophrynus dorsalis. The sequence goes on from CM074721.1 coordinate 147,164,799, forward strand.
ATGAGGTCAGATTTTAGGCGACTCCAGTTTTGTAATTTTCGTGTGTTTTGTAGGCCGTTGTGCGTTAACTCTTCTGGGTAAGGAACATTTGCATCTCACGTTACCCAGTCTGGTTTAACTTGCGAATGCAGTTTTTTTCTTCAAGCTGGTTTTAACTCCAGCATCTGCATCGAGCCCTAAGTCCTTTCATTACTTCAGGGATATTGAACACAATAATTGACAATGTTTTCCCTACATTTGTGCCAGTCAAAGGGTTAAGTTTTTCACAGACAAAGACATATCCATGTAGTGTAATGTGTTACATACCTCTTTGCAACTGAAGGAACCAAACACATTCTCCTGCTTTTCAATAAACCTCTTCGGTGCCAAAGAGTTATCCATCACATTCCTCTGCATGGATACCTCTATGCCTCTGAAACACTGATGCCTTTCAAAAGTACATAATCCATTGCCAAGCAATGCATTAAATACCCCTGAAGCACTCAAAGGACTTTATCACCACCATTAGCTAAATTATGTGTGTACATTGTTTGTTTGTTATTTTATATTTTTGTTATTTTTATTCTGAATAAAGCATAGAACAACAGTGTAATTTCATCAAAGAGAAATGAGATGGGTGGCATTAAAGGCGGGGGTATGGGTGGGGCTAGTTGTGGAAACTGGTGGCGAGTAACTTTTCTGGCCTGGCTAGTAGCTCAGGACTTGAAATTTTGAGCCCTGGTGTGAGTAATTGATACATCAAAGGAAAAGGGGTAACAAGCACCGAGCCTGAGCTCAAACACACAGTTACTCTTCCAAACAGTAACCCTACACTACCCCTAACACTAGCCAAACACCCAGAGCAGTTACACTTACCTATCATCCACTGTCTGTCTTCTTCTTCTGTCATCTTCCATCTTCTTCTTTCTCTTCATCTTCTGTTTTCTTATCTTCTGTTCTTCATTGTTCCAATGAATGTACCTGAAAAGAAGAATAAAAGTCTTAGTTAAATGTTTTTAAAAAAAACTATGCTCCAAGACATGTAGTTGTTAACTCTCTGAGAGACGGAGAGGTATGCAACGAGTTGCTTAACAATGCGTTGCTTAGCTCTCTGGCACTCAAAGGGTTAAATATATGCCGGTATTCCAAAATGAAAAAAATAATTGCCCCAATGTAACAAAAATGTTTCTCAAACTCTTTTGAAAAATAAAGTCCACATAAAATATCTAATTTATTCTGTCCCCAAAACATAATATGCTGAGGCATTGCATGGGTTAAATAATGCTGCAGCCTCCGCTGGCTAAAAATCCCCCATCTTCATATCTCTCGGGCCGATGCCCGAGCGTCTCTGTTACAAAATTGAAAAGAGATTGGCTTTTATATGGTCAGTCTCAGTTCAAAATGCTTTCCAGCCTTCCATTGACTGGGATGTGTGCTTATGCACCTCCCAACCAATCAACCTCTAATGGGCTTCATCACCCCCCCCCACTAGAAGCTGACAGGTGACAGAGGCGTATGCGGCAGCATTATTTAACCCATGCAATGCCTCAGCATATGTTTTGGGGACAGAATAAATTTTATGTGGACTTGCACACATAATTTTCCAAAAAGGAATCAAAAACATTTTTTTTCGAATTGAGCCAGAAATTATTTTACGTCTTGGAATACCAACACAGATTTAACCTTTTGAATGCCAGAGAGGTAAGCAAAGCATTGCTCCAGCACTCTAACAGTTAACAACTACATGTCTTGGACACATACATTTTTTTTACAAGCATATTTATCTTAGACTTTTATTCTTCTTTTTAGATGCATCATTGGGACAATGAAGAAGAGGAGATGAGAAGACAGAAGATAAAGAGAAAGAAGATGGCCTACAGAAGATGCACAATAGTTGACCAGGGTGTTGAAGACCTCGCTGGACATCAGGATTACCGGTAGGTGTATATTTTGGGGGGTGTTATTAATATAATTGGAATTGTGTTAGCAAAATGCTTTTAACCTCTTGTCGCACAGTCAATGAAGAGATAAGATTCGGAGAAGGGACAAAACAGGAATCCAATTTATTTGAATAAACAGGAGAACATACTAAAAATACTGTTCTGTTCTAAAGAAAATAAAGTTGAGATGGCATTCACTAGTACACACCCTAATAATCATAAAGCATTTTGGGTAATAACATGATGCATTATGGTCTAAAAACTACAAGCATGATACATTTATAGTCCAAAAACAACACAACATTATTATAATCACTCCCCTTATTATTTATTCACAATGATCATCAATTTGTTCACCCAATCACATCTATTCACCCTTCACCCAATTATTGTTTCACACACCCATTAGTTCCCAGCTACTAGACAACATCTTAACAATAGGACCTTTAGAAAACAGCAGAGTTGGCAACCTTGAAGTTTTGTTACTTGTGTCTAATCCAAGAACAGAGAGAACAAGGGGGAGAGGTAGGAAAATGAAATAGAGAAGGGAGGGGGGATTAGAGATGCGCTATCTTTCTCATGGTATCAACATTTTACAAGCATGGCAACTTAACCCCTGCCCAGCTGTCACTAAGTGAATGCACACTATGTTAGTACATGATATTGATATCAATTCCCCCCTCTGGTCATTGGAACACCTATAGGTGTGCTCCACTTGACCACCTAAATAACCTGACAATACTTTGGAGAGGGGGAGAAACAAATACCTATAATAAGGGTGGAACAATAAACAGAAATTATGAGAACAACAACACCTAAAATGCTCATGATATATTGTCTGAGCCACCCAAAACTTGGTGGCCCAGCTCTGTCTTGCTTGATACCCTTGACAATATCATGCAAACTTTGTCCATTAGAATCATCTGAAAAATTGAAACAATACATCCCGGGGAACTCTTCACACCCATGATCCTGTCTGATCCATAGGTAACTAGGTATCTCTAACAGAGTTACACCAAGGGAGATTCTTCTCTGTTACAATCCTCAGAGACTAAGGGCTAGATTTAAAGGCAGCCGTTAAACCAGCTGCTAAGTGAAAAAGGCACATCGCTCGCAAATAATACATGAGTTAAGGCAGATTCAATAGGTACTCTATGAGAATAGCTATCGAGCATAGGCACACACAAAACACGTAACACAAAACCCGTTGTCGCTCATGTTAATGCACAACGGGCGGCCAAATCACACGATAACATCGCTCAAAAACACCATGTAACATAACGGCTGCCGTTGTTTATCAACCATGATTGATGCAAAAACAAATTCAAACACACAGCCAATCACAAAGCCCCAATGTATCAAATAACTTCAGATACACCTATATATACCCAAAAATAACCGTCACACACTGTCTGTTATCGAGTTCTTCAGAGCCAGATATCAGGACCCAGGAGCGGAGGATAGTGATTAGAGAGAGGGAGACAGGAGCGTACATTGGAGGTAGATGGAGATTTTTGAGTTTGGAGTTTGGAGAGAGGTGCACTTACTATACACATATTACACTTTTGCACATATTACATACACACATACAAACACATACACATACATACACATAGTCTTTTTATTTTATAACACCTTACACATTTTACATTTTATTTTTAGACTGTGAATCTGTGAGTGAAAGTGTGTGACAGAGAGTGAGTGGATCGAGTGTGTCTGTGAGGGCCTGTGGGAGTGCCTGGGTGTGAGTGGGTGAATGGTGGCAAGGAGAGGAGGACAGGAAAGAGGGATGAGGGGAGAGTAGTGGAGGAGGAGGAAGGTCAGGAGGGTATTCCTCAGCAGAGCAGGGGTGGGAGAGGGAGATCCGCAGGGCGGAGGGGGACCCGGACAACGAGAGCAGGCACACGCAGACAGGGACAGAACCTGCAGTGGGACGAGGGGCAGTTGCTGGGGAGCACCCCACACAATCAGGGTCAGACCAGGCAGGGCACTCCGGCTCTGAGTCATCCCATGCCGGAGGTGACGAGGCCAGGATCAGGGATCCCAAATACACAGAGGAGGAGAACACGGCTCTCGTAGAAGCTGTGCTGGAGAGGCAGAGTGTTCTCCACCCGACGGCGAAGGTCCCTGGCCTGTCAGCGAGGAGGAAGGCAGCCTGGAACCAGATATGCATCCTGGTCAACGCGGTGGCTCCATGCAGGCAGGACGTGGAGTCCATCAAAAAGAGATGGGGCGACTGCTGGAGGGTCGTCAAAAACAAGATGACCGAGCTTGCCAAGCACGCCCGAGGCACTGGAGGTGGACCAGACATCCCTATCACCTTCTGCGGCTGGGAGGAGATGGTGCGGCAGACCATGTCCTGACCCTGATCGAGGGGGTCATTGGAAGAACTGACACTGGGGATGAGAGAAGCCTCCACACTACCGGTAAGTGCAACACTACAGAACAACACACTACAGCAACCAACACCAGCTGCACACACAGTGATACCTCAACACATGTCCATCACTCAGCCATACAACTGCACCAACACAGCACCCTGAGGGTTAAAAAAGGACACAACACCAGGACAAATGGAAAGGTCCAACTTGGGACAAACCTTTCAAAGTCCTACTTCAACCCTCCTGTCGCTGTGCTCATCACACACAATACATAAACCGTTATGTTCAAAATGTCGTCTGTTAAATATCATCACTGTTCACACACAGTGTCACCCATGTCCCCACAGGGAAGTCAGCACCTAACCCCTTGAGTGCTAGAGGGATCACCAATGCATCAATCAACAATGCATTGGCAACCCCTCTGGTACTCAAGGGGTTAACCAGACAACAAACAAGTCAATAGGCCAACGATCACATGCTACACAGGGGACATTCACTAAGCGGTGACAAAGAGATGGTGGACACAAAGTTACCCTTACACACCCTCACTTCACCAATACCAGTGTTAGTCCATGGAGAATATGCAAAAACAAGAATCAAGTTCATAAGGTCCCATTGTACAGACTCCATGGAAAACACTGGAAATGGGGAAAGGAGATCACTGGAGAAGTCACCATCATGTTCACTTCATCAGTTCAACATCACCGCTTACTGAATCACAAAAAGGGGGCATCAGGTCACACATCACAGTGTTCCACAGAATAGATGCTTGTATGTGCAACACACAGGCCGAAAACTATTCCACAGAATTCAAGCTGGAAAAAGTAGGCATTTGTGTTGTGGCTGCAATCATTTACTCTGACTTGAAATGACATATCCCATATCTGATTCCCACATGGATCCACAGGGGTGCTGATGCCATGGATGGATGGTACACCAGCCGCTCTTTGCAGGATACACATGGGAAACAAATAGCAAACATTGTACCATGGTCACCAACAGGCCATGACTGATGGATATCTAGGATTGAGTACGGTTGGCTCACACAGAAGGATGGATGGGCTCATACATAGAGAAAAAACAGGCCTCAATCAAAGATATCCCTCACTACTGGCTGGATTGTTGCCCTTAGGATTCAAATGTTACTAAATATGTTCCAACACGATGTGAACACAGAGATCAGTTCACTGGATGTGATTGCCTTACTGGCCAGATATGTGCACCCATCACAAATCAAATCAACCTACATTGCTACCATCCAAATACACATACATAGTATATCACACTCTATGTAGATGGGATATACGAGGTATGTTCATATCCATCATATTAATCCAATGTATTGTTGGATGGGTGCACATATATAGCCAGTAAAGCAATCACACCTACTGAACTGCTCTCTGGCTTCACATCTTGGAAGGATATTACAGTATCCATATGAAGGGTACATATCCACATACATATATATGACCATGTCTACTTGTGTGTGACTGTAATGGGATAGCAATGGGTAATGTCATCATGATGTCATATCATTGCCATCGTTAAAAGATGTGTCTCGATCTAAGTCCCATCCCTCCAACACTCATGGTTATACAGATATTGCTCTATGTGACAGGTGGAGATATCTATCATTTGACCACACGGAGGCTCTTCAGCAGAGCCAAAGTCGCAACATATAGAGATAAATACCTCTTTGGAATGGTCCACAGAGTGTGCTTGCAAACCATGCACACTCTGTATACCATTCCATTTAAGTATTGTTCTCTAAATGGGGCGATTTGGGCTCTGCTGAAAAGCCCTCGTGTGGACAAATGACTGAAATCTACATCTTTCACATAGAGCAATATCTGAACAACCATGAGGGTAGGGGGGATAGGACTAACAGCGAACAACATCTGTTTTCACAATGTCTACAATCTGACATCAAGGTGGAATGAACCTTTGCCATCCCCCTGGAGGGATAGCCATCCCTACAAGTAGTGAAGACAAATATATGTTGTTGGATCCCCCCCCCCCAGTTAAACAATGGTATTCCTACTGCTGAAAGGTGTGTTGATTCAAAAGGTATCACAGCTCAGACATGGATATGTCAGGGGCAATATCCCAGTGACCTGAAATTGTACAGTGGTGCTGTTACTACACAATCATATGGACAACTCTGGTACAGGGACCAGATATCTACATGGAAGGGTTTTGCAACAGTCCCACTGTACTATTTCGGACCACTGTGAAATTGCACCTCAAAATGAAAACTTCACCCGTAATAACTCAAACAACACCTTTCAGCAGTGGGAGTACCCTTGTTTACCCAGGGGGATTAACCCAAACACATATATTTTTCTTCACCACATATCAAAGTATAACTGTCTCCACAAACATATGGGTAAGGTCACTAATCACAACATCTTATTTCTCCACACAGCTTACGGCCCTCAAGCCCAGCGGGAGACAGTGGAGGAGGCAATGTCACCCCCCAGTGAGGAGTACACACAGGAGGGGACAAGCTGGTGGTCACCTTACCCACCATCACCATCCCCTCCAACACAGGCTGCACCACCACCTACTGCACCCCTTCAAGCTGGACCACCACAGGCTGCACCACCCCTTCAAGCTGCACCACCACAGGCTGCACCACCCCTTCAAGCTGCACCACCACAGGCTGCACCTCCCCAGTACAGTGGCTGGATGCCACAGGAGGAGAGGTGGACATATCCATCCACCTCCACCAGCTACTACCCTCCATCTGCAGCACCACCACCGCCAGGGAGGCAATGGCTGCCAGGGACAGTGGCCACCACCCAATATGGGCCATATGCCTCACACAACACAGCCTCCTGGATGACTCCACAGCATGCCCCAAGGTATGATCCGAGGTGGGGTCCCAGCACCTATCAGTGGCCACCATATGACCCTTGGCCACTGGACTACCCACACCTGGGCCTGATTGGTGAGCCCCAGCGCCCCTACCCAGGGACATTTTCACACCTCCACCAGCACACACATCATTGGGCAGCTCAGGATCACTTGATGTGGTGGGCATATGCCCATCACCTGCACCAGCCACTCCAAAAGCAGCCACAGCACCCTCAGCAGCAGCAGAGGAGGAAAGAGCACCCTCAGCAGCAGCAGAGGAGGAAAGAGCACCCTCAGCAGCAGCAGAGGAAACAGCACCCTCGGCAGCAGAGGAAACAGCACCCTCGGCAGCAGAAGAATCAGCACCCTCAGCAGCAGAGGAAACAGCAGCACCAGGGACACCAGGCACATCCACCTCCAGCACCGCACGCCTCACAGGGATGGAGGCGGAGTGTATGGCTCTTCAGAGGAGACTACTCCGGTCGAGCAGGAGTACTGACAGAAACATCACCAGGAGCAGGAGGCAATCCAGGAGGAACATTGCCCAACTGGAGACCAGAATCCAAGCCCTGGAGTCGGAGGTGGCCAGGGGGAACACTACTCCACCAGCTCAGGACTGGTCTGATGGACATGTTGACACAGGTCCTTGTGGAGTTGAGGGAGATCAACCGCAGAGAGAACCTGAGGATGGAGAGGGAGAACTTGCGTTCCACCGAGGGGTCTACTGCAACCACCACCCCCTCCAGTGTTACCCCTGAAGCCACACCTAGGGGGCAGAGGGTTACCAGGAGATCAACAAGGGCATCCACCTCTGGCACCCAGGCTAAGGCCCCCCACCCAAAAAGGAAAAAATGAAAGGCCCAACCTGTTAACTTTCCCCTCAATAAAGAAACCTTTTTTTTGGATTCCAGTCTGATCTGTTGTGTCTTCAGTTATGGATTGGGTGTCAGGGTTGTCTCCAATGCATTGCCATACAATGCAGTGAACACAACCTCTGCCTGGGTGAAATGTTTGTGGGATGCTACAACATGGGTTCACACACGCACACACACACACACACATCGTTGTAAAAATTCAACTGGAAATACATCCCTGGAGCCATATTACACCACTGTGTTATATGGCGATGTTGTGTGTTGAATTTGAACAACAAAACATACCCCTTAGCACAACAAATGGTACAACATTGAACATTCGTCTACATCATATGTTGTGTTTAACCCTTTGAGTGCCAGAGTGGTAGGCAACGCATTGCAAAGAAATGCGTTGGGGACCACTCTTGCACTCAGTGGGTTAATGGGATAACCAGACAAACAGCTCTGTGACTTAGCGGGGACATAACAAGCAGGACAGATAAATGGGACATGTATCAATATTGTCTTGGATTCAAACACTCATTGTGCAACTGACTTACTGGGGAAGCCAATGTTTTTAACCTAGGATTTCAATGTGTAGCACACACATTGATATCCTGGGGTGAGCATTGGGGTCTCCAGTAAGTTGAGTTGCTGTTTCCCTAAGGGTGTAACAGACTTCACCAGTGATAACACATGTCCACTTAGTCTGGTTGTTCGTTGATATAGCCCATGTACCGAGATATGTCAAAGTGGAGCAAAATCTCAGAACATTGATTATACTGAGCAATACAGATACTGTGGACAGGTATTCACTGTGGAAGTATGTCCCCTGTATCACATCTTTATCACTCCCACAACACATTGGTGCATCACTGCCACCATCATCTGTTTGCATGGATACATCACAGAGTTCACTCACTGGCAAACAAGTGGTGGACTCCTGTGATGTGGGTGATGCCTTCCCATGTATGGGGGATACTCTATCCTGGGTGTGGTTACGCACTGACAAATGTGTTCTCAAATATATCCTCATACAGACACAGATAGAATGGTGATGGTTCATCTTTATTGTGTCTCAAAGTACATTAGAAAGTACATGTGTTTTCTGTGTGTATTGCCTATATGCATTTAACACCTGTATGAGAACACTAAATGTACTTTGAAACTAAATCGTACTACTTCAGTAACACTGCTGCCCTGCTCATGTGCTGTCCACAAGGTCTGACAACTCTGTAGCTGAGCATCCTAACTGTACAGGTTATAACACTCAAGAATTAGTGTTTTCTGTGTCTATATGAGAATGTTCCAGTAGAGGTTTGTGTGAACCTCAGGTCAAACATTGCATCACCAACAACATCACCATAAACAGCAAGGGGTGATCTTCATGAAGGTGTTGTCAAGACATCAATTCAGTCACATGGAAGATCTTCAGTTTAAGGATGGATCATGTTACGGATGCCTGTGGGACAAGAGCACAGGATTTGGAGCAGTGGACCTGAACTGATCATCAAGCAACAATAATTTAGTCTTTTTAATCCCCTCAATTTTCATGGTTACAGGTGAGTACACAAACCATTGCTTGACAATGTGCTGTGTATTCATCTGTAACCCATTCTGTGGGGAACTAAGGACATGTGCACAAGCCCTATGGATATGTGCCCCTGACATGTATACACACATTAACAAGTGTTCTGAGAGCTCCTTGGAGGTAATGACATTGTGCTGCCACTGTGAAAGTGACAGTGGCAGCCCAATGTCATTTGTTCCATGGAACTGTTAGGACATATTTGTTGATGTGTGTATTCATGTCGGGGGCACATTTGTCTGCACACTCACAGGTCAGCATGGAGTCCCTGGTAATCTGATCTACATCTCATGACCTCTACATTGTGTGACAATACCACTGTACATCCACCCCTGTGCTGCTCTTCTCAGCTCCAGCACAGTACAGGTCCCATATTGAGTCCAATGTCCCTTTAACTCCTGATGTGCCTGAATATTATCCAATGATTATCATTAGATAATACTCTTTCGCTACTGGGCTAGCATGGTTGCTTAGGCTATGATCATGGCATATCCAGTTAGTTGCTGTCAATCAAACCCTGTAAGGTGATAAACATGGGTAATATGTTGTACCTTGTTTCTCCTGGGGGTGTGCGTGATATCCTGGGGGTCTGTATGTCAACGTGGAGAGTGGAATGGAGGATGGTTTTTGAATCCACACACACAATTTGCCATGTCCACTGCCAGCGCAGTGCTGTGTCACTGTTCCTGTGGGGTGAGACAGAACAAAATGTGCAGTGTGGTTAGTGTCACAGGACTGATGGGGGGGTCTTGCATGGATTGTTTGCATGCCTGTGTTATATTCACAGGTGAAGTGTTCCATGATGAGCCTGTCTCTGATCTGTGCCCCTCTCATTGTCTCCTCCACATCCCCGATGTCCATGGCCACTTCATGTATGGGGGGGGTCTGGGATGTGATCCAGCAGCCTGGTGTCCACTGCGATGTTGTGCAGTACTGCGCATGCCACAATGATGTCACACACCTTAGCAGGTGCATACTGCAGTGCTCCCCCAGAGTGGTCCAGACATCGAAATCTTGACTTGAGGAGCCCAAATGTCCGCTCAATACCAAATGTCCGCTCAATAGCATTCTTCGTTCTGGCATGAGCCTAGTTGTACCTTTCCTGGGCATGTATTTGGGGATTGGCCACAGGAGTCAGTAGCCAGGACTTGCATCCATAGCCAGCATCACCTGTGTAATGTGAGTGACATGGTGAGACAGGGAGCACATGTTGTGTGAATGATGTTTTGTGTGGTGGACGTAGTAGCTGTGAGTCAGGTGCATGCTGAGCAGCGTGGTGTGTATGCCTGTGTATGTGGTGTGATTTTGTTTTGTGAACTCACCCACAAGCCATCCCCCTGTAAAGGTTCCATTCTCAAAATCTCTGTGGACTGAGGAGTTTTGGAGAATGTATGCATCATGTGAGCTGCCAGGATATTTTGCACAGACATTCATTATCCTCATGTTGCTGTCATACACCATCTGCACGTTGATGGAGTGGAAGTTCTTCCTGTTGATGAATAGCTGTGCGTCACGTGCTGGGGCCTTAATCCGGACATGGGTGCAATCTATAGCACCCATGACCCTGGGCATGGCTCCCCTGGCGTAAAAGGCCTGCTTGATGTGTATCCAGTCCATGTCAGTGGTGGGAAAATGTATATAGTTACTGGCCTTGCTTTTGACGGTTGGCAGGACCTGGGCCAGCACCCTGGAGAATGTGACCTGTGACATGCCAGATGCGTAACCCTCAGTGGACTGGAAGGCCCCACTTGCCATGAAGTGTATGGCACACAGTAGTTTCTGCAGGCCAGTTAGGGCATGGTTGTGGACGTAGATGGGATCCACCTGATCTTTGATGACCTCATACAAGGCAATGATGCTGTTAGGCCTCAACCTGTAGCGATCAATGACCTCATCATCAGTCATTCAAAAGAGGGTGACCCTTGGGCGGTATACCCTGGGCCTTGGTGGTCGTCTATACATCCTCTGCCCTCCAGGTGGGGATGGACTCCTGTGTGGCTGCTGAACCAGAGCCTCCTCACTTGCAACAGGTGAAGGCTGTTGATCAGGCGTGCCTGGAGGTTGCTGATGTTCCCTAGCTCTCTCCCTTGCACGCCTTCTCCGCAGTCTTCGCAACAATATGTAACCCAACATACTGTTTGCTCTCTCTATCTTTCACTCTCTCCCTCCCTGAGTGGAAAACAAGCCACAAGTGAGTGTGTTGAGTTGTCCCTTTAAGTACTTGATAGGGCGTTGTGTAGGTGTGGTGATGAGGTGAGTGCTGACCAATGGAGAGTTGTTTTTGTCCAGGTAAGTGTTTGCAGGTGTGTGTTTGTTATAAGATGTGGTGTGTTGTGCTTGTTATGTGTCTGCCATTTGCGGGTGTGCAGTTGTGGGGTGCAGGTCGCGTATTGATGTTGCACAGGTGAGCTTATATTTGCAGGTTTCCGCTTTGTGTGATAACCCCCATTGTTCCGTGCCATGTTGTGTTGTTGTTTTTTTGTGTGTCTTTGTCCCTGTGGTGTTGCTTGTTGTTGTGTGTGGAGTGATTTGTGCTGTGTGTCCACATTTTGTGTTGTTTTGGCATTGCACGGGTTAATTTTTCCATTTACATGCTTGTGCGGTAAGCATTTTGTGTATTTTCCTATGTAACGGGTGTTTTGTTTTACCTGTTAAGTGTCTAACGGCTAAGAAAAGTGGGTCTTAACTGTTTGCCGTTAGGTGTGTCTTTTTTTCAGCCGTTACCAGTACCGCAAGCCTTTGAATAGCTCTGGGGTATGTTGTTCCATGCGTCTGAGGCCATAAGGATTCTGCAACTGCCGTTAGCTGTTCTTTAGACGGATCTTTGAATTGCTACATGACACTTAACGCACCCGTTGGTGATTTTTTTTACCCTAAGTCTGCTAGTGGCACAGGGTCCCCCTGTCATGTTGCCTGGAATGTATGAAAAGGAAGTATTACCAGTACTGCATGATGTCATTTGACACAGAAAGGCATGATTTCACATCACTATCTGTAGTACAACCACTGAAAGAGTAATATAGCTACAGCAAATGGCAGTCATATTAGGCCATAGTTCATAGGAAACTTTTCCTAGCCCCAGCCCACCCATAGTAGCCAAAGTCACTTGCAGAGTTTAAAAGAGGTGAGGTTATATATGTACTAAGAAGGAAGTACTCCTGGATTACAGCTAGCGAAGCAGGTACGCTAATGAGGCAAGTGGACAGAATGTTAGTAGCACTGGCCATGTTGGACAAGCAAAAGTTTGTAACGTTCATAACATGCTGGGCTAAGTAGATCCAAACATTGGAGTTCTCATGGTTATCTTGGTTTGGCAAATCTCTGGGGTGTCTCTGCAGTCCAACTGACCCCAGGGTAGCAGTGGCATTCAGAAATCCATAAGTGAGTGAGGGTGAGACATAAGTTGCATACATGAGCCAGCCTCCCACCCGCAAACTTAGGATGATAATACACACTAGGCCACCAATGCTGCTCTTTAGGGGCACCTCCCCAAACAGGCCACTTTCAGTGCTAGGGGGTGCCAGCTTTCCAAAGGGACAGATCTTCATGATGTTCTTGTCCCATGTAGGCAGGTGGTCAGGGATTATTGTGCTCATCAAAACACCTACTTAATGATCTCACAGTGGCAGGCGATGCAACAAGCCTGCTTGCTGATCCCACGGAGGCAGGCAATGCAATAAGCCTGCTTGTTGATCTGCGGTGGTAGGTAGTCAGGGATTATTATGCCCTGCCAAAACACCTACTTGCTGGTATTCCGGAACAAAAGCCTCAGACCTTCGCCCTGTTCTACCTCCCACTGGAAATCGGCTGGGTGGTGGGAGGGTACAGGGCCTTTATCCTGCTCAGGCTCTGGTGCAGCTTTCACTTTGGTGTGGTGTATCCAGGTCTTCCCTTTATGCAGCTTTACTGCACTGTGACTTGTCAACAGTATCTGGAATGGACCTTTCCACTGGGGCTCCAAACGCTCTGTGTTCCAGCTCTTTCCATATACTCCCCCTCTGGGCTGGAAGGTGTGCACTGGGCCAGCCAAAGGCAGGGGCTGGGGTACCATGCATGGGAATCTTACCCAACTTTGAATTGGTTTGCACACATGTAACACAGGTTTTTACAATGTCTGTGGCTCAGAACTCAATAGTTCTTAGCAAGCCAAACCTTGGAATAAATTCTCTTATTAACACCTTAGCTACTGATCCCGCAGTAACTCCTTTCAAAAGAAATGCATCTGGCCACTTTTAATCACAATTGATCAACTATTACAAGAACATACTAAAATGTGTAATCTACCTGAAGCCTTTCAAAGAACACCAAAGCCCTTTGCCTGGCCCCAGTGATTAGAATCTATCACATTTTAGGATTTATTTATAAGCGTATATCACACAAGTCCTAATAATTTTCTGACTTACTGTGTACAAATCTGGTCCTACTCCTATCTTCAGCAAGGTGTTTGCCATAACATCACTTCCCTGATAAGTACTCTCATACTAATTGCACAAATTCTGCACCATGACCAACCTAGGCAGAAATACCCTGCCATCTGAGATAACCCAGCAACATCCAATCAACTGGGCATGGTACTGATATGCCAATTTTACCAGTCCTCAGGGGTATACACAGGTTGCACCTTTGTCAAATCAATCTCATTAGAATATCAGATAATCCCAAAATAAAGAGATAGGGGTCACGACAGCTGCCTTGGAAGCTAGATCAGCTCTATTATTACCTCTAGATTACGTCTGACTCGCCCATCTGGGGGCCCTGCAGTGTATGGCTGCTACCAGGTGAGGCAGAGGTATAGCATCCAATAATTCCTTCACCCGCAGTTGCAACAAACCCCCTTCTTTCCCACAAAACAACAATAGCATGAACAACACCAAAAGCATATTTTGAATCAGAAAAAACATTTACAGATTGATCTCAAACACATTGTAATGCTTTAGTCAATGCTAAGATTTCAGTATCCTGAGCTAAGAGACAATTAGGGAGTCCCTCAGCTAAAAAAACAGTTCCAATTTAGGGTATGGGAGGGGCACATCACTTAAAGCTGGTCTGGGTAAAGTCACATCCTCCAGGGCTTCTACACAGTCGTGCTCTGGAGGATCATTTATGTCATTGGGCAATAGGGTAACTGGTCTTGGCAGAGTTAAAGCAGGGGCAAACATCAGCACCTACATCAGACTGTCAAAATCACACACAGATACTTCTTCCTATACTATTCTATCAAGAGAATCATAGTCAGTTTGTCATACAATCCTTCAGTCAAAATATTTGTCCACTATTAGCTCAACCCTTGCCTAGCCTCTTTGTTGATGGTCCATCTTGGACCATAATCCCTTCTATGGTAACTTCTCTAGGTTGTATACATGGCATAGAGGAGGGAATTCAATCCACCCCTACTATACTGATTTTTCTTCACTAAGAATTCCACCCTCCTGCACTATAGGATAATACTAAAAAGATTGATCCTGATCCTTCCTATTCTGTATTATTAGGGGAGTCATTTTTGTCTGCATCACCACTGCCAGATGCACCTTCTTCCTGAGGATTTCTGTCTGTCCATACTTATCCTCAGCTTGGAGTAATTTCTCTTCCAGTGTCCTTCCTGCTTACAGTAAAAACATGAATTCTTTCCTACCTGCTTAGATCTCGGTGTACCACTTACATTATTCTTTCTACCTGCTTCAACAGCGCCAACTTTCCCTGCAATTGATAAAGCACTAAACTTTGCATGGCCCTTCAATACCTGCCTAGTCTTTTTGTCTTCCTCTGTATCTCTGTACATAACTCCTGTCCTTTCTTTTGCCATTACTTTACTTACTGGCTTACACAACACACTCTCAGTCCAAGTCAATTTCTACTGAATTTCTAAATTGCTCTGTCAACAAAGTAATTTGGTCTCCAGAGGGGCATCAAGGTCTATACCTCCATACACTCTCAGTGTTTCCCTAAATCCATGCAAAGATGCGGCAAGGGACTCATCCTTCTTCTGTACAACTTACTGCACCCCCAGAAAGATTCAAAAGAGGTTCCCCACATGTCCTCACGGACCCCAGGATCAGAGAACAGTAAAACAGTAATACATGATCAGTCATGTCTTAGCTGTCTCTAATTTCATTAGAAGTTAATTTCCTATATGTATCAACAATCCTTTCTCTTACATTCCCCCCATAGACATTATTACAACTGTGAAGGAATTACACGGGAGAGGGAGCGATCGTCTCACAGTGGCAGAAAATCAACACACCGGCATTTAACCCTTTCTTGTCATTCAGGGAAAGCAGCATTGCTGTTTCTCTAATTAACAGACAACAGGTTGAAAAGGGCACATATACATAACTACAATTTCTTCTTATGGAGGTTAAATTACAATTCAACAAATCTTCAGTTGGACATATATATATATATATATTGGGTGCACCACTTCAGTTGAAACATATGTTTCCCAAGGAGTTAAAACAGGAGGAGAAGGGGTGCCGGTGACTGCGCCGGGTGGACTGGCTGGACTATTCAGTCTTAGATCCCTGAGGACGTTGGGCCGGTAAGACCAATGCCAAAACCCCTCAGACACTTTCAACAAGACAGCCTCCACATTCCTGCCTCTTCTTACTCAAGAACATAATCTCAATTCTATTATATATAACACACTGACAATTTCATTAACAAATACTTATTTTTACTTGCTCATATCCATACACTTGATTACACAAAATCAGGACTGAACCCTGACCCTGGCAATACATTTCCATATAAATGTATAAAAACCTGCCCCTGTCAGAATCCTTGGACCACTGAATTATTATGGTCCCCTTTTTTTCCTTTGGACTCAAAACCCAAAAATGGAAAATTAATTCAGCTTACCGATATTTTCCTTTCCTGGTCCAGAAGAGGCAGCGTTCACTTTACGGGTTAAACTTCCATCCCAGCCGAGAAACAGGAAACACCCTCAAAAAATTCAATAAAGGAACTCCCATCCCCCTCAAGGATGTCTCAGTGACTAGCCAAGGCTGGACTAAGATAGAAACAAGGGGGGGGGGGATCCTGTGAACGCTGCCTCTTCTGGACCAGGAGAGGAAAATATCGGCAAGCTGAAATAATTTTCCATTTTCCCTGGTCCTTCATCGGCAATGTTCACTTTACGGGACAGTACCCAAGCTTGAAAAAAAAAAATGGGTAGGGAAGAAAAAGAAGAGGCAGAGAGATAAATACTGCAAAATTTAGATTTATTAATAAATCATTGAGGAGAAAATGATGAGACTGAGCGCAGGACATCTCTTCCAAAGGTGGAAGAATCCCTGGATCGCACATCCAGCAGATAATGTCTGGCAAAGATAGAGTTAGAAGCCCAGGTTGCTGCCTTACAAATGTCATCTGATTATACTCTGGCCTCTGCTGCCCAGGAAGTTGCCACCGATCTGGAAGAATGGGCTTTAATACCCAGTGGAGCTTGAAGTCCCTTTGCTTCATAAGCTTTAGAAATACATGACACAATCCATCTAGAAACTGTAGCTTTGGCTACTGGCCATCCCTGTTTGTATCCTGAAGGAACCACCAACAGCTTATCTGACTTTCTCAAGGAGGCTGTTCTATGAACATATACTTGAAGACATCTGACGGAATCCAGATTACTCCATTCCTGTTTGTCCCCTTTGGAAACATCTGGGACAAAGGAGGGAAGAAGTATGTCTTGAGAAAGGTGGAAAGTAGACACAACTTTGGGAAGAAATTCTGGTACTGGTCCCAGAACGACACTGTCTTGGTTGAAACTAAGGTACGGTTCCCTGACAGAAAGAGCTTGGAGCTCAGAGACCCGTCTAGCAGAGGTAATGGCTAACAGAAACGTCATCTTGATGGAAAGGAGACCCAAAGGGATGTCTTATAATGGCTCAAACGGATTGTAAGAGAGGGCATCCAAAACTAATGGAAGATCCCATGGAGGAGACAGATGTCTAACAGGAGGTCTGATTTGTTGTAATGCCTTAAAAAAATCGGATGATCAGACTCCATCTGACACCAGTGATAGCTGAAATGGCCGATACCTGTACCTTTAAAGTATTGGAGCTTAAACCTTTCTGAAAAGCTTCTGTGAGGAATTCCAGAATATTGGCCAAGGATGGGGAAGATGCTGAAACATTCTTTCAAGATGCCCAAAGTGAGAAGGTTCACCAGACTTTATAATAGGAGTTTGAAGTCGAAAACTTACGAGACTTCAGAAAAAGAGCAATGGTGGAGTTGGAAAGTCCATGGGCTGTCAGAGCTTGCCGCTCAATCGCCAAGCAGCTAGATGAAGCCTGTTCGGGTCCAGATGAAGAACCGGACCCTGAAAGAGTAGATCCGCTTGATAGGGAAGGATCCATGGTTCGCAGATTGCCATCCTCTGTAACTCTGGGAACCATGGTCTGCGAGGCCAGAAAGGAATAATTGCTATGGCTTCTGCTTGGTCCATTCGGATCTTCCTGAGTACTGTTGGAATCAATGAAATGGGTGGAAAGATGTAGTTGAGACCTTGATTCCATATGTGAGATAGGGCATCTACCCCGAGGGCTTCTGGATGCCATGTCCTCGAGTAGAATCTCTAGTGCTTCTTGTTCTGATGAGAGGCCATTAGTTCCACATCTGGCAGACCCCATTTCTGTACAATCATCCCAAATGTCTCCCAATTCAAGGCCCAGGAATTGTAATCCAGATGGTATCTGCTTAGGAAATCCGCCTGGGTGTTGAGTTTCCCATGGAGATATACTGTTGTTAGATCCACTGAGTTTGAAAAGGAAAGGATGGGTGTGAGTTCCTGAAGCAGGGATTTGCTCCAGGTTCGCCTTGTTTTTTTACATAGAAAACTGCTGGACGGTTGTCCATCTGGATCTTCAGGACTTTTAGAAGGGGGGCAAAGTGGAAGATTGCCTGAGCTGCGGCTCGTAGTTCTAGTACATTTGATGGCAAATCTGCGTAGGGCAAGGACCATGATCCTTGAGCTAGATTGTCTCCCAGTGTGGCGCCCCAACCTTTTGCGCTGGCATCTGTGGTAAGAATGGTCCAAGTAGTCTCCCTCAGGCTCTTTCCTTGTGTTAAGTTGGTAGTGTCCTTCCACCAGAGGAGACTGGCTCTGATCTCCTGGGGAAGAAGGATTGATTCCTCTAGATGGTTGAGGTGACTGTCCCATTGATCTAAAAGGGGCAGCTGTAGGGGGTCTCATAAACCATCTTGCCCAGCTTACCACAGGGATGGTGGAGGACATTAATCCCAGGATGTGCACACATCTTCTGGCCGAAGTGGTTGCTTGTTCCTTGAAGTGCCGTATCTGGCGGGAAATGTTCTGAGCCTTGTCCCATGGAAGGAAGGCTCTTGCCTGCTGGGTATCGAATAGAATTCTCAGGTAGAGCAGGTGTTGGGTGGGAATCAGCGAGCTCTTTTCCGTGTTTACCTTCCATCCTAACCGGGTAAGAAAAGAGATGGTTAGTTCCTTGTGGAGTAGCAGGGTATTCAGGTCCTGGGAGACGATCAGAATATTGTCCAAATAATGGAAAATTCGTATACCCTGGAGTCTGAGTTGGGCGACAATAGGTAGAAGAAGCTTTGGTAAGATTCTTGGAGCTGTAGAGATTCCAAATGGAAGGCATGTAAACTGAAAATGAAGGTCTTCCAGAGCAAACCTTAGAAATTTCTGGTGATCTGGGCGGACTGGAATGTGGAGATACACGTCCCTGAGATCCAAGGAAATCATCCAATCCTCCGGAAGAGTTACCTTCATGATAGTCTGGATAGATTCCATCTTGAATCTTCGAGTATGCAGATGAGAGTTTAGCGACTTGAGGTCCAGGACAGGACGAAAATCTCCTGAAGACATCTGAACCAGGAAGAGAGTAGAATATATTCCTGTGAACCTTTCTTCGGGGGGAACAACAGAAATGGCCTGTTCCGCGAGAAGGTTGGAGATGAAATTCTGCATGATTGTGCGTTTTAGGGGATTGGTAGGGATTCTCGTTGTTCTGAAGACTGGTACCTTGGGTCGGGAGATAAACTCCATGGAATAACCTTGGGAGACTACCTGACAGGCCCAGGAGTCTGGGATGCTTGTGATCCATACCTCTTGGAAAAAACGTAGACGACCTCCGATACCCAGAGGCTGGACCTGGATACCGTCAGAATTTCCCAAATGGTTTTGGGGTGGAAAACTCTGTGGCTTTTCCCGAGGTACTCGCTCTGTTGGGACGAAAGGAACTGGTTTGGCCAGTTTTCCAGGACTGAGACCTAAAAGATTCTTTACTTGGTCTATACACTCATGAGTCCTTGAAAGACGTCCTCGCCTGCTGGATTCTGCGGGTAGAGCCAAATTCCTTACGTCTGCTTCTTCTATCTTGAGGAAGAAAAAGACTCTTACCCCCTGATGCCTTTTTGATGAGATCATCCAGTTTTTCACCAAAGAGCATGGTGCATGTAAAAGGTAGACCACATAGATTAAGCTTAGAAATGCTGTTCCAAGAGCGAAGCCAATGAGCCCTTCTGGCGGAGACTGCTACAAGCATAGCTTTGGATTGAAGGCGTACTAGATCCGTTGAAAAGTCCATAATAAAATCAGTAGCTGATTTAAGATCATTAAGTGACTTAGAAGTAGAGGAACGAGATTCACCTTGAAGTAGAGCTTGCTCAATCTGGTCTAGCCAGATCCTCATTGCCCCAGAGACTGAGGTTAAGGTTACTGCTGGTCTGGATGCAAAGCCTATAGAGAGGAAGGTTCGTCTTAAGTCATTCTCCAAACGCCTGTCAAGAGGGTCTTTGAATGAAGCTGCGTCGTCTAATGGAAGGGTAGTTTTGCGGACTAAGCGAACCACAGCCGCATCTACCTTAGGGGGAGAATCCCAAAGTTGAGAATCTGCCGAGGTAAAAGGATACATCTTGAGAAATCCTGGAGTGGGCTTGCATCTTCTATCAGATTTTCGCCATTCCTCTAAAATAAGGTCCTTAATCACTGGATGAAGAGGAAAGGAGGAAGACTTCTTGTTTAGACAAGAAAACATCTTGTCAGTAGGCTGAGGGTCTTGTTCATGCAGATTAAGAGTATGGCGAACTGCTTTAATTAGTGGTTCCACCAGAGAGGGATCAAACCCTGTGAGATCTGCAGAATCTTCTTCCTCCTCTGAGTCAATGGAGTCCCGGGTATCCAGGTCTGAGTCTCCTGACCCTGAATCCTCATCTTTTCCTCTGTGACGCTTGCGGGGAAAGACTGAAGTTGCCTCCTGCAACCCTTGGACTACAGCCTGTTTAATGACCGAAGAGATGTCCGTGGAAGTGGAATCCTGGATGAAGTCTAGCCAACAGGTCTTACAGATCTTCTTTCCCTCCATGGCTTCACTGTTGCAGGCAAAACAGGGTCTGGATGAAAGAACAGAGGTGGAGTCCATATCAGAAGGGCTGGAAAGACAAAAAACAAAGTTTGTCCCATCAGCCAACCTATCACTCTTTTTAAAATAAAAAATAAATCTTACCTGGAAGAGAGTACCTACCCTAAGGCCTTAGGTTGTGGCGTACTGGATCCTGGATCCATGGACAGGACAGAGGCTAAAAAGGAGAGCCAAACATGTCTTAAAAGAAAAGACAATGTTACAAAGAAAACACCACTAAAAGTAAGAGCCAAAACTTACCTAGAATATGGAGAGACAAAGATTAAGGCAGCAGACTCAAGGAGAGAAACTTCAAAAATCTTCTAGGAAGAGGAAAAGCTACAGGGCAATAAATAATATAGGCTCTCAAGAAGAGACATAAGATCCTCATTGCCCTAGAGACTGAGGTTATGCAGAGGAATGTCCCAGTTTGATGACGTCCCCGGACCAAATCTGAAGTCTAGCGCCATATTGTAAAGTAGTAGAGAGAGGTACTGCAACCCGTAAAAGGAAGTACACGGAGGAGATGGAAAGGACCGAGACAGAGGCTTGTCAAAGGGGAATCTCTGCTCATCCCCGCATACGAAGATCCAGGCATAATGCCCCCACCACATAACAGGGCCTTCCTGGTGGCCAACCATATGTGGAGGAATCTGCGGGAAGCTTCAGTCCGCCAGGGAGTGAGAGACCTGGTGCTGGATGCAGAGTTTAACAAAATTCCGGGTAGGCACAAAAGAAAAGCTTTGGCAGATACAAATTGCCAGAGAGCAGGAAAAGAAAGTGACGTTTCCATCACGACTGAGGCAGGAAACACAAAAAGACATCCTTGAGGGGGATGAGAGTTCCTTTATTGAACTTTTTGAGGGTGTTTCCTGTTTCTCGGCTGGGATGGAAGCTTAACCCTTAAAGTGAACGCTGCCGATGAAGGACAAGGGAAATGCCCACAGGTGGTCTGACCGATTCCTGTTGACCCTTGTCCTGGATTCTTGAAACTCCAGTGGATTGGAGTGAACTGGTCCTGAAAGATCAGTGAAGGTATGCACAGGGATGGACACAACAGATCCACTTCGCCAGTTTGCCTATACACGCCTTGTCACTGGTCCAGCAGGTAACAGCTCAGTTCCTCCACTGACTGGAGTCCTACAAAAGAGTCGCCAGTTTTGTTAGCAAAATGCTTTTAACCTCTTGTTGCACAGTCAATGAAGAGTCAAGATTCGGAGAAGGGACAAAACGGGAATCCAATTTATTAGAATAAACAGGAGAACATACTAAAAATACCGTTCTGTTCTAAGGAAAATAAAGTTGAGATGGCATTTATATACTAGTACACACCCTAATAATCATAAAGCATTTTGGGTAATAACATGATGCATTATGGTCTAAAAACTACAAGCATGATATAGTTGTAGTCCAAAAACAACACAACATTATTATAATTACTCCCCTTATTATTTATTCACTATGATCATCAATTTGTTCACCCAATCACATCTATTCACCCTTCACCCAATTATTGTTTCACACACCCATTAGTTCCCAGCTACTAGACAACATCTTAACAACAGGACCTTTAGAAAAAAGCAGCGTTGGCAACCTTGAAGTTTTGTTACTTGTTTCTAATCTAAGAACAGAGAGAACAAGGGGGAGAGGTAGGAGAATGTAACAGAGAAGGGAGGGGGGATTAGAGATGCGCTATCTTTCTCATAGCATCAACATTTTACAAGCATGGCAGCTTAAACCTTGCCTAGCTGTCACTAATTGAGTGCCAGTGGGGTATACAAAGCTGAGCAATGCCTTGCATACTCCACTGACACTCATAGGGTTTATTCTACTAGCATTTGTGCCCCATATCAATACACCCAATTGCCACTTGGGTGGTGTGTTTTTTTGCCTTCTCAATTTCTGCTTTTGCAGGATTAAATATGCAGAAAGGGACTCAAAAAAACTAGGTGTAAATTTTTACTTGTTAGAGTGGGTTACTTAACACATCTTTATGCCTAACACATGGAACTGAATTGTTAAAGGAGACTGGATTTAACGGGTTTCAATTGAGCTGAAGTGCATTTATTGTTTACTGGTATTTTTTCATAGCACAGGTAATAGAATTTTTTATGGTGAAAAATATGCCATTGGGCTTTTTTTTTTTCATCAGCCACAACTGAATTGAGTACTGGGAAAAGAACTGAATTGAGGCCTTAATATGTACAGATACAAATTCATATACTTTCAATATATGTTAAAGTAGCTCTGTACATGTTTCACAGACTAAAAGTAGGTTGGAGAACCCTGCTCTAAACTCAGCTTGTCCTGAGATTTTGGCCACTGGTCCTGATATTTAGGTCTAAAGCAGTAGTCACAGAATCAAACGCGAAAGTTCCCAGGCATACATCAAAATCGCCTTCAGATTTTTAGCCTTATCTATTGCCTGCTATATTTGGGCGAATTACTTTCATGCAGTTTCCGGAAAAATAAATAAATAAATAAATAAAAAGATAATTGAGTTTATCCAATGGTAAGAGGGGGGAGGCGCCTCCAAGAAAAGGGCGGGGATTATATTTGTAGACGTCCTGCGCATGTGTTGTGCAATCGTTAATACACGAACGTAGGTGGTCTCTTTGTTGCAAGAATAACTACGGTCTTGCCAAAGAGCAAAAAATTGAACTTAACGGTGAGTCTGTATGTCGTGATTTAAGAGTGCTAGCTAGTTTATCAGTTGTGTTTTTCCTATTGGTTTGGCGAGATAAAAAAAAAATATATATATATTTATTTTCATCAGCTTAAAGGGTCATCATGATTTCGTATTGTTAACAGGCTAGTTGGACACAACCATTACATTATTAGCGTGTAATATCCCGACTGCTGTTTAGTGTGTGATGAGGATGTGTGGATTTCTTACACTAACGATTGCCTTTTGATGCGGATTACGTCAACAGATTTTGCTCACACTTCGTATGTTTTACAGATAAGCATTTAAACTTGTTCATTTGGGCTATGTTATTTTCACAACGGCTGTCGCCAAGTCAAGTAGAAAACGCGACTTATGGCGGCAGAGCTCTTGAAGCGCGGCTCCGCCATTTTGTCTCTAATTTTAGTTCCATTGTCGCGTGTGTCTGTTGCAGCACTGTATTTCTGTTTAAGTCCGAAACAGCGATAACATGTCCGCCGCTGAATGCTGTGATGGATACGTGGTCAAGATCCGGGGGCTTCCTTGGTCCTGCTCTCCTGACGAAATAGAAAATTTCTTTTCAGGTAAAGTATATTTCGGCCTAAATAATGGAGTAACACGTGACTTAACTTTGTATGGTGAGCTTGTGCGTTTACATTCCCCCTCCCTTTTCACTCAGACTGCAAAATAGCAAATGGATCATCGGGGGTTCATTTTATCTATACCCGAGAAGGAAGACCGAGTGGGGAGGCTTTTGTTGAGTTTGAAACAGAGGATGATCTGAAGCTGGCCCTAAAGAAAGATAGAGAAACAATGGGTCACAGATACGTAGAAGGCAAGTTGTATTTCTTATAAAGATTCTACTTTGCCAGTCACGTGCTTTTAACTTATTAAGTGTGTAATTTATTTTGATTTCAGTATTCAAATCAAATGGAGTTGAGATGGACTGGGTCCTAAAACACACGGGTCCTAACAGTCCAGATACTGCAAATGATGGCTTCGTACGCCTAAGGGGCCTGCCATTTGGCTGTAGCAAAGAAGAGATTGTACAGTTTTTTTCAGGTATGTTAACGAGCTATTGTTAATAGAATACTAGTATGGATTTACAGTTACAATAAATGCCCTTTTAAAAGCTTATTTTGTTATAAGATGAATGTTATGGGGTAATGTTTTCTTTAACCCTAAATAGTCCATCCTTAACTCTATGTAATAACTACTAGTAACTGAATATAAAGGGAGTGTGTGGTGATTTCCCCCCCACTATGAGTAAGTGGCATAGTAATATTTCACAATAAAAGCAGCTCCACTTAATCTTTAGTATTTGGGCCATATTTCAGTACTGTCGGAGTTGTGGCTCAAGAGTAATTGACAAAGTAGCCCCCTCCTGCCTCTTTTACTGATGTATCACTGCTCACCTCAGAGCAGCAAGACTGTCAGGATGGATTGCAGAGAGGGATAACTTTCAGTCAGCATAAGGAAAAACTTGTTGGTTATCCTTATGCTCATGGTAAGAATGTCTCTTGCTGTGATGTTTGGTCAAGGGACCATATTCCACATCTGAGGGGAGGTGGCTTACACTAGACAAAAGGAGAGGGGGGATGCTTTAATCATTCAGTTACTCTTGAACTACAGCTCTGTATTGAAATGATTCTCCATGGCCCAAATACTGTGAAAATTAATCTGAGCTGCTGTCTTTTTACTCATTACTATCCTTTTAAAGGGATTGTCTCTTTATTCTGCAAATGCAAGCAATGTAAAGGGACACTACCATACATAGCTACACTGACTAGAGTGAGGAAACACAGAAAATATGCAACATCTAAAAAATAGAGAGGGTATAGTGTGACTGTTTCACGCATCTTTTGTGGTGGACTGGCTAGAGGAACAAGGTCCTGGGAACCTACTGTCAAATATTTAGCAGTATTAATATACAGTATGAGTTTTGACTTTGCATTATGTACTTGTAGGATTCTGAAGTCTGAATAGATTTTTTGTTTTTAAAGATCTTGCTAGGTGGGTGTCCTTTAACTCCATAAGGAACGGCCAATTGCGCGGCCGGCAATGAAACTTTTTTTTTTTTTTTTTTAAGAATCTGTTTCAGGGGTTTCTGAATGGCGTGCAGCCCTGCAGGGAGCCCTAAATTTCATGACTGTCTTGGGCCCTTATGGCTCCCCAACACATGATGTGCCAGGACTGTCAGTGGTCCTTAAAGGGATAGTAATACTTTGTTTTATCTTTATTTTATTTTGTAGGCATTAAAAAAATATTAAGAATGATATAAGTCTTATCTCTCAATCCTTTATGGTTTAGGAGATATTCACAAGCAAAGTTCCCCTCCCCGCCCCTTTTTACCTAGTGTAAGACATCTCTTCTCAGATGTGGATCAGGTTGTATGACAGGACAGATAACAGAAGGGGACAATTTTCTTTGTGTGAAAACAATGAAAGCCCCCCCCCCCCCCGACAAGTTTTTCAGCTTTTTCCATTATCTTAATTGAAGATTGTCCCTCTCTGCAGTCTACCTGGGCATCTCCCTTCTGATCTGGTTGAACGGGGGGGGATACTTTGTTTGTGAATATCTCTTAAACCATAAAGGTTTGAGAGATAAGACTTATATCATTCTTCATGTTTTTTTAATGCCTACAAAATAAAATAAAGTTAAAACGAAGTATTAATATCCCTTTAAGGTGTTAAACTAATATACATGTATTAAACACCACCCTGTTTTGAGGTCTTTGTTCATTCTATGTTTCTATAAAACTATTTTCATGTTTATGGCTTTTCCTTCTACATAAAACAATGGTACGCCACACTGCTGTTAGCTGTCTTAAATTGGATGGTTATGCAATTTGATTAGAACTATATACCAAAGTAAAACATAATGTAGATCTGTCTCGTAACTGACCTGACTGCATTGTCACAATTTACGATCCACTTTTAGCTGTGAGGTAAGACTGACATAAAAGGGTGGGATGGGGAACTATAATATTTCATAGCAAATAGTGTGATCTCAACATTGTCAACTTTGCAGAGCAATAGTATACACTATAAGGAGAAGGTTCTCAGTTTATTTTATACTGAGACATTATTCACCCTTCAAAGGAACATGAACCACTGAAAAGAATGAACTGGGATTGTACTGTTAAATACCCTGTTTTTTCTTGCTAGCATTTAATAAAATTGTTTTGAGACTGAAAAATCTTGAGCAGACATCCCTGCAGTTTCCAGAGCTCCCATTTTACTCTCTAGGTTTATTTGCAAAGAGGCTTATTTGAACGAAGGAATGGAAGAACAATGGACAGTATTTGCAAACCGACTTCAGATCTTCTCTAAATACTCCCGGACTATTATAACTTAATTTATTTCCTCCTGCTTTAACTCTGAGTTCCAGAGGGGTACCGAACGAGTTGCAATGTAATTGGATACCTCTGGTGCTCAAATAGTAACAGAACAACTTAAAGGGATAGTAATGTTGTAGTTTTTGTTTGCTGCTTCAATTAATCTTCATAGTATTTGAGCCATGGAGAGTGTTATTTCAATATTGCCAGAGTTGTAGTTCAAGAGTAATTGATTAAGTATCCCACCACCACCTAGTGTAAGCCACCTCCCCTCAGATGTGGAATCTGGTCCCTTGACCAGACCATTGCAACGGACAATCTTTTTACTGTGAGCATAATTAAAACCCTGCCCCCTTAACAGGTTTTTCCTTGGTCTTACTGAAGACTGTCCCTCTCTGCGATCCATCCAGACAGTCTTGCTATTCTGAGGTAAGCAGTGTTACATCCATTAAAGGGTTTGGAGAGTGATACTTCATCATTCAATTACTCTTGAACTACAACTCTGACAGTACTGAAATGACTCTCCATGGCCCAAATACTATGATTGATTGGAGCTGCTTTTATTATGAAACATTACTATCCCCAGTGTAAGTTTCTTTTCACAGCAGTCAAGCATGTCTATTTATTTTACTTTCTATCACTTCACTCTGTTGCGAGATAGCTCCTTACAAATCTGACACTGTTCTTCTTGATCTATTAATGTCTGAAACTTATGCTCTAGGGGAGACTTGAATACAAGCAACTATAGAGTACTGCAGATATGCAAAAACTTATGCACCAAAACTAGGGTACCTACCTAGGTGAGATAATCTGGTTACTCGCTTGAGTGATTTTTTTATTTCTAGGATATATACATTCTTAAGAGAACTGCTTTTTTCTTCTTGAGTATTTATTACATGAATTCTAAGGTTAATTCTGCTGACTTGTTTTAGGACTGCTCAGTGCACCACTTGTTTTACCAACTTCTGACAGATGATGGGAGAGGGGACGTCAATAGACCTGCTGTCAGGCCAGACAGAGGGTCTATGGGAACTGCATCTGGCAGATCAGTTCTCCGTTCCAAGGAAAACACTGCTAACAGAGGGCATTACTCGCCACCGCAAGCCATAGCATATCCACCAGGGCTGAATTTCTACTTGCCAAGGCTAAATTTCCACTCTATTGGCTAGTGGCGAGATAGAGATATATATATATATATATAATTTTTTTTTTTTTGTGTATAATATATATATAGAGAGATGTGCGCAGGCTGTAACTGAATGCTCCTACAGTGATCATGTGCCAGTTACTGAGAGCTTGACTGGTGTTTGGAGCTTAAAATTAAAAAAAAAAAAAAAATTCCCGTTGACAGACTCCTTCCCCCAATCTCATTTAGGAACCGAATAAAATTTATAGGAAGCCCAAATTTAGCAGACTAATTTTTAAATATATCGAAGTGTAATCAAACAATGTGCATTGTATTAATGTAAAGCAATTCAATAGATATATATATATTAGTTAGAGACACAGGGGAGACAGTATTCCAACACACATTTTGTTTTAGCAATATAAATGCGGCATCTAAAGAGCCCTAATTATCCATATAAGTGTATTTAGTGGCCTTGCCTATGCTCAATAGGGGTACTTAAATGAAAAGGGGCAATAGGAAGACCACACTGGCTTGAGTTTTGAGGTCAGAGTTAAATTAGGTTTTTTTTTTTTTTTGTTTTTTTTTCCCCTCCACACCAGTAACACTGACTCATAAAATACATACAACAAATGTACTAATTGTTGGACAGTGTTTACTGTTCTGAAGTGCCTAAATACTATGTATACAATCTTGCACCATCATAAATGGCTGCATTGCACCAAAGGGAAGATAGTATTTCAGCAAAGGCCTTTTTAGAGGCATTAGTTCTTTACCTTGTTTTACACCATGCTACCTTTTTGGCTTTAAGCTATGATGGCGTTTGCTCATATTACACTTGTCTGTCTTCTGTGTCCCTAACCACTGCCATTGACTTCTATGGATAATGTCTCCTCCCACCAGCTGGTGCAGGACTAATCAAAAATACTTGAGTAAGATCTCACTTCCCTCCTCAGTCTCTTTGGTCCTACAACAGCTGGAGTAGGCTGGCTGGTGATCCAGCCTATATTAATAATAATATTATACTACTTAAGTATTTTACTTACTGCAGCCACTTAATGCTGTCCCATTCTGGGGATATGATCCCTGAAGACCAGGCTTTGCTCCATGTCATCCTCGGTATGTCCTTGTCCTCCTTTGGAAGAGGAACAGTCACCTAAAACCAAAGTTTTACCATGCATTTTAATGTTTAACCCAACATTGGTGCTTTTGTGTGTTCAAGTCGCCTGGTAGTGGAGAGATTTGCCCTGCAAAATCGGACACTTCAACGTTCTGCGGTACCCTGTACCATCTCAGGACTTCCCAGCTGTCCCAGGGAGCATGTTCACGCTGCCCTTCAATGCTGGATTTCTGTGATGTAGCGTTACAGCAAACTCCGTTTACAATGCTACTGAGGTGCAACCAGATTTTGCAGGGAAAATATCTCCACTACCAGGCGACTTGAACACAGCACTAATGTCTAGTTAAACATTTAAAATGCATGGTAAAACTTAGGTTTTAGGTGATAGTTCCACTTTCAAACAAGTTTGAATTACCCGCTTCTGGAGCTTCAGACAGAACTGCATACAACATCCAAAACGGGAAATGAGGAAGCGCCCCAGTGCATGGTGCCGGAGGCCTTTCTGAAGCCTGCAGACTATGCGCCTTAGCCTGGAACGAGTGTCGGATCAACACTCTGTCAACCAAGGAGAGAGAGAGGAACTGATCGGGCATTGAGGAAGGACAAGGTAAGTGCACATATTTATAAATGATGCTTCTCTTCCGTTTGAGCCTCTGTGTTCCACAGTGAAACACATGCTTAATTGAGCACTTTATTTAAGCCTGGGCTTCGTGGCTAGGCCATTGGGCTAAGGGATTATATTTATTGATGTGAAAGATTCCACATGTTTTTTTAATACTACTTAAATATTAAGTTATATTTTAAGTAAATCTATTATGGCTACCACCCCTAAGTCTACATCTTCTAAGGAAAAGATTGCTATAGAAACTAAATAAGATAAGCTAGTCAGAAGATTAACATATGTAATGGCTGAAAACTTCGATGCAGGAGACACTTACAGCAATGCAGAGCTAGCCCAAGAAAAAGCGAAGACTTGGTGACTCATAAGAAGGGTACTTCAGCTAGACTGGAAGAAGAAAATGGCATGTTAGATATACCGTCACTATTCTTCTGAAGAAGAGGATGAAATTTTAAAGGAAGGAGCATTCAATTTAGAAAAAGTTTACCTTATTTAACCCCTAGAGTGCCAGGTGGATACAGTGTATGAGTGGACACAACTGTGCCGCGCTCGTACATTGTACAGCTAAAATGCGGTCACTGCATAATCCGGTAAAACCGGCTTGCAGTGGCCGCATTTCAGCTGAAATGCAGCCTGGCACTCTTGGGAGGACATGAGGATTACTCCTCATGTCCTCCCAGGTATTGATCTCCCAGCTGATCCCACTGGGAGATCAATATCGCCAAAGGAGAAACAGAGCTTCTCTGTCCTCCCCTCTCCTACCCGAACTTCCAGGTAGGAGTGGGCGGGACTTGGGGAAACCTGCTAACGTCATCGGTGACATGATCACCAATGACGTTAAGGAAGTTTCCCTTACCCGATTCACTCCTTCCGGTTGTAGGAGTGAAAGGCAGGAGAGCTTGTTGATCTCCCAGCCATTCGGCTGGGAGATCAATAACTGGGGGGACACCAGGAGGGGTCCTGATGTCCCCCACAAGGCCTGAAACTAAAAAAAAAAAGTCTAACCCTGTGAATGCCGCAGGGGTCCCCAGCACATTGCTTTGCAATTTGCTGGAGACCCCTGTGGCACTCACAGGGTCACTTCGTTTTTTTTTTTTTTTTGTTTTTTTTTTCTAAGACCTCATTGGGAAGGGATCAGGGGGTCCTGATGCCCCTCAATGAGGTATATAATTAAAAAAAACAAAAAAAAAAACGAAGTGACCCTGTGAGTGCCACAGGGAGGGGGGGTTCAATGCAGACCCCCTTCCTGTGGCACACACAGGACTTTTTATCATTACTCTGTGATCAGAGCTTGTTTGGTGGTCATCTGAATACAAAGTAACGGTAAAAAAATTAACCCTTTGTGTGCCACAGGGGCCCAAATGCATTGCTTTGCAATCCACTGGACACCCCTTTGGCACACACAGGCTTTTTTTTTTTTCCCTCCCCCCTCTTTATTTTTTATTTAGACCTCATTGTATGGGTTCTGATGCCCCCAACGAGGTCTACACAAAAATATTGGGGGGGGGAAGCTCCCAAAAAATGCACGTGCCACAGGAGGGGGGAAGCCCCCCCAAAAAGCATGTGCCACAGGAGGGGGGGGGTCCAACGCAGTGCTTTATATGAGGGGGACATACAGTGCACACTGGTAGTGTGTATGAGAGATCTGTGACTATCAGACACTGCCCCACCATCCTTGCTCCTCTGCTCATACCCACACACACTGCCTAATCCCTCACCCTCCCACACTATTACACTTGTAGTCACAGGTCCGCATGTACACCGGCTGACGCCCTAGCTTCTTTCATCTGTTAGCCATAAAATCACACATACACTGTTTGCTTTCCCATTCCTGTTTTCACTGGTAGCTATGCTCCTGTAGCGTAAATGGGTATGTCAACCCACAGCAGTGGGGTACCATTTTTCTTAGGCTGGCAAGAAGTCCTCCTAGGAAATCCCATGCCATTGAACCATTTTAGTATCGTTGAAGTGACTGATGTGTAAAACTTGTTTTGTTTTTCTCCTGTAGCACCACATTCTGTTAATAGTTGTGCCAACTAACTTAGAAGTAAAAAGGCAAGTGACCCCTCATTAGATGTGGCAGGTTGTCTTTTTTTCCAAAATGGTATGGTTTATCTACCTTTTCTTCAGTTCTGAAAGTGTTATAGCCATTTTTGTACAGGCACGTCCCAAAATTTTCTTAAATGTGAACATCAGACGTTGTAGTAGGTGTAGTTTTCTACTTGTAGCACCCCCTAAGGTAGGTCAACTCATACCAGTGGGGTGTCGTTTGACTCCTAAGAGCACTAGCTAATGAATGCAGTTGAAAATTCCATGTTTTTTTACAGAGCTCCATACATTTGAAGGGGCAGAAATGTAAGAAAATGCGTTTTTTTTTTTTTTTTTTTTTTTTTTTTTTTTTTCCCCTCCCATTAGCGCCACCTCCTGGAAGCATTTGTGCATACTAGCCTTTGGGTTTTCTTTCCAAAATGGCATTTTCTCTACCTTTCCTGCATATCTATTATGGTTATATCCCTTTTAGTGCAAGCAGATGATATCAAAAACAAGTGTCATGTTTACGTACGTGTTCCTAGCACCCACATATAGTATGTTAACCCACACAAATGGGCTACCATTTTTCTCATGTTGGTAGCAGGTACTGAATACAGCAGGAAATGTTATGGTTTTCAAAGATTTTAGTATCTTTGAAGTGGTGGAAATGTTAAAAAAAAAAAAAAAATGTATTTTTCAAGGAAGCAAACAGGTAGGTGTAGTTATGTGCTTCTGGCACCCCTAAGGTAGGTTGACTAATTCCAATGGGGTGTCATTTTTCTCCTAAGAGCACTAGCTAATGAATACAGTTGGAAATGCCATGGTTTTCACAAATTTCAGTACATTTGAAAGGACAAAAATGTAAGAAAATGCCTCCTTTTTTTTTTTTTTTTTTTTTTTTTCCACCATTAGCGCCACCTTCTGGAGGCATTTGTGCTCTCCAGGCTTGGGGTAACAAGGCATGTCACCCATCATTAGATGCGGCAGGGTGTCTTCTTTCCAAAATGGTATGGTTTGTGTAGCTTTTCTTCACTTCTGTAGTTGTTATAACCATTTTTGTACAGACAAGTAATGTTTGAGAAAATGTTAGAAAATTAGAGGTTGCAGTAGGTGTATTTTGTACTTGTAGCGCCCCCTGAGGTAGGTGAACTCATACCAATGGGGTGTCATTTTTCTCCTAAGAGCACTAGCTAATGAATACAGTTGGAAATGCCATTTCATTAGCGCCATCTTCTGGAGGCATTTGTGCACACCAGGCTTGGGATAACAAGGCAAGTTACCCCTCATTAGATGCAGCAGGTTGTCTAATTTCCAGAAATATATAGTTTTATATAGTTATTCCACTGTTTTTAGGGTAGTTTTACCACAAAAACCCTAGAATGCGCATATTAGTTTATAAAGTTGAAAATGTCACTTTGCGCTGCTGGTGATTAGGGCTCTACGGTAGCCATGGACGTAGGTAAAACCTATACAAATTTGGTATTTTTTTTTTTACTCCGGGGACTTGGGGCTTTTTCAAATAATTGAAACTTTTTCAATCAAGGTAAATGTTTTTGATACATAGTATGTGATTTTAGCAAAATGAGTAAATTTTCACTTTTTTGTCATTATGACATCATAGCTTTTTGCACGATGTAAAATTCTCTTCATGTAAGGTACCAGAAGAAAGCACAATATATAGTTTTCCATATGTAACTAAAAATCCCCAGAGGAAATGGAGCATAAACAGAAGGATAGCAAAAATGCTGAGTGTCTGGCCTGCAGGGTACAGGAAATGGCCCGAGTCTCTGGCACTGAAGTTAACGTTAATGAGAAACCCTGGGATTTGTGGACGAACCTAAACAGCAAGGAATTCTAGATATGGCATTTATAGGATCCAAGAGTCCAGTTTTTCCTGTACACCTTTCAGTTACAAGTCTGGTTAAAACTGAATGGAATAAGGGAGATAAAAAAACATCTACATCAAGAAGATACTTTTTCTGTATCTGTTTAAAGAAGACGAAACATCATGGACTTCCCCTCCAAAGATAGATGCCACCATTGCTCAAATTGCCAGAAGAATCACGATTCCAGTGGAGGACGGGTCATCCTTTTTAGAGACGCAATGGACAGAAGAATTGAGAGTTCCCTCGAACAGTTTGTATTATTGGGACAATATGATCGCGACTACACTAGCATGTATTTCCAGAAAAGCCAGAATATGGCTGGCTGAGTTGGAAGAACATATTGATTCATCAGCATCTAGGTCTAAATTGCTAAAGGAAGTCTCTACTACCAAAGAAGCCGTAGGTTTTGCCTGTGATGCCTCTATGGATTCTATCAGGTCATCTGCAAGAGCATCTTCCCTATCTGTCTCGGTCAGACGCTCCTTGTGGTTGAGATCTTGGGGAGCGGACGCCTCATCAAAGAGTAAGCTGGTATATAATTTATATTAATTATTTCAACCTGTTGTAAAGAGAATAACATTGAAAGATGACACTGGACTTCGTCCAGCATCTTTAAAGTACAGGTGTCTGCTATCTCAGCCTGCCTGCCAAGACAATTCGCAGAGGATGACCTAGTCAAATATTTGCGAGCAGTAGATAAAACCAGGCCCAGGATAAGAAACCTAGTTCCCCCCCCCCCCCCCCCCCGGACCTACACATTGTACTAAATAAGCTAGCATCTTCGGTAAAGTGTGAACCTATTCAAGAGATGCCAATAAAATTTCTCACATTAAAAGCTGCCTTTTTGGTATGTTACATCGGTGAGGAGAGTAAGTGAATTACAAGTGTGTTCCTCAAAAGAACCACACATCATTTTCCACCAGGACAAAATAGTGCTTAGGATAAAGGCTGACTTCAGATCAAAGTTGGTATCTGCTTTTCACCTGAACAGGTCATAGTCCTTCAATCTCTCCATCTTCTGCTCTTTTTTTATTCTTTGGATTAGATTACATAATCTGGACCTAAAAAGATGCATTTCTGAATATTCGTGCACTTTCAGGCAAAATTTAAAGTATCATCTGCATTTAAAGCTTCTATAGCAAGATGGATAACAGAATGCATTAAAGAAGCTAATTTGCTAGCAGCAAAAGACCCCCAAAGGATGCAGCTACAGCGGAAGAATTATGCAAAGCTGCCACCTGGTCCTCTATATCTACATTTATAAAACTCCGCCTAGGTGTACAAGCTTCTACAGCAGCGAAGTTTGGCAGAAGTTTTAAAAGCAACGGTAGTGCCACTTGGTAAGATCTTTCCATACTGTCGTTCTAGTCATATTGTAATTTAAGGAAATGGTTTTCTTTAATATTGGCTTTTTGTATATGTTATGTATATTATATTATACTATACCACCCTATTGATTACTGCTTTGGTATATCCCATAGAAGTAAATGGCAGTGGTTAGGGATACAGAGGAAAGGGCGAAACTTTATTATACTGAGATTCCTTTTAATCTGTGTCCCTCCACAGCACCTGTGCCCTATAACCTATCCTTTATTTTTGAGCTCTGGCAAAAGATGACCTGAGGAGGGAAGTTAGATCTTTAAGTATGTTTGACTTGGTCCTACACCAGCTGGTGAGAGGAGACCCATAGAAGTCAATGGCCCTGGAGGGACACAGCAAAAAAAGGAAATATAGGTAAGAAATTTCTCCCTTTTTTAAAGTGGTTCTATCACCCCTTTTGAAGGTCATGCTCATTAGTTAGAGCATTTAATGAACAAGCTTAAAACTGTTTAAAAAAACAAACAAAAACCGCTATTTGCGTGAATTACGGATTAAAGGGTGTCCTGTAGTGATCCACTTTAAGCTCAAATGAGTTTAGTTTGCACTGCAGGCATTGTTGGAACAATTTCAGCTTTACAAAGCAGGCATAGCAAATGGTCTGTGCTGGCATATTCTTGCATTCACTCTTACCAGCCACAGGGACATAACTGCACAGGTTGCAGTTGTACCAAGGGCCCAGCCTCAGCCTCTAATAGGTTCTAGTTATGCCTCTAAAGTCTTTTTGGGATGCAGGGTAAAACAATTTATATCTGGGTCCGATCATGAATGGCCGTTACTGATGGGTATTGACTAAATGATGGAGACTTGGATAAATCTCATTAAGTTCAGTTTACTCCTACTGTAAAGATCCACTTTAGATTTAGATAACTGTACTCAACCTGCATCTCACAAGACCACTGCAGAAGGGTAGCAAACACATTAACTGTGTCTTCCTTGTAAGAAACTATTTAAAGGGATAATGGCTACCAATAAATGTAGCTCCGTTTTTAATGCTCTTGTTTCGTTTTGCTCTGTATTTCAATTGTTCGACTTGTAGTTCTGGAGAAATTCAATTTTAAGATTATCCCCCTCCCACCTCCTTTACTTGCACAAAGCGCTCCCCAAGCCAGTCCGGACGCTGCTCAGTGAGGGGCCATCTTCTGTGAGCGCAACAAAAATCCTGCCTTCCTTTGTCAGGGTGGCAGGGTTTTTGTTATGATCACAGCAAGAAGATTGATCCTTGCTGTTAGCTGTCCAGTCAAGTGGCCGGATTTCATATCTGGGGAGGCACAAACTGTAAAAGGGCATGAGGGGATACTTTAAACCTTAATTACTTTAGAACTACAAGTCTGACTACTTTGTGCATGCAAAATTAAACGGAACACATGATCAAATGGAGCTACATTGATTGGCATCCATTACTATCCCCTTTAAAGGGATAGTTCTGTTTCATAGTAAGCAGCTCCAATTAATCTTCTTAGTACTTGGGCCACGAAGAGTATTACAATACTGCTTGAGTTGTGGTTCAAGAGTAATTGAATGATAGTATCCCCCTCCCACCCCTTTTACTGATGTAATGCTGTTCACCTCAGAGCAGCAAGGTGGTGTCAAAGTGCATCGCAGAGAGGGACAAGCTTCAATTAGCATAAGGGGAAAACCTGTTGGGTGGCAGCAGGGTTTTCCTTCTGCTCACAGAAAGATTGTCCCTTGCTGTGAGCTGTCTGGCCTTTACCAGATTCCACATCTGAGGGGAGGTGGCTTACATGGCTCAAATACTATGAAGATTAATTGGAGCTGCTGCTTTTGTGAAACATTACCATCGCTTTTAAGAAACCTAAACATTCCCCCAATTTTAACATTGGCATTTTAGATAAAGCCTTGTTGGTAGTTATAGTAATTCCAGCTGTAAAATCAAAAAAGACACTAGAAGTCTGAAAGTTTGTGTGTTAGAGGAGTAGCTGGCTTTGATACTAAGTTACTGGCTGTGAAAACATGATTCCACTGAACTCAAGATTCTCTGCCTCAGGCAGTGCAAAAAAGTGTGTCAAATATATAGTATAGAGAGAAGGGATGCACTGTGACTGAAAAGCTTGTACAGTGGTATAAACATTCGTAGTGCAAATCACAATAGTGTATTTTTCCTCTGTCCAATCTACGGCATATTGTGGGTAATTGGCTCCGCCTTCCAGCTGGTAGTACCAAATCAAATTTTTATAAATTTCATTGAGCTACCTCCCCTTTAGTTATTTTGGTCCTACCAAGCTGGAGGATGTAGACATTCAGGCTAAGATCCACATACCTGAAACCTCATGTATTCTGGATCCGGTCATTCTACCAACTTACACTTCGACTTTGGGATCCTGACCATCCGCACAGTACTATGGCCGGCTTCCACCTGTGCCATCCGGATCAGTCATCCACTCGAAAGCGCGCATGCTTTCCCTAGGCTCTTGGAAACCAGAAGTGCCACGATTTGCATTCCACGACTGGAACACATACAGGAAGTAACATGCAGCTGGCCTCTCCGGTTAATTTGAATACATTCGGATGGCGTCCTTGGCACTCAGTAAACTCAGACTTGAAGCATATTCTATTACTGACTTTTCGTCTGTATATGAACATAATTGTTTGAAGTGTTATTCTTCACTTAAGTCCCCCGAATCTTCTCAATAGGAGAAATTCACTACCAAACTGGAGTCTGCACAAACTGAACAGCAGACTCCTCTGTCTAAACCTGCTAAACTACAGACTTGTTTGGTTTTTTCCTGGACGTAAAATTTTATTGCAGGTAATGTTACTTCAATACAGGGAGCAGCAAATTATGCCCCAAAAGCATCTGGTCCTGAGAGTGATCCTTCTGGGGCACAAAATCAGAGGTTGCAGGCAGTTTCAGTATAGACAAGCTGGGCAGTCTTGTCGGGCAGTAATAATTCTTGAGTGTCTCAGAAGTCCAAATGGACCAGACTGTTAGGGATGAGGCATTTGTGGCTACCAGACAGCTAATACACAATCCCAGCTCATAGTTCCATCCAGACCTTAGTAAGCTTTGATAAAAACAGTGTGAAGACTGTCTTTACCCCCTTAACGATCTGCGTGGTAAGTTAAGGACCATGGAGCGCTTTTTTTTTTTTTTTTTTTTTTTTCTTCCCCTTTTTGATCTTTCCCAGATTCTTGTTCCGGACTCCCCGTATGGAGTGCATCCACGAGGGTAGCCCGGAATTCCATGATGATCATAGTACGTCATGGGTCATTAACTCGGATCGACCCATGATGTACTATGACTGTTAAGGATCGTTAAGGGGTTAAGAGACTTCAACTGATGTATTCCTTCACAAAAAAGGATGCGTCTAATTGGTACATATGACTTAAAATGGATGCAGCTATAGCTCCGATTCGTGAGTAACAACCGTACTTCTGAAAGAAGGGATTACCCTTTGAGATCCCATAGAGAAGCCAGCATACTGTGTCCTTGGAAAACAGTTTCCCACTATTGGGCTGAACTTGAAGACTGCTACAGCCATGGAATCAAGGGTTCACACCTTGTGCATATAGCAAACTCATTTGGAGGAGACCTTGAGTCTTCAGGCTCAAATACTGACTGCAATCAAAGATTAACCCTTTGAGTGCCAGAATGGTATACAAAGCATTACAAAGAAATGTTGTGTACCCCTCTGGCACTCAAAGGGTTAATCAATTTCATGTAGTGCTTCCCTGGACAAAGGTGGCTTCTTCCTAAAATTTCATCCATATCAGTTGCTGCTAAACAAGCACTGTAGATCAGTGCACGGGAAGCAGCTCCTTTAAAAAAAAAAAAAAAAAAAAAACCTGGGGTCCTTGTCAATTGTAGGAATAGACTGTTGAGGGACCAGTTAGAAGAAATGATTGAGACCTCAAGAATAAGGTACCAGGAAAACACCTAGGAGAGCTGGTTTGACAGGCGACTATCCTTTTGGGATATTCGAATCTATACATCTGGAAGAGGATTGGAACAGTAGAAGAACAGTCGCCGCCCCAACCCCCTGCCCCCCGGAACCAGGGTTCTGGAAATAGTGAAGATTTCCAGAATAGAAGGCCGTTCCAACAATAAAGCCAGCCTTTCCCCTTCTCCATCTCCATGGGGCATCTGGACAAGAGGGGTCATGAAGATCATATAGAAGGAGTATGTGCTGGAATTCCTAACAATCTCAATGCTTATTTTCTTTTTAATTCAAGACATCAATTCTGAGACAGAAATCAGGCTCATCAGATAAATCAGGCTTTTTGAAATCTGCTGTACAACAATGTGATGCTGGAAGTCCCATCATATCAGATGTTCAGGGGCCTCTATTTGACTACTTGCTTCCAGGCCTTCTGATGACCTACGTCTCATCCTAGATGTTAAGAAACTCAACTCTATGGAAGCTGCGCCACTTCAAAATAAGAGACGGTAGCATGTGTGTGTAGATCTATATTATATATCTCTTGAACTTGATACAGCTAAATGCACATTAGACCAGCAGGACACATACGATGCATTTCATGTGAGCCTTCTCGATCAGAAAATTATCAGGTTCCTCAGATTTGGCCAGCATAATCTGTACCGAATCCTGCCATTGGGCCTCCATCAACTCAGAGGGTCTGCACAAAGATCATGGCTATCGCAAAGGCAGTCTGGGGAATGTTATCAGAGCAATTTATTTTATCTTTGGATGACATACTTATCATAGTTTTATCTTTTCAGGAGATCAATTAGCAGCACAAACACTTGTCTGGATCCTTTTGACCAGATGGTGCTGGATTGTCAGCTGAGAAACAAGTTCCCTGTCTTCCTCTTGACCTAATTTATGGGCATCAGGTTCAGTACTATTCAGACTCGTGCTGCATTATGACAACACCGTGGAGAAATCTCCATAGGGCAGGGGCTTCTCAAGACACTTTGGGATGTCTGTCCTCAACATATTAAATGCTGCCATGTGCCA
The DNA here is from genome assembly GCA_037306005.1 of Rhinophrynus dorsalis. Taxonomy (NCBI): domain Eukaryota; kingdom Metazoa; phylum Chordata; class Amphibia; order Anura; family Rhinophrynidae; genus Rhinophrynus; species Rhinophrynus dorsalis. The sequence continues at coordinate 147,204,870 of CM074721.1, forward strand.
AGGTACAAATTTGCTTCATTCAGGTGAATAATCTCTGCTACTACAAGAATGATTCCACTATTCAGGTCATCCAAGAATGTGTTATCTTGATGGACTCACCCAGACACCCTAGCAAGAGATTGCTCTGTGATGGAATGACTGATTCTAAATTTGGACACCAGCAACTTCGGTTGGGAGGGAATTTGGAACCAAAATACGATCCATGTCAGTTGGGCAACTTAGGAATTCAGCTTTCGTATCACTGTTATGTACCTATTGGTGCTAGGGAAGTCCCTCAGATACTTCAGTCCCAGTGTAAAGAACACAGCAGTACTCATCAGGTCAGCCAATGTCTTTGTGGTTCAGTATCTTCTAAACAAAGGTGGAACAAGAAGCACCCAGTTGGACAAACTAGCATTTAAGATCCTTTATTGGTCAGAAAATAATCCTTTGCTACTCACAACAGTATTCCTTTCTGGTCATCTGAACCCCAGGCAAATTTCCTAAGCTGCTGGTAAGTAGACACCAGGGAAGGGGGTGTAAACAAAAGTGTAGCCAACACAGTGACAGCCACATTGGGAAACCTATCTCTCAGATGACACCCACCCCAGGTCCTAGCCCAGGATGTCCTTTGGATACAGTGGAACTTCCATCTGGCTTACCTGTTTCCTCTTCTGCCCCTGCTGTCAGTGGTGGTACAGAAAAGACAAGACCAGTCAAATCATTCTCCTCATCCCGGACTGGCCTCAAGCCTTGGTATGGTGACTTTCTACAGATGTCCATCAATCCTCCACTTCTGCCAAAAATTCCAGGTTGGATAATCCAGGGCCCACTGTTTCACCTAGATTTCTCTGTTGTCCAATACAGGTTACTGGTGACTTTGGGTAGGTGATCAGCCCCTTTAAGTAGGCAGGAACAGTTCTGAGAAGTGAATGCAGGGGTGCAGTCTACCTTCCCTCCTTGGCTGCAGCTAGCCAAGCAGCTCCAGTAAGATTTGTTTCTTGGTGAAGAGCAAGTTTCTGTAATAACTTAACCCTTTGGTTGCTGGTCTAGGATCTCTGGGGGTGTTGGGCACTTTCCCTACTGGGTTGTTGAGTGTTTGGGTCTAGTGACATGTGCTAGTGATGTTTGGTGCATACTTCAGTGACAACTTTGCAAAAAGTTTTCTGTGCCTTTAAGGGACTGTACAGTTTGGGACATATCTCTGCAACCACTCTACGTAGCAACTTCAGAGACTGCTCATTTTAATTGTCTGCCATTGCTCTGCTATCTGATCAACGTTTAGTGTTTTGGGGGGCTTTGGGCACTGTTGGAGTGCTTTTTCTGGTAAAACTACATTTCCCATGAGCTCTTGCATCACATGCTCGTTCCTGATTGGCTGCTGTCGCGGCAGCCATTTTGTGCTTTCCCTGAATGAGTACTTTGTGCTGGGCCTGGACTTCCCTTATCTCCACAGATTAACACTTCGCCTGCCAGATAAGTGTATCTGTGTATAAGAAAATTGGGTTAGTGCAGTTTGGACTGAACAGCTCACACTTGCTGTTGTCCAGGGAGCTCCTGATATGTTGTGGCTACTTGCCAAGATTTCTGAAGCCCAGCAATAGGTCTCTGCTGCTTTGTTTGATGCCATCAGTTGGTGGCAAGGGTTCCACCATGCTTGTGGTTGCCAGACAAGCTCTTTGGCTCAAGATCTGGTCTGCTGACACTGCTTCTCAGGAAGCATTGCTTTCCTTGCCCCTGCCGGGCACTTAACTGTTTGGGGCCAGATCTTAAGGATCTGATTAGTAACATAGTAATTGAGGTTGAAAAAACTTGCGTCCATCTAGTTCAACCTTATCCTATTCCTGTTTACCATCGTTGATCCAAAAGAAGGCAAAAAAACCCAAAAACCCTCAATTAGCAATTTAAAATTCTGCCTTGAATGGGGGGAAAAAAATTCCTTCTTGATTCCAAATGGCAATCAGATTTCTCCCTGGATCAACAAGCCCCAACTAAATATTCATCCCAATACTAACGTACATAGCCCTCTATGTTATGCTCTTTTAAATAAGTATCCAGGCCCCTTTTAAAGGCATCTAATGTATTCGATAGCACCACCTCCTCAGGCAGTGAATTCCATACCTTTATTGTCCTTACTGTAAAGAAACCCTTCTGCTGTTGTAGATTAAATCTCCTTTCCTCAAGTCTAAGCGGGTGGCCCCTTGTCCTCTGTACTGTTCTGTTAATGAACAGGTCTTTGGAGAGCCCTTTGTATGGGCCCTGAACATATTTATACAGTGTTATCATATCCCCTCTAAGACACCGTTTCTCTAGTGTGTACAAGTTTCACTTTTCTAGCCTTTCTTCATAACTAAAACTTTCCATTCCCCTTACTAGTTTTGTAGCCCTCCTCTGCACTCTCTAGTTCCATAATGTCCTTTTTCAGAAAGGGCGCCCAGAATTGAACAGCATATTCTAAGTGGGGTCTTACCATGGACCTGTAAAGAGGCATAATTATATCTTCCTCCCTTGAGTCAATACCCCTTTTAATACATGCCAATATCTTCTTATTGGCCTTTGCATCTGCCAGTTGGCACTGCATGCAACTGCTAAGTCTATTGTCTGCCATTACTCCCAAATCCTTTTCATTAGTAGATTTCCCCAGAGAAACACCATTTCACTGTCGTCCAATACAGGTCACTGGTACAATGGGAGGCGATCCGCCCCTTTAAGTAGGCAGGAACATTCATTCAAATGTATGCAGGGGGTGGAGCCTCCCCTCCCTCTTAAGCTGCCTTCAGGCCAGAGACAATCTAGATTGATTTGTTCCTGTGTGCTGTGCACACCAGGTGGAGAACCTCTCATTCAACTTCAGTTTTTTATTGTTTTTATTCAAATATGGAATACCACCATTAGGCGGGTGACCATGGCTGTGAATTGCCCTCTCCAAAGTGGCTAGTGCAGCTTCCAGGGATTTTCCTGTGGACCTTATGCCCTGAAGAGGGAACAGCTTGAGTCAAGTAGCTTTCCTTTTGGGGAATTTTCCTCTGGTCAGTTCCCTTCTTAACATGGTTACCTGAAGACAGAAGTCCTGCAGAAAGGTGAGCCACCCTTTGAGTGCTGAAGGTCCATTTGTCCCACAGTGTCCTTTCTTTGGGCTTGTATTTGGGAGTTCTCATTATGCACTCCAGCACTCAGGGTGTTTTTATTTATATTGCCTGTTTTTATGCAATGTCTGTAGTATTCCCTGGGTTTTGGAACTTTGGGTTATTGTCTTCTCATGTTTTACATGTGTTAGGAGTATGTTTGGTGAACTTTTTCTCTCAGGAATAATTTATTAATAATGTTCCGCGGCTTTAAGCGTGCTTTTACCCGCATAGACGCCATTTCTCCTTTTACTCTCTATGGGTTTACACAGTGTGGGATGTATCTCTGGAACCGCTTGTCGCAGCGACTTCAGAGAGGGCTCATTTTGTTGGTCTTCCCCTGCTGTATCATCCGGTGGCTAGATTCGGTGTGTGGGGAGTCTGGGGGGGGCTTCGGGCACTGTTTTGGTGTACTTCTGAGAAAAACTACGTTTCTCATGAGTGCCTGTTTCTCTCTCGTTTTTTTGATTGGCTACCGTCGCGGCAGCCATTTTGTGGTATTCTCAGCAAGTATACTATGCAGGGACCGAGCCTTCTCTCCTGTCAGCAGATTAACCCTTCGCTGGCCAGATAAGTTTAATTTTAGACATTTCTGGGGTGAAACTTTAATGTTTCACACTTCAGTCGGGTGATTCTTCTTAGTGGAGTATATCTGACGCTGTGAACATGTCTACTCCACTGGAGTCAGGGGCTAGACCCAAGACCAAGGAGGCTGGGGTGTCTATTTCCCCCATTGCGTTTTGCTCCTCTTGTCACTCTGGGCTGCCTAGAGAATTTTCTGGTCATTTATGCCCAAAATGTGAAGAAAGTCATGACAGCAACCCTGGGCTTTCCAGTCATGCTATTAAGCCAACTTGGGTGAAAGAGTTCAAGGCTGCAACTAGGGATCTCAGATCCACTCCAACTCTTTCCCTCTCAGGTTCAGGGGGCTCTTCAGGTTTGGCAGACCCCCTCCACAATCAGGACCTCCCTGCCTAAACCACAGGGGGCTCCTGACATGTCTGATTCTTCTGAGGAAGAACTTTTACAAGATTCTGATGCTGAGGAAGGCACTGTTATTGAATCTACCAGGTCTATTGGTGACCCTTATGAATGTGACCCTGAAGTTTCTGCTGAGGGTTTGATCAGAGCTGTGCTAACCACGCTCAACCTTCCTCTGACTCAGGAATCTACTCATGATCCAACGGACGTTTTCCAAAAACAGTCTAAGGCTGTGGTTTGTTTTCCTAATAATCCTACTCTTGCTCGTTTAGTCTCTGATGCGTGGAGGAATCCTGGAAAATCCTCTTCTGTGTCCAAAAAGTTTGCTAAACTTTACCCTTTTCCTGAGGCTGAACTGGCGAAATGGGTTCATCCTCCTAAAGTGGATGCTCCTGTTTCTAGGTTATCCATATCTACTGCCTTAGCTGTATCTGATGCCTCTGCCCTGCAGGATTGGACGGACAAAGTTAGAAATTTGTCTTAAATCCATTTTTTGCCTCTATTGGCACTGCCATGCGTCCAACCTTTCAGTGGCGTGGGTTAATCGGGCTATTGCGGCCTGGACTGAACAGCTGACTGAGGCGGTTCGCCAGGATGCACCAGTGTCTGAGCAGTTACAGCTTCTTGCTAATATCTCAGAAGCTCAAAATTATGTTTGACGACGCTTTTGATGCTGTGCGCATGATGGCGAGGGCCTCTACTTCCTCTGTGGTGGCTAGATGTGCTCTTTGGCTGAAAACTTGGTCTGCTGACACTGCTTCTAAGAAAGCTTTGCTTTCTTTACCCTTTCAAGGGACCTCACTGTTTGGAGCTGAACTTAAGGAGATGATTAGTGAGGCTACTGGTGGCAAAAGTACTCTTCTACCATCTGTCTTCAAGAAGAAGTTTCCAGCCAAACGCAATCGGTCCTTTCGTTCCTTCCAAACTGAGACACGCTCCATGTCCCAGGCAGGTCCGTCCTCCACGTGCTCCTCCTGGAAGCCCAAAGTTGCCCCAAAGGCCAAGACCTCCAAGACTGCTTCGGCATGACTTGTTGAACCCGGGTCTGCATCCGGCTGTAGGTGGACGTCTCCACATCTTTCGCAGGGTTTGGGAGGAGTCAGTGGCGGACCCTTGGGTTGTTCAGGTGGTATCAGAGGGATACAGGATCCCTTTCTCTTCCCTTCCTCCTCTTCGGTTCCATTTTACTCGTCCTTCTCAGGAGCCTACAAAAAGACGTCTGTTCGACAACGCTATTCAGGATCTTTTGGACAAAGAGGTCCTGGAATTGATTCCTTCAGAGGACACAGGTTCAGGATTTTATTCTAACCTGTTCATTGTGGCCAAAAAGGACGGGGGCGCCCGTCCTATTTTGGACCTCAAGGATCTCAATTCCTTTGTGAGTTCCCACTATCGCCAAGAATCACTGCGTACTGTGATAGCCGCAATGTCTCCAGGGGAGTTTCTTGCCTCCCTGGACCTTCAGGATGCATATCTTCACATCCCTATTCATCCAGAGAGCAGGCGGTATCTCAGGTTTGCTTGTCACAAAGGCCACTTTCAGTTTTCAGCTCTTCCATTTGGACTGACTTCAGCTCCTCAGGTTTTTCAGAGTATTGGGAGCTTTGATAGCTGTGCTTCATCGAGATGGTGTCGAGCTGAGCTTGGATTGGTGGTCGGACCTGTCTCATCTCCTGAAAAGGAGGTCCTTTCAGATGCCCTTTTGGACCACAGTCACGACGGATGCCAGCCTCCGGGGTTGGGGGGCAGTGTTGGGTCGTTTCAGTGCTCAGGGGAAATGGGGACTGGAAGAATCTCTCCTCTCCATCAATGTTCTGGAACTTTGTGCCATCTTTCTAGCCCTGAGACACTGGGAATCTCAGCTGGAAGGTTCTCCAGTCAGAGTGGAGTCCGACAACGCCACCGCAGTGGCCTACATCAACAGACAAGGCAGGCGGCACAAGAAGTCTCACCGCTTGGTTAGAGGTCAAAGCCATATTATCTTGGGCAGAAGCTCATGTTCCCGTCATTTCAGCGGTACACATTCCTGGCGTAGACAACGTCATGGCAGACTTTCTCAGTCGTCACACAGCGGAGAGTGGGCACTTCATCCACAGGTGTTTCACCTTCTAACCCAGATGTGGGAGGTACCTGTGGTGGATCTGATGGCTACCAGACACAACAGGAAGGTGCCAGTATTTTGCTCTCGGTGGAGGGACCCTCTTGCTCTAGCAGTGGACGCTTTGTCAATCCCTTGGGAGTTCCCCCTAGCGTACATCTTCCATCCTCTCCCTCTGTTGATCAAAGTCATCCAGAAGCTGAAGATGGAGCGTTGTCCTGTCATCCTAATCACTCCGAATTGGCCTCATCAGTCCTGGTATCCGGATCTGCTGGCCATGTCAGTGGCGGATCCCTTCCTGCCCGTCCAGACCTGCTTCTTCAAGGATATCTGTGGAAGGAGGATGTTCAGCATCTCCATTTGATGGCTGGGAGGTTGAATCCTCAATTTTGAGGAAGAAAGGGTTTTCCTCTTCTGTGGTGTCTACGATGCTTAGAGCTCGCAAGCCTGTGTCTTCCAAGATCTATCATTGCATATGGTCAACTTTTGTTGCATGGTGTGCTGATAAGGATCTATCTCTTGATTTCCATCTTCCCACAGTCCTGGCCTTTTTGCAGGATGGGGTTGAGAAGGGACTCAGCCTGAGTTCTCTCAAGGTTCAGACTTCAGCTCTGTCTGTATTTTTCCAGGAACGGATTGCTATTCTTCCTGATGAGGTTTTCTTCCAAGGTGTGGCTCATGTCCGGCCTGCCTTCGAGTCCAGCTCCCCAGTGGGACCACAGTTTGGTGCTGGAGGTTCTTCAGAGACCCCCGTTTGAATCCTTGGCTTCTATTCCTTTACGTCTCTTGACTTGGAAAATGGCCTTTCTTTTGGCTATTGTTTCAGTTCGCCGGGTAGCAGAGTTACAAGCTCTGTCTTGTAAACCTCCTTACCTGGTATTCCACAAGGATAAGGCTGTACTCTGTACTTCCAAAGAGTTCTTGCCCAAGGTTGTCTCCGAGTTTCACATCAATCAGGAGATTGTGGTACCCTCTTTCTGCCCTAACCCTTCCTCTGACAAGGAGAGAGTTCTCCATTTGTTGGATGGTGTGTGTTGTCTTAAATTTTATGTTCATCGCACTGAGCCTATCAGGAAGTCTGATGCCCTGTTCGTCATTCCTGAGGGGCCTAGGGCAGGGAGACCGGCATCCAAGGTGACTATTGCATCTTGGATCAAATCTACCATTCGTGAAGCTTACAAGTTGCGGAATAAGCACGTTCCATTCAGGGTTACTGCTCATTCCACCAGATCTATTGGGCCCTCTTGGGCCTACAAGAATCAGGCGTCTGCTGATCAACTGTGCCGGGCGGCCACTTGGTCCTCTGTACACACATTCTCGAAGCACTATCGTGTAGATGTACTGGCTTCGGTTGATGCCAGCTTTGGGAGGAAGGTCCTGGAGGCAGTCTTGCCTGTCTAGGATCTTCTGCTTCTGTGGTTCTTAGTGCTTCCTTGCTGTTGAGCCCTGTTGGCTCTAGTTCAGTGTGCTGTGATAGTTCAGGGGTTCGTTTTTACCCCTGGTTGGTGTTCGTTGACACTTCTGTTATTGGACTCTATGATTAATTGGTTCATAGGAGTTCTGTTGACTTTTGGGTCCTGCGCTTGGTCCTTGCCTTCTTCCCGCCTCTGGGAAAGCTCAATGTTTGTACATCCCATTGTACCAGTAACCTGTATTGGACGACAGTGAAAATAGGATTTTAGTCTTACCTGTTAAATCCTTTTCACTTAATCCATACAGGTTACTGGTCTCCCACCCTGTCAAGGGACCATGCTTGGCTCTCCTGTGGCATTCAGTGGGAGACCTTTGGGGCATGCTCACAGGAGTCTTCCTTTTCCTTCTTATCTCTGGTCAGTATTAGTGTCTCAAATCATTCTGGCTGAAGGCAGCTTAAGAGGGAGGGGAGGCTCCACCCCCTGCATACATTTAGATGAATGTTCCTGCCTACTTAAAGGGGCGGATCGCCTCCCATTGTACCAGTAACCTGTATGGACTAAGTGAAAAGTATTTAACAGGTAAGACTAAAATCCTATTTTTAATGTGCTGGATGGATCCAAGAAATCTGAAAATGGGGACTCATCTCCAGGATCTGCATTGGCAAAGGGTCTCGACTGACAAACGTCAGGATGGGGGGGATGCTAGAACATCTCCCTTCAAGGGGGTGGGGGGGTGTGGGTGGGGGGTGGGTTCTAAGGAAGATCAGATACGAGGAAGCGAACATGGTTCTCGGAACTGATCTCTCTAGCAATAGAGTATCCGTGGCATTCCGAACAGGTCAGACCTTCTTTGTTCACGGACCAATTCTTCATCAAAATCCAGCCTTTTTTAACTGATGGCTTGGAGGCTAAGAGGAATTCATTAAGATGAAGAGGACTGTCAGATACCATTGATAGAAGAAAAAAAAAAAGCCCACCTCCAGGATTTGGAGGACTTTCTCAGGGTGGTGCAGAACTGAGTGTGCATTGATCTTTCATTCCGACTCCTATTTTGAGTTTTTAACAACCAGGGGTTAATGGCTCAGGCATTGATTGCTCGGCTTGTTTTAATCAGGGCTATAAGTGCCAGCGGTATGTGAAACTTGTTTCAGTTGCAGAGGTATAAATCATGTCAAAAGCAAGTGTTTAACCCTTTGAGTGCCAGAATGGTAGTGTTGCATATCCCTTTGGCACTCCGTTAAACTTGACCTGTTAGTGTGCCCCGAGGACTGGAGCTGAGAATCCTTGATTTTAAAGGTAATGCTGATTTTATGCAAAAAAAAAAAAAATATATATATATATATATATTGAGGTTCTTTTTCAGTTGGGAGGCTTCACTTAACATACTGCAGCTCAATTCAAGCTGTTGCAGAAAACTGTCTAAAACAACTACATGAAAGGTCACTTGTGCAATCAAAGAGCTTAAACCCTTAACCCCTTTTAGTGCCAGAGGGGTACTGCAATGCATCGCATACCCCTCTGGCACTGAAAGGGTTAAGGACTCATGACGTGCCAGGGCCATCTTGTAAAAACTTCCCTAAAGGACTAGTCACGGTCCTGGTACATCATGGATTTCAGGGCTCTCTGCACTGCTGCACTCTGTAGAGGGAGCCCTGAATTCTATAATGTAGGGGGTGGAAGCTCCGAGGTCCTTAAGGGGTTAACAATGTCCAAAAAAATATATATTAAAAAAAAAAAAAAAAAAATTCTTGCTTATGGGAGAGCTTTTCATGGAATATGGCTGTAACCACAATAGAAAATGTAAGCCAAAGAAATACACCTGTGTGTGTGTGTGTGTATATATAATATGTATGTGTGTGTATATATATATATATGTGTGTGTGTGTGTGTGTGTGTACATTACACACAAATGTACGTGGTACCAAATGTTTTATTTAAAAAAAAATATATATATATATATAATAAAAATGTATGGGCTTGTCACTTTTAATGTTAACCCCCCATTGGGGTTATTTGTCCTTGGGTTGAAGGGTTGGAAATCGTGCCAAATGGGATAACATTGCCGGTGGACTTCCAGGGGAGGAGTACGGGGGAGGCCTTCGTGCAGTTTACTTCACAGGAAATAGCTGAAAAGGCTCTAAAGAAACACAAGGAGAGAATAGGGCACAGGTGGGGTTGGTTGGTTGTCACTTTTCTTATGGTATAGTTGCTTCATCAAACTTCTAATTTTGTAAATAAAATACTCTTCTACTTTTTATCTAGAATACCAATGTATTATGTAGTGCTTAATTTTACGTTTTAGTTCTGGTTTGTAACTCCTAGATGTCATAAGTGGAAATCGGATAAATATATAAATATTTTTTTTTAATGTAATGGGCTTTTACCATAAAAACAAGTGGTACTTAAAATGCCAAACTACATACAGTGTAGCATACTAAACTACATATACTTTAGGCTTCACACTGTGTTGCAGAAGCTCAAGATTGCCATTTCAAAAGCTGCACATATGAACTGTACCATATTAGACACTGATACAGATTATGTTAAATTAGTGGTTTCTGCAGTAGTCCCCAGTATGAGCTAGGTCTTAAAACATGACCATGAGCCATGCTAGTTAACACTTTGAATGCCCAAGGGTTGTCCAATTTCTTTGCAGTGCTTTGCGCACACCATGTGACAGTGTAAGGGTTAATTGTCTACATATTTATGCTGTAAGCACTTACCTGTTCTGTTACAATACATAGGGATTTCCATTTAGATTGCCCTTAAAACACTATATGGGCCTTGTGCAAAAACAAGAGTATGTATACATACACACTAATTTCTCAAAGGCTGAACTGAAGGGAAAAATATACATGCACACATCTACTCTTGAGTCTTAGAATGACAGCAGAACCTATTTTGCATGATTTCTAGAAGTATACTTTAGAAACCAGTCACATTTTTCTGATTTTCTTGTAAAGTGGGCATCTGGTGCCAATGGCACACCAAAGAGTCACAACACTGGCTAAGAACTACTGGTTAAAAGCTCCAGAACAGATCACTTTTTGTTTCTGCATCAAGCCCTAATGCAATCTATACCACTTTAATAGCTTCTCGCTGGTATAGTAGCCCATAAACAAAAAAAAGTTAACAATGTTAGTAGAACTGTCATTTTTGTAGCTAATACTTTAGACTCCTAACACTCACTTTTCCATTTTTCTACTTGATGTTTTTAGGTACATAGAAATATTTAAGAGCAGTCGTGCAGAGGTTCGTACACATTATGATCCTCCACGAAAGCTCTTTGGCATGCAGCGTCCAGGCCCTTATGACCGTCCAGGTGCCGGAAGAGGGTATAATCTGGGCAGAGGTTTTGACCGAATGCGCCGTGGAGCATATGGGGGAGGTAAGTATTTTATTTTGAGTGCTAAAGTTGTCTGTATTCTAGTGCAGAATGCTTTTTTATTTCTATCTAATATAGTCAAACTTGGGCATGCTTTAGCTGCATGGTCCCTAATGGCACTCTTTATTTTAAACAGGTTACAGTGGATATGAAGACTATAATGGCTACAATGAATACACTTTTGGTACAGACCAAAGATTTGGGAGAGGTATTGAACTTTATAAATTTTATTTCTAAATATTACATGCTTTTAGCGCGTCTGTCTCTCGACTGGCTCCTTGCACTATATTGTGTGTATATGGGTGCTTGTGTGACACTGCATGTCACTATATATGACTCATTACATGGACATACCCTGCTCAGTGTGTGTTTTTGTATGTATAATATATATTCACACCCAAGGGAAAGAATGCGCGCTTAAAATTTGAGTGCAGTCAAATAGACTAAAATGGCTAAAAGCAAATCCACAATGTTTTGGTGTACGTCTATTTTCATCATTAACACTTACTCTGTGGCATTTTTACTGCAAATTGCCATTGTATTTAAGGTGAGATTTAGGCTGCATAATATGGCCCTAGTATGCAAAGCTTGTCACCACCCCAAGGTATCTCATTATAGGGAAGTTCTAACCTTAATATGCTATGAGCGGAATCTCCTGCTTTTTGTTACTACTAACCTTAATTTACTTTCTCCTTTAAGTAGTAAGGAACAATTCTGGGAAGAAATGCTGGGTGGAGCCTCTCCTTAGCTCAGTGGTTCTCAAGTGTTTTTTTTTTTTTTTTTGTTTTTTTTTTGTTCTGGGCACATCTAACATATTGTACTTTATCAAGGGCATAAGAAGGTTACAATACATATAGTTATTGGGTCTTTTAATCTTAACAAAACTAAACATAAGTTTGTCTTTTAAGTACATTTTTGTTTCCTTTGAAAACACTGGACACCCTGAGTTGATGATCGTGGCACACCAAAGTCCCCCAGCCAATCCCCTCCAATAAGATTTGTTCCTTGATGAAGCAAGACATGAGAACAGTTCTGCTATAACTTTAGCTGCTTTTATTATTTTTGTTAGATATGGAATACCAACAGTTAAGCAGATTACCATCAGTGACATTCCCAAGTGGATAGCTCTGTTTCCAGGTGCTGTTGTGGACCTGTCAGCACTGAGAAGGAAAAGCTTGTGTAGCTTTCTTCTTCTGTGTCCTTATCCATGACAAAGAATGGGGTGTGAGCTCTGCCTCCTAGCTGGTAGGACTAATCACATAACTTTAAAAGCCAGGCTGTAATATCCAGTTGCCAGTTATATTGGTCCTATCTAGCTGGAGGACGGAGGCTCTGTCCTCCTTAGCAGAAGATTTACCTTACTTTTCTTGTTTTCTTCAATGTACATGATCATCAGATAGTGTACGTATTTGGGCCGCCCTCCAAAAGGTGGGGTTGCATGGAGCGCTCGTCTGGCCACATGTGCTGTCTGGTCTTGAGCCAGGGCACAGGTGCTAACTGCTAGCAAGTGGAACTCCGGAAGTGCATCAACTTTCAGAGGTCTCCACAGAAAGTGAGGCAGCGTGCGTTCCACAAGTGGAACGCATAGACGTTTCAGACCTCCGGACGCTGCTGGGACATATAAGGTGGATGGCCTGTACAAGTTATGAGAGTACATGTTATCATTCTATTATGTGCTAATAATATTGTTGGAGAGAATCAGAGAAGCTGCTTTAGCACAACAGTCATCTAATGCTAAATCTGTCCAGACTGAGAAACCCAAAAGTACTAATAGAAACTTCAACATCAAAAAAAGAGAAGTTATTTCAGAACCCTAGAGTTTGTGCCGCCTGTGATGCTAAACTCTCACCATCAGACACTACCAAACGCTGTGGTGAATGCTTTAAGAAGGGTTCTGGAGATGAGATTCCTTCCCAGTTCAAGGATTTCCTGACATGGATGAGATCATCCATGCAGGAAACCTTTTCACAAATGCCAGAGTCAGCCAGAAAGAGACAAAGAATGTCTGACCCTGAAGAGGGTCCCTCTAACACTATGGAAGAAGATGAAGGCAGTCTTATGGAATTCGAATCTTGCCCTTCGGCTGAATTAGGGGAACTGACTCGGGGAGCTTCAGTTTAGATAAATTGGATGGTCTTTTAAAATCTATGAGGTAGACGTTAGGTTTAAATGAGGCACAGAAAGAATTAGGAGTCATGGATACAGCCTTCCTAGGTCATAAGAAAGCAGGCTTAGTTTTTCCTGTTCATTCCTTTATTCAAGATTTGGTAAAAACTGAATGGAGCCATGCTGATAAAAAAATCAGCAATATCCAGGAGAATTGTTAAAATGTATCCCTGCTCTGTGGAAGAGACAGCATCCTGGGTGATGCCCCCTAAGGTGGATGCAGCTGTGGAACATGTCACGTAGAACTACTATATTATTGGAAGACGGAACCTCTTTGAAGGATCCTATGGCTAAGAGAGCTGATAGTGCTTTGTGCATGCAGTTTACCACCATTGGACATAATTTAGGAGCCAATACAGCTATGGCCTGTATATTTAGGGTATTAAGGATATGGTTAGGAGAATTAGAAATAAAGATTGCGTCCCCTGTGTCTAGATCCAGATTACTAAGAGGTGGCATCCATCAAAGAAGCAGATAATTTTTCCTGCGATGCGTCCCTGGACACTTAAGTTATCAGCCAGGACCTTTGCCCTCTCCGTTACAGAAAGACGGGCCCTCTGGATCAAGGCCTGGGATGCTGATGCATAATAAAAAAAAATAAACTAGTCTCCTTACCTTTCCTTGGTTCTCTTTTTGGTAACCAATTAGAAGAAGTTATTAAGTCATCGGCAGGCAAAAGCGTCTCTTTGCCTGAAGAACGTAGAAACAGGATTTCTCCACAAAGATCTTCTAATTTCAGAAGGCAGTCCTTTTGGGAGGCAAGAAGGTACAGGCCAGGGAGAGACTATAAGCAAGGCAGAAAAAATCAGGCCTCCAATACTAGATCATGAAACGGGAGGGACTTCCAGGAAGGTAGCCCTTCTTTAAGAATACACGGCGAGATCACGCCACCCTCATCTCCAACTCCAGTAGGGGGTCTGGAAACAGCTTGTCCCAGACAAATGGGTTCAACAAATTCTGGAGATGGGGTATTGCATAGAATTAGTCTGTCCCTCAGAACACAAGATTCATGACTTCCAAAATTACCAACAGAATAATGAGAAACAAAGTATTGGCGACTATGCAAGATCTACAGTTCAGCAGAGTGATAGAGGAGTTTCCCAGAGAGCAAAGGAACTATGGCATCTACTGTTATTTTTCCAGAAATCCTCAGGGGATTTGAGACTGATACTGGATTTGAAATGGCTCAATTCATTTGTCAGGATCAGAAAATTCAGGATGGAGACGGTGACCTTAACAATCAAGTCAGTACATCCAGGGGCATACTTAACGAAGATGGATCTGCAGGATGCATACAGCCACATTCTCATCAGACCTTCACACAGGAAGAATCTGAGATTCTGCATTTGCGGCCTCCGTTATCCATTCAGGGCCCTTCCATTTGGCTTGGCCTCAGCGCAGAGTATGTTCACCAATGTTCTAGCAGTGGCCCTAGCCTTCCTAAGGCAAAAGGGCATAAAAGTAATTCCTTACCTCAACTACATCTTAATAGTAGGAGTCACTCCACCAATCTCTGGTATCAACAAAGTTCTGCGTACAGATGTTATCGGATCCTGGTTGGAAGATCAACAAAGAAAGTAATCTAGTGCCAACACAGTGTCTGATTTTCCTGGGGATACATGGTGAAAGGCACAGTGTGTCTATCAAAAGACAGAAGAAGTGGATTCGCAAGCAGGATACAAAGATTCCTAAAGAACAGAACATACTGCCCTGGAGTTCTCATCTTCTAGGCAATCTATCTTTGACAGTACAAGTTGTTCCTTTGGCAAGATCTCATCTAAGTGCACCACAGGAGAATCTAACCTATTGGAAAGGAAACCCATTGGAATTCACCAAGCACATTCCAGTCTGGCCAGCCACCAAAAGAGATCTTAGTCGGTGGCTAAAGAGATCAAGCCTCCTAACAGGCAAACCCTGATAGGACCCAGTTGGGAGATACTGAAGACAGACGCCAGTAGTCTTGGCTGGGGAAGAATTTGGCAGCAGAGAGCAATACAAGGCACATGGAACACAGGAACAAAGGTTACACATCAACATGCTAGAACTGAAAGCAGTATGGTACAGTCTAAAGCAACTTCAAACCGAACTTCAAGGGAAAACAGTTATGGTCACATCGGACACTTGCACAGTAAGGTACTTCCTCATCCAAGAAGGAACGAGAGGAGTCCAGCCTTGAACAGTCTGTTTTCAGCCCATAGAAATATCTTCTGAGTCAATGTGCTGAACCTATCTGCAGCACACATTTCAGGCATAGCAAATATTCAAGCAGATTATCTTGGCAGAAACACTCTGGATCCAGGAAACTGGTCCCTCAACACAGAGGTATTCAAGAACATAGTACATCTATTCGGAGAACCAAAGATAGACCAAATGGCAACAAGAGACAACACAGTATCACAAGTTCATCTCCAGATGAAAGGACAAGGCCTGGGGTCAGGATGCTTTAACCCCTCAAGGACTAGGAAAATCTGAGTTCGTTTTTCCCTTAAGTACCGGAGCAATTCTAACATTTTTGACTGTCTCTTTTCAACAGTGTTTTCCCTCTTAGGCTTTTATTCCACCCCATAAATTTATATACTGGTTTTTTTTTTTTGGTTTTTTTTGGTTTTGTTTTGTTTTTAAGCACAGATAGGGCTTTCATTTGATACCCTACTTATATAGATAACCCACCATTTATTTTATTAAAATTAAAAAACAAAAAAAAAAAAAAAATTCTCTTGGGATCAATTGAGCACAAAGGGTTAAATTTTTATGCTGACTGCATGAAAGGTAGGACTGGTCAGTCATTCCTACAAAATGTGCAGTTTAAAGTGGCCGCTGCCCCCACCCCCCGGGTGAAAATCCCCATGTCCCTTTTCCCCACCTTATTTTGTCACATTTTTTTTTACCCCTGACATTTGGCGGTGTGTGTAAGTGTATTACATAGCTCCACAACAATCACACTAATAAAATTGTTTAAGATTATTTAAAAAAAAAAAAAAATTTTAACACCTCATTGCAGGTCAGAAATTGACCTACATTTAGCAAGCCTCTGGCACCAGCAGTGAATGGGGTTAATACCCCCAGCTGCTGTGTTCTCATTTGCCATTAGGTGTCTCCTCTCTACTCCTGTCTCCCTTACTTTGATAGCAAGGGAGACAGAGGTAGAAGAGACACGCACAGACTGCATGATGTGTGTGCTGCCTCTGTCTCTCACTGTGCCGGTACATGGGATCGCTGCTGCAGCGATCACATGAACCAGCACAAGCAAGAAGGGCTGAGACTGAACGCCCCGGTCTCGGAGCGCTCAGTCTCAGCCTGGAATTAATGATGGCAGCGTGCATGGAGGCATGCTGCTATCATTTAAGCCATGACGGTCCTGGTCCGGCATGGGTCCTTAAGGGGTTAAAGATCAGATGGGAGTTCCGGTTGGCATTTGTTTTTACACCTTTACTATTGGAGGTGGTTCGGAAGATAAAACAGGACAAAGACGCTGATACTGATAGCACCAAGATGGCCGAGGAAAACCTGGTATGCTGACCTAGTGAATGTCGGTTCAACTGCCCGTGAAGCTGCCGGACATCTCGGATCGTCTATAACAAGGTCCAATATTGCACACCAATCCCAGCTTCTTGAAGTTAACGGCATGGAAGCTGAATGGCGTTCTTTACAGATTAAGGGTGTCTCTAGAGAAGTGGCGGAAACAACAAAGTAAGAAAAGTAGTAACTTCAAAGATTTATTACCGTAAATGGAACATCTTCTACAAATAGTGCAGAGAATGCAATCTTTCTAGAGAAAAACAGTATGAATTCTCTATTTCCTACAGGATGGATTCAAAAAAGGTCTAAAACCAGCCTCTTTAAAGGTTCAGCTATCTGCCCTATCGGCAGTTTTAGCCAATACTCTTTCAGTTCATTACATAATCAAGATACATCCAAGCGATCTCCAAAATTAAACCTACAGTAGGGAGATTATACCAGCTTGGGATCTAAATCTGGTTTTACAGAAGCTTTCAGTCCACAAGTTTTGAACGATTCAAATCCATCTCTATCAAGAATCTTACTCTAAAAGCTGTATTTTTGACAGCAATTACTTCTGCAAGAAGAGTGGGTGAACTTCAAGCTCTCGTGCTCTTCTCCTTACACCACTTTTCATCAAGACAAAGTAGTTTTAAGGACAAGACCTACCTTTAGGACTAAGGTGATATCAGTTTCATCTCCGTAAAGAAATAGTTTTACCTTCCTTTCGCTGTCGTCCAATACAGGTTACTGGTACTCTGGGAGGCGATCCGCCACTTTAAGTAGGCAGGAACATTCTCTAAATGTATGCAGGGGGCAGAGCCTCCCCTCCCTCTTAGGCTGCACCTCAATCAATGCAAGCCAGAATGATTTGTTCCTCGGTGTGTTCACACCAGGCAGAGAACAGCTCTCCAAGTTTTAGTTTCTTTGTTATTTTTACAAATATGGAATACAACCATTAGGCGGGTTACCAAGGCTGTCAAATGCCCTCTTTAAAGTGGATAGCACAGCTTCCAGGGTACTTCTGGTGGACCTTTTGCCCTGATGAGGGAATAACTTGATTTCAAGTATTTCCCTGGGGATTATCCTCTGTGGTAATTCTTTTCTTATCTTGGTAACCTGAAGACAGAAGTCCTGCAGAAAGGTGAGCCACCCTTTGAGTGCTGAAGGTCCACTTGTCCCTCAGTGTCCCTTCATTGGGCTTGTACTTGGGAGTTCTCATTGTGTACTCCAGCACTCATTGGGTGTTTTTTCTATATCTTGCTGATGCAATGTATGTGTGTGTGTGTGTCTGAGTTTTGGAGCAGTTTATGTGGGATTTAACCCTTTTCTCTGCTGGGTTTTTCCAATTTTATGGGCATTTTCAACTTTTGCCTTGGTTGGGTAATGTTTGCTTACATAGACCATGTGTTTTGCTATGTTATGGAACTTTTACTTTAAGAGAAAATTTTATTAGAAATAATGTTCCGCGCCCTTAAGCGCGCTTTTCCCGCATAGACGCCATTGCTCCTTTACACTCTCTGGGCTTACACTGTGTGGGACGTATCTCTGGAACTGCTTCACATAGCGACTTCAGAGAGGGCTCATTTTATCTGTCTTCCCTTGCTCTATCATCCGGTTGTACGTTTGAGTGTGTTGGGGGACTCGGGGGGCTTCGGGCACTGTTTTGGGGTACTTTGTGAGAAACTACGCTTCCCATGAGTGCTTGGTTCGCGCTCTTTTTCTGATTGGCTCCCGTCGCGGCAGCCATTTTGTGAGTTCTTCTCATCGAGTATACTACGCAGGGACCGGACCTTCTCTCTCTCTCTCCCCTCTGCTGATTAACCCTTCGCTTGCCAGCTAAGTTTAGTTTTAAACGTTTCTGGGGTGAATATTTAATCTTTCACACTTTAATTGGGTGATTCCTATCTGTGGGGTATATCTGACGCTGTGAGCATGTCTGCTCCACTTGAGCCTGGGACTAGACCTAAGACTAAGGAGGCTGGGGTATCTGTTTCCCCCATTGCGTTTTGCTCCTCCTGTCACTCAGGGCTACCTAGAGAATTTTCTGGTCATTTATGACCAACTTGTGCGGAAGGTCATGGCAGCAACCCAGGTCCTTCCAGTCACACTATTGAGCCAACATGGGTAAAAGAGTTCAAGGCTGCAACTAGGGATCTCAGATCCACTCTTCAGCTCTTTCCCTCTCAGGTTCAGGGGGCTCTTCAAGTATGGCAGACCCCCTCCACTGTCAGGACCTCCCTGCCCAAGCCACACGGAGCTCCTGACGGATCTGATTCTTCTGAGGAAGAATTGTTACAGGATTCTGATGTCGAGGATGGTACAGTTATTGAGTCCACCAGATCGGTTGGGGACCCTTTTGAATGTGATCCTGAACTCTCTGCTGAGGGTTTGATCAGGGCTGTGCTGACCACCCTCAATCTTCCCTTGTGTCAGGAATCTACTCTTGACCCAACGGACGTGTTTCAGAAACCTTCTAAGGCTGTTACCTGTTTTCCTACTAATCCTACTCTTGCACGCTTAGTTTCTGATGCGTGGAAAAATCCTGATAAGTCCTCTTCAGTCTCAAAAAAAAGTTTGCTAAACTTTATCCTTTTTCTGAGACTGAATTGGCTAAATGGGTTCATCCTCCTAAGGTGGATGCTCCGGTTTCTAGGTTGTCCAAATCTACTACTGCTTTGGCTGTTTCTGATGCTTCTGCTTTACAGGATTGGACTGACAAAAAGTTAGAGACCTGTCTTAAGTCTATTTTTGCCTCTCTTGGTACGGCCATGCACCCAACCTTTACTGTGGCGTGGGTTAACCGGGCCATTGCGGTCTGGACTGAACAGCTTACTGTGGCGGTCCGCCAAGATGCGCCAGTGTCGGAGCAGCTGCAACTCCTTGCTAATATTTCCGAAGCTCAGAATCACGTTTCTGATGCTGCTTTTGACGCAGTTCGCATGATGGTGAGGGCCTCCACTTCTGTGGTGGCTAGACGCGCTCTTTGGCTAAAAATTTGGTCTGCTGACACCGCTTCCAAGAAAATTTTGCTTTCTTTGCCCTTCCAAGGGACTTCCCTGTTTTGGATCTGAGCTAAAGGAATTGATTAGCGAGGCTACTGGAGGTAAAAGTACTCTTCGACCCTCAGTCTTTAAGAAGAAATTCCCAGCTAAACATTATCGGTCCTTTCGTTCCTTCCAAACTGAGACATGCCCCACGTCCCAGGCGGTTCCGCCTGCTCCGGGCACCTCCAAGCACAAACAGTCCTGGAAGCCCAAAGTTGCCCCCAAGGCCAAGGCTTCCAAGACTGCTTCGGCATGACTCGCCGAACCCGGGTCCGCATCCGGCTGTAGGTGGGCGCCTTCACCTCTTTCGCAGGGTTTGGGAGGATTCAGTGGCGGACCCTTGGGTTCTTCAGGTGGTGTCAGAGGGATACAGGATCCCTTTCTTTTCTCTTCCTTTCTATTCCATTTTACTCGTCCTTCTCAGGACCCCACAAAAAGGCATCTATTCGACAAAGCTATTCAGGATCTTTTGGACAAAAGTCCTGGAACCAGTTTCTCAAGAGGACACAGGTTCAGGATTTTATTCCAACCTGTTCGTTGTGGCCAAAAAGGACGGTGGAGCTCATCCTATTTTGGACCTCAAAGATCTCAACTCCTTTGTTGTGAGTACCCACTATCAACAGGAATCTCTGCGCACTGTGATAGCTGCTATGTCTCCGGGGGAATTCCATGCATCCTGGAGATCCAGGGAAGCAAATCTGCACATCCCTATCCATCTAGAGAGCAGGCGGTATCTCAGGTTTGCCTGCCACAGAGGTCATTTTCAGTTTTCGGCTTTTCCCTTTGGACTGACGACAGCTCCACAGGTTTTTCAGCGAGTCTTGGGAGCATTGATAGCAGTCATACATCGGGATGGCATCAGTGACTCCCTACATGGATGATTTACTCTTGAAGGCTACTTCAGCGGAGATCCTTCACCAGCAGGTTCAGGCTTGCATTCAGACACTCACTCGACACGGGTGGATTGTGAATCTGAAAAAGTCAGACTTGGTCCCATCTCAGCAGATACTCTTCCTGGGTCTCCTGTTCGACACCCAGAGCGGTGCATGGTGTTTCTGCCGGAGGAGGTGGCTCGTCAGATTGCTCTCAGAGCATCAAAGATTCTGGCTCTCGAGCGGATTCCAGTGCCGAAATTTACTTCTCTGGTGGGGAAATTCATTTCCACAATAGAGGCGGTTCCGTTTGCCATGGCACACACCAGGGAACTTCAGAGGTTCGTGATCCAGACGTGCAGGAATCGTCCAGACCATCTGCAGCTATTCGTCTCTCTACCTCCCCATGTCGAGTTGAGCTTGGAATGGTGGTTGGATCTTTCTCATCTCCTGAAAGGGAGATCCTTCCAGATACCTTATTGGACCACAGTCACGACGGATGCCAGCCTCCTGGGATGGGGGGGCAGTGTTGGGTCGCTTCAGTTCCCAGGGGAAGTGGGGATTGGAGGAATCTCTCCTCTCCAACATCCTGGAACTACGTGCGATCTTCCTTGCCCTGAGACATTGGGAATCTCAACTGGAGGGTTGTCCACTGGGAATCTCAACTGGAGGGTTGTCCAGTCAGAGTAGAGTCCGACAACGCCACCGCAGTGGCTTACATCAACAAGCAAGGCAGAACAAGAAGTCTCGCCGCCTGGTTAGAGGTCAAGGCCATTTTGTCTTGGCGGAAGCTCATGTCCCCGTCACTTCAGCGGTACACATTCCAGGGGTAGACAACGTCATGGCAGACTTTCTCAGTCGTCACACAGTCGACAGCGGAGAGTGGGCTCTTCATCCAGAGGTGTTTCACCTTCTCATTCAGATGTGGGGTTCATGTGGTGGATCTGATGGCAGCCAGACACAACAGGAAGGTTTCAGTGTTCTGCTCTCGGTGGAGGGATCCACTGGCCCTGGCAGTGGACGCCTTGTCAATCCCTTGGGAATTCTCCCTAGCCTACATCTTCCCTCCTCTTCCACTGTTGATCAGTCATCCAGAAGCTGAAGATGGAGCGTTGTTCTAATCTCTCCGAATTGGCCTTGTCAGTCCTGGTATCCGGATCTGATGGCAATGTCTGTGGCGGAGCCCTTTCCGCTTCCCTCTCATCCAGATCTTCTGCTACAAGGCTATCTGTGGAAGGAGGACGTTCATCGTCTTCATTTGATGGCTTGGAGGTTGAATCCTCAATTTTGAAGAAAAAGGGTTTTTCCTCTTCTGTGGTGTCTACGATGCTACGCGCTTGTAAGCCTATGTCTTCTAAGATCTATCACCGAGTCTGGTCGACCTTTGTTGCATGGTGTGCTGATAGGGATCTATTGCACGATTTTCATCTTCCTACTGTCCTGGCCTTTTTACAGGACGGTGTTGATAAGGGACTCAGTCTGAGTTCTCTCAAGGTTCAGACTTCGGCGCTCTCTCTTTTTCCAGGAGCGCATTGCCATTATTCCTGACGTCAAAGTTCTCTTCCAAGGTGTGGCTCATGTTCGTCCCGCTTTCAAGAGTCAGGCTCCTCAGTGGGATCTTAATTTAGTTCTGGGGGTTCTCCAACGACCCCCCCCCCCCCTTTGAGTCCTTGGCTTCTATTCCTTTGCGCCTTTTGACCTGGAAGATGGCCTTCCTTTTGGCTATTGTATCAGTTCGCCAGGTGGCAGAATTACAAGCCTTGTCTTGTAAACCTCCTTATCTGGTGTTCCACAAGGATAAGGCTGTGCTTCGCACTTCCAAGGAATTTTTGCCTAAGGTTGTCTCTGAATTTCACATCAATCAGATTGTGGTGGCCTCTTTCTGCCCTAACCCTTCCTCTGACAAGGAGAGGGATCTTCATTTGTTGGATGTCGTGCGTTGTCTCAAATTTTATGTTCATCGCACTGAGTCTATCAGGAAGTCTGACGCTCTCATTTCTGAGGGGCCTGTGGCAGGTAGACCGGCATCCAAGGTGACCATTGCATCTTGGATAAAATCTACTATTCGTAAGGCTTACGTATTGCGGAATAAACATGTGCCCTTTCGGGTCACTGCTCATTCTACCAGATCGATTGGGGCCTCTTGGGCCTGTAAAAATCAAGCTTCTGCTGATCAGCTGTGCGAGGCGGCCACTTGGTCCTCTGTGCACACATTTTCAAAGCACTACCGTGTGGATGTGCTGGCCTCGCCTGATGCCAGCTTTGGGAGGAAGGTCCTGGAGGCTGTCTTGCCAGTCTAGGATCTTCTGAGATTCTTAGTGCTTCCTTTCTGTTGAGCCCTGTTGGCTCTAGTTCAGTGTGCTGTGTTTTGTTCTTGGGGTCTGTTCTTACCCCTAGTTGGTGTCCGTTGACACTTCTGATTGTT
This sequence comes from Rhinophrynus dorsalis, assembly GCA_037306005.1. NCBI lineage: Eukaryota > Metazoa > Chordata > Amphibia > Anura > Rhinophrynidae > Rhinophrynus > Rhinophrynus dorsalis. Next base: position 147,227,861 of record CM074721.1, read on the forward strand.
GATCTATGACCAGTTGGTTCATAGAGGTTCAGGTGACTCTGGGGGCCTTGCGCCTGGCCCTTGCCTCCTTCCCGCCTCTGGGAAACTCAATGTTTGGACACCCCAGTGTACCAGTAACATGTATTGGACGACAGTGAAAATAGGATTTTAGTCTTACCTGTTAAATCCTTTTCACTTAGTCCATACAGGTTACTGGTCTCCCACCCTGTCAAGAGACCATGCTTGGCTCTCCTGTGACATTCTGTGGGAGTCCTTTGGGGCATGCTTACAGGGGTCTCCTTCTCTCCTATCTCTGGTCAGTGTTAGTGTCTCAGATCATTCCAGCTTGTATTGACTGAGGTGCAGCCTAAGAGGGAGGGGAGGCTCTGCCCCCTGCATACATTTAGAGAATGTTCCTGCCTACTTAAAGGGGCGGATCGCCTCCCAGTGTACCAGTAACCTGTATGGACTAAGTGAAAAGGATTTAACAGGTAAGACTAAAATCCTATTTTTGTCCTAATCCAGCCAATGATAATGAAAAGCCCTACACAATTTAGATTTGTGTAGATGTTTGTCAATTTATATGAAACCAAACCAAAAAAGAAAAAAGGCACTTTAAGAGGAAAAATACCAATGTCTCCACAAGACAAGACAAAAAAAATACACTGTCCAGTCATAAGTGGGAGTAACTGCCTCTAATATATAGTCCCTTAAGAGACCAGTTCAGTATTGAAATAAATGACCATAAACCCTAAAATCACCTTTATTAGTATTAAAAATAAAAACCTACATGTAACAACACATACCCGTAATCATTATGACTATCATGATCCCTTTAAAAACACAGTGTAGCTCTTCATGCGTGGCTGATAGTGAAGTCACTATATCGGGTTGCGTGCTATATAATATCACAAGCTACGGGTGTCATATAAATGGAAGAATAACTGCCTAAAGTTACACAAAGATCTATAATCGTTTCAAATGATATTAATAGCTGGACATCTAGAGAACGTGCCGTTGCACATGTAACAACAACTAGCATACGCTAGTCTATTAAGTATCCTTGTAGCGATACTATGTAACACGGTCCGAAATGGTAAAAACTCGCTCCTATGATTTAGTATGTGGCTTACTGCCAATGATCTAAATCTGCCGATACTAAGTACGTATAACAGTATCTCGTGCTGCAATGTCTAATAGACTGTTCTACTACAGCCTATACCTCTTATAAATATCTTGTATTAGTGTACTATATCTTAGTTTCTCGGTACTTATATCGATCTTGCTAAATCTCATATGTCAATCTCATATAGAAAACCTGATACTAGCTAGTAGTCTAGTATATTCTCCAACTATCTATCCTTTGTAACCTTCTCATTGCTCTCACACCCGTTAGCTTTTCAATTTATATGGCCAGAACAAAGGATTTCAGGAAAACTGACTCCTTGTTTGTGCATTTCTTCGGAAAGTACAAAGGATCAGCGGCATCGAAGGCTTCTCTGGCAAGATGACCATGTTGCTGCCTTGCATCTCTTCTGACGAAGCTATATCCTTGTGAGCCCATGATGTAGCAATTGCCCTGGTGGAATGTGCCTTGATATGTAATGGAGGATCTTTCCCTGCAGAATTGTAAGGTATATGGATACAATACCTTATCCATCATGGGCTCACAAGGCTATAGCTTCGTCAGAAGAGATGTAATGCAGCAACATGGTCATCCTTGTTCACATTCATAAAACATTACAAGTTTGATGTGCAAGCTGCCGCAGAAAAGTACTTCAGGCCGTTGTTCCTGAATAATGGTAGGATGTTTCCTATGTCTGTCGTAGCCAGATGAGCTTTTTGGCTCAAGATCTGGTCCAAGACACACTGCCTCTGAGAGCCTTACTTTCATTGTCCTTTGTTTGGGCTGGACCTTAAGGACTTCATCAGTGAGGCCACCGGGGGTAAGAGTACACTGTTACTTAGTCCCCAAGAAGAAGCCTCTGGTTAAAAGGAATCAGCTTTTTGTCTCTTTCAGGCTGAAGGGCATCCCATGAACCAGGTGGTTCCCTGGGCTCCACTCCTCCTCCAAGCCCAAGCAGCAATGGAGGTCCAAGCAGTCCTAGTCCAAGACCTCCAAACCTCCTTTGGCATGACTTGCCGAACCTTGGTCCTCACGCACCAGTGGGTGGCTGACTCTGCCACTTCCTCAATGTCTAGACAGACACTGTGGTGGATCCGTGGGTTTTGCAGGTAGTCTCGGAGGGGTACAGGATCCCTTTCACTTCTCTTCCTCGGGTTCAAGTTCTTTCTCACACTCCTCAGGGAGCAGAGAAGCTCCATCCAGACCCTTTTAAACAAAAAAGATTTTGGGACCGGTTCCCGACCTGGAACAGGGTTTTTTTCTATTTCAACCTGTTTGTGGTTGCCAAGAAAAACGGTGGCTGTCATCCGATTTTGGACCTCAAGAATCTCCGTTCCTTTGTGGTCAAGACCCCTCACTAGGAGTCCCTGAGGACTGTGATCTCGGCCATTTCACCTGGGTAACTTCTCGCATACCTGCATTTAGCCATACATCCAGAGACTCGGGAGTACCTCAGGTTTGCTTGCGACCAATGGCATTTTCAGTTTTCTGTTCTTCCCTTTGGTCCGGCTAAAGCTCCCAAAGTCTTCAGTCTCATCCTGGGTGCAATTAGTCTGTCCTACACAGGAACAGCATCAGTCACTCCATACATGGATGTCTTGCTCCTGAAGGCCCCCTCTCTGGAATGCCTTCACCAGCAGGTTGTGAGGACTGCTTTCATGTTCTCGCCCATCATGGATGGATCCTCAACATAGACAAGACAGATTTGATGACATCCCAGAGACTGGTGTTTCTGGGTCTTCTCTTCGACACCAGGAAAGACATGGTGTTTCTCACGGAGGAGGTAGCTCACCAGATCACCAAGGTGTCCACAGTTCTGGCCTCCGATCCAGTGCCTGCCAAGGAGTTGACCACCATAGAAGCAGTTCCATTTGCCATGGCTCACACGAGGGAACTGCAGAGGTTTATGATCCGTCTTGCCCTTGCAAACCTGGATCTCCTCTGGATGTTAGTCTCTCTACCCCTACATGTGGAGTTGAGCCTGTCGTGGCTCAACCTGTCCAATCTCCTGAAGGGCAGACCCTTCCTGGTATCCTTCTGGACATCTGTGATGACGGATGCCAGCCTATGCGACTGGGATGCGGTCCTGGGGTCACATAAACACCCAGGGTCAGTGGTCTCCGGAGGAATATCTCCTTCCCATCGTCCTGAAACTTCGAGCAATATTTAATGCTCTCCGGTACTGGACGTTAAAGCTTGAGGACTTCCCAGTTTGCGTACAGTCCGACACTGCCACGGCCGTGGCTTACATCAACAAGCAGGGCGGAACAAGAAGTCTCGCAGCTTGGTTGGAAGTCAAAGCTATTGTGTCTTGGGCAGAAGAAAATGTTCCTGCCATATCCGCAGTTCATATTCCTGGCGTAGACCAACATTCTGGCAGATTTCCTAAGTCGACACACAGTGGACAGCAGAGAGTCGGAACTGCATCAAGAGATGTTTGGCCTCATTGTTTGGAAGTGGGAACTTCCTTCCATCTATCTGATGGCGACAAGGCACAATTGGAAGGTTCCGTTCTGCTCCTGCTGGAGGTACCCTCCATCTCTGGCAGTAGATGCCATGTCAATCCCATGGCACTTCCCTCTGGAGTACATCTTTCCTCCCATTCCCATGCTCTGCAGGGTGTTGCGGAAACTCTCTGGAAGGTTCTCCAGTCATTCTGATTGCTCCGTACTGGCTTTGTTAGGCTTGGTTTCCGGAGCTTCTGGATCTCTGTGGTGGAGCCCTTCCAGCTTCCCTGTTTTCCGGATCATCATCCGCAGTCATCTGTGGAAGGAGGATGTACACACCGTCTGGGTTTGACGGCTTGGAAATTGAATCTTCAATATTGAAGGGTTTCTCTTCGGGGGTGGTGGCCACTATTTAGTGCCTGCAAGCCTGTTTCCTCGAAGGTGTACCATAGTTTGGTCCACTTTTCTCTCTGCGTGTGCTGATGGGGATCTTTCCCATGATTTTGATCTTCCTATGAGCCTGTCCTTTCTGCAGGACTGCATGGACAAGGGACTCGGAGTTCCCTGAAGGTTCAAACTGCTGCACTTCTTTCTTCCAGAGGCGCATTGCCATCCTTCCAGATGTCGAGGTTTTCTTTCAGGGTGTGGCTTATGCTCGTCCTGCCTTTAAGAGCCCTGCTCCTTGGTGGGATCTTAACTTTGTTTTGCGCATCCTTCAGCGCCCTCCATTTCAGTCCTTGGCTAATATTCCTGTCTGCTGACTTGGAAGATTGGCTCTTCTCCTGGCAATAGTGTCTGTTCGCTGAGTTGCACTCCTTATCTTGTAAACTTCCTTTTTGGTGTTTCACAAAGACAAGTAGGTTCTTCGCTCTTAGGAGTTCCTCTTGAAGGTGGTCTGACCCTGCATCTGACAAAGAAAGGGATCTTCACTTGTTAGATGTGGTGTGCTGCCTTAAATTCTGTGCACCACACGGAGTCTCTTCGGCAGACAGCCCCAGGGCGTGTTGACCGGCATCAAAGGTTTCCATAGCTTCCTGGATTAAGCCTACTATTCGTAGTGCTTATGAATTGTGGAAGAAGCCTGTTGGATTTCATTACAGCTCATCCCACCACGTCTATTGGGGCCTCTTGGGGCTAGAAGAACCAGGCCTCAGCTGTGCAAGGTGGCCATTTGGTGGTCTCTTCACACCTTTAAAAACTAGTGTTGATGTCCTGGCATCAGCAGATGCCAGCTTTGGTAGAAAGATCCTGGGGGCAGTCTCGTACTCCTTAACTGTTGGCTTTAGTTCTGTGTTCTGTTACAGTTCCTGATGTTATCACCCAATTTTTGTGTCCGTTGACAATTTATTGCTATTTGTAGGGTTACTTTATGATCTGATGGTTCATATGTGCACTGGTGACTTTGGGGAACTGCACCTGGTCCTTGCCTTCCACCTCGTTCTATCCTTCCACCTCTGGGGAAACTCAATGGTTGGACATCCCAAAGTTACCAGTAACCTATATTGGACAACAGAGAGAGGAGGATTTTAGTCCTGCCTGTTTAAATACTTTTCTCTTGGTCCATATAGGTTACTGGTCTCCCTCCCTGTCAAGGGACCATGCTTGGTTCTCCTGTGACTGAACATGGGAGTCCTTTTGGGTTCATGCTCACAGGAGTCTTTTCCCTTCTTGCTACCTAGTCAGTAGTTAGTCTGAAATCTTACTAGAGGGGATTGGCTGGGGATCAGCTAAGGTGAGGAGGAAGGCTCCACCCAGCAATTTCTTCCCAAAATTGTTCCTGCCTACTTAAAGGGGTGGTCATCTTCCCAAAGTTACCAGTAACCTATATGAACTAAGAAGGATTTAACAGGTAAGACTAAAACCCTTTCATCCTGGGAGCTGGATGTTAACTCGCTAATGTGGATGGACTCTGACGGACATAAATAATTTTATTGCCCCCCACAGTTGTTAAAGTATACTGTTCTATCAACTTGCAACTAACTCTTATGGTGCTTGTTAGAAATCCTTCTCCTTTAATCCCTACTGAAAACGCAAGCGGACACACCTCTGGAGGTGTATTTTGTGCATGTACATTGAAATGTTCCAACAAAGGCTTGCATTTTGTACCATTGTAGCCATATTGAATGGCTCTGACAGTCCTTCATCTTAACCTTCCAAATGCCAGAGCAGTATCCATGCATTGGATACCTCTGGCAACTAGAAGCCTAAGCAGGATGGCTGTAATGAATCTGTAATGTTGGGTAGGTCTTCCCCACTCTTCTAGCTCAAACTATTTAAAGGTGGAATGATGGAGAATTCTTAAGATGGGTTTGGCACCTTTTGAGAGAATAAAATAGCTAAATCTGCATCCCTTTTCTTTATGTACCTGATTTTACCATATCCGTAAGATGGTCTTCCTCTTAGAAACATTCTTCCTCAATAAGAATGTATATGGTTGGAGAAATAATACAAGCAAAACAAGTGGGGGCTGGAATAGTTGTATATATTTGTGACCTGTTTATTTTTTGCTCTGGTTCCCTTTGTCACAGTGCTATCTGTAACACTTAATCTCGAAATCATACTCTGCTATAATGGAGAATGCCAATTAAGGAATCTTAAGCAAAAGTTAGACTAGCCATAGCGCTAATATTTTAGTTACCAAGATGTACTACTTCCCATATTTAAAATGTCTGCCATTAATACAAAAGGACACATGAAACTTCACCTATAGAACAAAACATTAAAGGCCATTTGCCTGGAGGGGAATCCCCCCCCCCCCCCCCCTTAAGGGGCCCTTATATTGTGGAGAGTGGTGTTTTCACCTTTGTTCCACAGTCCCATGGGGGCTGTAGATCAGGGGACCGTCATGTGTTTGGCTCTTGCACCTCGAATTTCGGGGCTTTACACTACTGCTGACTACTTCTTGGTGTAGGGATCTGTCAGTTTTCATTGGCTTGTGGAAAAAATATTCTCAAGACCTCTCTGGCATTCTTCCAGATAGAGTGGTTGCCTTTTGGCTTGTTACTTCCACCAGTTCCAGGGTGTGTATACTTGACGTGACTTTTCATGTCTGGATATGTGAGGGATTACAGAGCATTAGAGCAAAGGTAGTGAGGCCTGTCTCTTTGTGTGGCACCATGTCATAGACTATGGAGGGATGGGATGGAAACTAGAGGCAACACTGCTACAATTGCCTCCTGTTTCTCTTGTGTATCAACTTCAACATGTTCAGATTACTCATCCTCTGTCACAGCCGGCAGTTATCTACGGAGGCTTCCACTGATGGAGCCTGAATGGTCTAAGATCTAGCCATGCTTGATCACCAGTCCTCTGTAATGCGTGTTAAGCTAATGGCTGGCTACCTCACCCCATGTTATGGCTAGACTGCCATGACTGTTGCTTTGAGCAATAGCTTGTCTGTTCTTTCTGACCATTCATCACCAGAGTGAGGGGGAGACCCCCCAGTTTAGGGTTCAGGCCTTCCATATGTCTGAATTCTCTTCCAGAGATAAAAAGGTTGCATTAACTCAACTTTATCAGACATGTAGCCCATATCTCCCTCCCCTAGCTTCTGACCTGCAGAAAGTTATCTTTGGCGTTCTCTAACTCATGCACTCATGTTGGGTGGTGTTCATCTTTATTACGGCTGCTGCTCTAGAGATCTTTGGTGCATTTGGCTATTTGATACTTAATCCCTTCCCGGCTTGGTCATTTGTGGGGTGGTCTTAATATTTCCACTTTATTTATTTCCTTCATGGTATTTGGTGTCTTGTATGTATTTCTCTGTCGTCCAATACAGGTTACTGGTAACTCTGGGAGGCGCTCCGCCCCATTAAGTAGGCAGGAACATTTCTCTAAATGTATGCAGGGGGTGGAGCCTCCCCTCCCTCCTCAGCTGCATCCTAGCCAGCTAGCTCTAGAATGATTTGTTCCTGGGTGTGAACACACCAGGTGGAGAACATCTCTCGTTAGTTTCTTTTTTATTTTTCTGTCAGATATGGAATACCACAATTAGGCGGGTTACCATGACTGACAAATGCCCTTCAATGTGGCTAGCTCGGTGTCCAGGTGCTTCTTGGTGGACCTTGAGCCCTGAGGGGGAAAATCTTGGGTACAAGTGCTTCCCCATGGAAGACGACAGAAGATCTGCAGGAGAGGTGAGCTACCCTTTGAGTGCTGCAGGTCCACTTGTCCCACAGTGCCCCTTCGCTGTGCTTGTATTTGGGAGTTCTCATTGCGCACTTCTGCACTCACTAGGTATATGTGTGTGTCTGTTGGATATTTGGAGCAGGTTTATGTGTTGACTTAACCCTTTGTTTGCTGGTTTGACACATTTAATGGGGTTTTCTGACCCTTTCCTTACTGGGTCAGTGTTTTCTTATTATGCACACATGTTCACTGTCTGTCTTTCATGTTTTAACTTTCTGGTTAACTTTTATTAAATTTATGTACCACACCTTTAAGGCGCGCTTTACCGCATAGACGCCATTGCTCCATTTACTCTCTATGGGACAACACTGTTTGGGACGTATCTCTGCAACCGCTTCACACAGCAACTTCAGAGTGGGCTCATTTTAATTGTCTACCCTTGCTCTATCCGGTTTATAGTTCAACTGTGTTGGGGGGCTTCGGGCACTACTTTGGAGTACTCTTTGGGGAAAAACTACACTTCCCATGATCGCTGGTTTCGTGCCTCTTTTCTGATTTGCTCCTGTCGCGGCAGCCATTTTGTGAGCTTTTCTTAGCGAGTATCCTACGCAGGGCTTGCACACTCCCTCTCTTCTCCACAGATTAACCCTTCGCCTGCCAGATAAGGCTATATTTAGCATTTCTGGGGTGAAATATTAATCTAACACACTACAATTGGGTGATTTATTGTACAGTTGCTTATTTTGACACTGAGTATGTCTATACTGCTGGAGCTAGGGCCTAGACCTAAGACTAAGGAGGCTGGGGTATCAGTATCCCCCATTGAGCATTGCTCTTCCTGTCACTCAGGGCTACCTAGAGAATTCTCTGGTCATTTATGCCCAGCATGTTCTGAAGGTCCTGACAGCAACCCAGGGCCTTCCAGCCATGCTATTGAGCCAGTTTGGGTAGAAGAGTTTAAGGCTGCGACTAGGGACCTTGGGTCCACTCTACAACTTTCCATCCCAGGTACAGGGGGCTCTTCAATTATGGCAGACCCCCTCTACAATCGGATCCTCCCTGCCTAAACTGCAGATTCTTCTGAGGAAAAATTGTTGCAAGATTCGGATGTTGAGGATGTTACGGTTTTAGAGTCTTCTAGGTCCATTGGGGACCCTTTGAGTCTGGTCCTGAACCCTCTGCTGAGGGCCTGATCAGAGAGCTCAACATTCCCTTGGTTCAGGAAGTTCCCTCTGATCCCTCTGCAAAGCCCCTTACTTATTTTCCTCCTAACCCAACTCTTGACAGTTTGGTTTCTGACGCATGTTAAAACCCAGACAAGTCCTCTTCAGTGTCCAGAAAGTTTGCTAAACCATCCCTTTTCTGAAACCGAAATGGCTATATGGGTTCATCTCCCCCCAGGGTGGACCCACCCATATCTAGACTGTCTAAATCTACTGCCTTGCCAGTTTCTGATGCTTCTGCGCTGCAGGATTGGACTGACGAAGTATGAAGTTTCCCTCAAGTCCATTTTCGCTTCTATTGGCACTGCTATGCGTCCAGCCTTTGCTGTTGCATGGGTTAACCGGGTTATTGTTGTTTGAACTGAACAACTCGCTACGACGGTCCGTCAGAATGCGCCTACTTCGGAGAAGTTGCGTCGTCTTGCTATTATCTCTGAAGTGCAACGCTGTTTCTGCTGCTGCCTTTGATGCCGTCCGCATGATGGCAAGGGCCTCCACTACTTCTGTGGTGGCTAGGTGTGCGCTTTGGCTTAAGATTTGGTCTGCTGACACGGCTTCCAAGAAAGTTTTTGCTTTCTTTACATTTTCAGGGTACTTCCTTGTTTGGATCTGAACTTAAGGAACTAATTAGTGAGGCCACGGGGGGGTAAGAGTACTCCCTTGGTCTTTAAGAAAAAGTTGCCGGCTAATCGTAACCGGTCCTTTTCGTTCCTTTCAAACAGACACGTACGACGAACCAGGCGGTTCCATCATCTCAGTGTCCCTCGCCCAAGCAGCAATGGAAACCCAAGGCCGCATCCAAGCCCAAGACTGCTTCGGCATGACTCACCGAACCCTGGTCCGCATCCCGCTGTGGGTGGTAATCTCCGCCTCTTACACGGGATTTGGGGGGTTTCAGTGTTGGACCCATGGGTTTTACAGGTGGTATCAGAGGGATACAAGATCCCTTTTTTTTCCCTCCCACCTATTTGCTTTCATCTTTCTCGTTCTCCTCAGGAAGTGGAGAGAAGCCGTCTGTTCAAAGACGCTATTCAGGCTCTTCTGGACAAGAATGTCCTGGAGTCAGTACCACCTCCACACAGGGGTTCAGGATTGTACTCAAACCTCTTTGTGGTGACCAAGAATGACGGCGGATGCCGCCCTATTTTGAATCTGAAAGATCTCAATTCCTTTGTAGTGAAAACTCACTATCGTCAGTCTCTGCGCACAGTGATCGCTGCCATGTCTCTGGGGGAGTTCCTTGCTTCTCTGGACCTTCAGGATGTGTGTTTGCACATCCCAATCCATCTAGAGAGCAGGCAGCATCTGAGATTTGCCTGTGCCAGAGGTCATTTTCAGTTCTCAGCTCTTCCATTTGGTCTGACAACAGCCCCCCTGGTTTTCCAACTGGTTCTGGGGGCCTTGATATCTGTCCTCCCATCGGGACGACATCAGAGTGACTCCATACATGGAAGACTTGCTTTTGAAAGCATCATCTGCGGACCTTCTTCATCGGCAGGTCCAGACCTGCATTCAAATCCTTACACATCACAGTTGGATTGTGAACTTGGACAAGTCAGACCTTGTCCCATCCCAGCAACTGGTCTTCTGTTCGATACTCAGAAGTGCATGGTGTTTCTACCGGACGAGGTAGCCCATCAAATTGCCCAAAGAGTCTCAATGATCCTATCCCGCGATCGGATCCTGGTTCCGAAGTTGTCTTCTCTGGTGGGGAAGTTAATTTCCACGATAGAAGCGGTCCCATTTGCCATGGCACACACCAGGGAACTTCAGAGATTTGTGATAGACATGCAGGGACCGACCAGATCATCAGAAACTACTGGTCCCCCTTCCTCCTCATGTCGAGTTGAGCTTGGAGTGGTGGTTGGACCTTTCCAATCTCCTAAAGGGGAGATCCTTCCGGATTCCCTACTGGACGAAGGTCACGACGGACGCCAGCCTCTTGGGCTGGGGAGCTGTTCTGGGTCACTTCAGCGCTCAGGGGAAGTGGTCCGTGGAGGAGTCTCTTCTTCCCATCAACGTTCTGGAACTTCGAGCAATATTTCATGCTCTTCGCCATTGGGAGTCTCAACTGGAGGATTGTCCAGTCCGAGTGGAGTCTGACAACGCCACCGCAGTGGCTTACATCAACAGACAAGGCGGGACAAGAAGTCTCGCCGCTTGGTTAGAGGTCAAGGCCATTCTGTCCTGGGCAGAGGTTCATGTTCCTGTCATTTCCACAGTGCACATTCCAGGCGTAGACAACGTCATGGCAGACTTCCTCAGTCGTCACACAGTCGACAGCGGAGAGTGGGAACTACATCCGGAGGTGTTTCAACTCTTAACTCAGAGATGGGGGGTACCACTAGTGGATCCGATGGCAACCAGACACAACAGGAAGGTTCTGGCGTTCTGCTCTCGGTGGAGAGACTCTAGCTCTGGCTGCCAACGCAATGTCCATTCCCTGGACATTCTCCCTGGCCTACATTTTCCCTCCTCTTCCAATGTTAAAACGGGTGCTACAGAAACTGAAAGTGGAACGTTATCCAGTAATCCTGAATGCTCCGAATTTGCCTTGTCAGTCCTGGTATCCGGAGCTTTTGGCCCTATCAGTGACGGAGCCCTTTCTGCTCCCCTCTCGTCCAGATCTTCTGCAGGGTTACCTGTGGAAGGAAGATGTTCATCGACTCAATTTGATGGCCTGGAGGTTGAATTCTCTATTTTAAGGAAGAAAGGGTTTTCTTCTGCTGTGGTGTCCACTATGCTTAGTGCCCGTAAGCATGTTTCTTCCAAGATCTATCACTGTGTCTGGTTAACATTTGTGTCTTGGTGTGCTGACAGAGATCTGTCTCGTGACTTTGATCTTCCCACTGTGCTGGCCTTTTTGCAGGACGGTGTGGATAAAGGACTCAGTCTGAGTTCTCTTAAGGTTCAGACTTCGGCGTGCTCTGTCTTTTTCCCGGAGCGCATTGCTGTCCTTCCTGACGTCTGTTTTCTTCCAGGGTGTTGCTCATGTGCGTCCTGCCTTTCGGAGTCTGGCTCCTCAGTGGGACCTTTAATTTGGTTTTGGGAGTTCGCCAACGTCCTCCCTTTGAGTCTTTGGCTACTATTCCTTTACATCTTTTGACGTGGAAGATGGCCTTCCTTCTGGAGATTGTCAGTTCGCCGAGTGGTGGAGTTGCAAGCTCTCTATCCTGTAAACCACCTTATCTGGTGTTTCATAAGGATAAAGCGGTGCTTTGAACCTCTAAGGAGTTCTTACCTAAAGTCTCCGAGTTTCACATCAATCAGGAGATTGTGGTGCCCTCTTTCTGCCCTAACCCCTCCTCTGACAAGGAGAGAGATCTCCACTTGTTGGATGTGGTGTGTTGTCTCAAGTTTTATGTCCATCGCACTGAATCTTTCAGGAAGTCAGATTCTCTGTCATTCCTGAGGGTCCTAGAGCAGGTAGACCTGCATCCAAAGGGACTGTTGCGTCATGGATCAAGTTCACTATTCGTAGGGCCTACGAATTGAGGAATAAACATGTCCCCTTTCGGGTCACGGCTCATTCCACCAGTTCCATTTAGGTCTCTTGGGCCTATAGAATTAAGCATCTGCTGATCAGCTGTGCAGGGCGGCCACTTTGTCCTCTGTGCACACCTTTTCGAAGCACTAACATGTGGATGTGCTGGCTTTGGCTGATGCCAGCTTCAGGAGGAAGGTCCTGGAGGCAGTCTTGCCTGTCTAAGATCTTCTTCTTCTGAGGTTCTTAGTGCTTCCTTACTGTTGAGCCCTGTTGGCTCTAGTTCAGTGTACTGTGTAACAGTTCCTGGGGTGTTTTTACCCCTGTTTGGTGTCCGTTGACACTTCAGTTTTGTTGGGATCTCTGACCGGTTGGTTCATAGAGTTTCTGGTGACTTTGGGGCCCTTGCGCCTGGTCCTTGCCTTCTTCCCGCCTCTGGGAAACTCAATGGTTGGACACCCCAGAGTTACTAGTAACCTGTATTGGACGACAGAGAAAAGAGGATTTTAGTCTTACCTGTTGAATCCTTTTCTCTTAGTCCATACAGGTTACTGGTCTCCCACCCTGTTAAGAAACAATGCTTGGCTCTCCTGTGGCAATACGTGGGAGTCCTTCGGGGCATGCTCACAAGAGTAGTCTTCTGTCCTATTTCTGGTCAGTTTAGTGTCTCAAATCATTATGATGCTGGCTAGGATGCAGCTGAGGAGGGAAGGGGAGGCTCCACCCCCTGCATACATTTAGAGAAATGTTCCTGCCTACTTTAAGGGGCGGATCACCTCCCAGAGTTACTAGTAACCTGTATCGACTAAGAAAAGGATTTAACAGGTAAGACTAAAATCCTGTTTACACTTTATAAACGCTATTTATGTTTGTGTGTTTAAATTGAGTTCTGCTCCTTTAAGGGCACGTTTTACAGCATAGCTGCAGTGTGCCATTGATCTCTATGGGACAGCTGTTTCTGGGACATATTTCAACAACTGTACAGAGCTGGGAGATGGCTCATTCTTGTTTCTACTGCCCCAACTATCTGGTGGACATTGTCAGTGTATGGGGGGACTCTGTTCTGTCTTTGGTACTCTGTATTGGGGAAACTACATTTCCCATGAATGTTTCCTCTCTAGAAGAGTGTCGTATGCAGGTCTCATCAGCTCTCCTCCTCGGGTTCACCCTTTTCTTGGTAGTTAAGTGCATTTTAGGCTTTCTGGGGTGAAATAGTTAATCTGGGTAACAGTATTTGGGTCTTCCTTTACTGTGTTGACACTTTTTTCTCCTGGTAGGATGATTTGATCCACATGGGGCTAGGCTTAAGGCTAAGGACTCTGCCTTCCAGCCATGACAATGAGCCATCTTGTGTCAAGGACTTAATCCCCTATGGTACAGTTTCTTCTCTATATTCAAGGGGTTCTTCAATATTGGAGAAATCCCCCCCCCCCCCCCCCCCCCCGCTTCCTTCGGGTTTGTGGCCCATGTCATTCCGAATTTATCAGATTCTTCCTTTGAGGATTCAGGTTGTGTTAATGAGGATGGTGTGTGTTCTGGAGGGGCTTCCCACTTTCATGGGGATCCCTTTGAGGCTGACCCTGAGCCCTCTGCTGAGGGTCTCATTAAGGCTGTATTGTCCTCTTGAAATTTCCTCTACTTGCGTAGATCAACAGGCTGCTTCTGACCTCTTTCAAAAGCCTAAATCGTGCACTGTCTTTTCTCCAATACCACTCTGGATCAGATTATCCTGGATGAGTGGAAGATTCTTGACAAGCGTCTTTCTGTCAAAAAGGTTCTCTAAACTCTCCCTTTTTCTGAAGCTGCCTTGACTCCATGGTGTACTCCGCAGGTTGATTCCCCCATTACTAGGCTTTCTAAGTCCACAGACTTTGCTGTAGCAGACGCTTCATATTTAAAATATGTAACTGACAGGGAACTTGACACTGTTCTGAAGGCTAACTTCAAGGCCATAGGTACATCCATGAGGCCTACCTTGACTTCTGCATGGGTTAATAGTTATTAGTCTGGACCTGTGCACAAAGGTGCTCCTAAAACTGACCTTTTATCCTTTTGGCTAATGGCTTGCATCATCCATGCAAGAACCTCACGCCTTACCTGGATGATCTGTTGCTAAAGCTCTGTCTCAGTAACTAATTCAACATCTTCATCTTAATCTGTTAACTATGAAGAATCACTGTTTTATAAACCTAAACTAACATCTGCTAGCTCCATCTCAACAGACCCTGTATAAAGAAGTTACTGCTTGTCTGCGACAGAATAATATCAGCTACAGATGGGGGTTCCCAGTGAAATTGATTATAGTTTATAGGGATACCTTTCACTCTTGCCAGAGCCCTGCTCAGGCAAGATTGAAATTGGAGGCCTGGGGATTGTGGAAAGACCAGGGCTGAATTATGAAGGCCTATAGTCTAGTTGCTGGAGGTCTTTCTCTTTTTTTTTTTTTTTTTTTTCTGGAATTATCAGAGAGATGGTGATACGTGTATATTATAAATGGAGGTGCAGATAAGGGGAGTTAGGGGAGTATGTGGCTGGACTTAGGGTAGTAGCGGGATAGAAAAAGGATATAAGCAGTAAGTGAAGGAGTTGAATTATTGTTATTTTTTGCTTATGTAGTAGTATCACAGAAGTGTCAGTACAGTGGATAATTTTTGAAGATAAGGTCTTTTTACACTGGTGTTTGAGTATATTTGAATTACTAGTGATATACGGGTTAAGTGGTATTCACACAGGGGTGGAGATATCCGTACATTATAAACGGATTTGAAAATAAGGATAGGGGGGGGAGTTTTGGGTAATGTAGTTATAGGAGGGCGTGGGGGTAAATAAGCGTACATAATTGTATATGAGGGTTAATAAATTGGGGAAAGAGGGAAGAAAGAAGAGAAAGGAAGAAAAAAAGGGAAAAAGAAAGGGAGGAAAAGATAGAAAATAGCTCCAGAGGGGGGAGGCTTAAGGATCCTTGGTGGATACAGGGATTTTTTTTTTTTTTTTTTTTGGAGCATAGGATGGGGCTTTTTGAAAGGCCTCTAGATTGCGACAGAATGAGTGTGAAGAGCGCAGTAATGGTTTTATGTTTGCAGTGCGGAGTTGGGTTAACTGGGGGGTTGAAGGAGGGAGGAGATTGGGGATAGATGCCTCTGAAATTTGTGACCATTAATTCACGAGGACTTAATTCACCATTTAATAGAATGTGTTTATATGACCTGATGTTGAGAGGCCTCAGATGTCGCGTTTGTACAGGAAACCCATTGGAGGTTACCCGATAAACAGTTATGGAATTTTAACAGGTTTCCTAACATCTACACGGCATCCCTTCCCGACAAAAGAGGGGTGGCTATAATAATTACATCGGGAGTGAAATTTGAATATATATATCATGAGTCTGATAAAAAGGGAAGATATATTATTTTAGTGTGTAAAATTAATGATGTCGAGTTCACATTGCTAAATGTATACGCCCCCTCAGATCATTTAATTTCTTTTTTGGAAACTTTGATGGAGGATGTAGAACGGGTTGGGAAGGGCTGCCGTGTGATGGGAGGAGATTTTAATTCGGTTTTGAGTTGTGATTTGGATAAGAAATTTTCTGATGGAGTAAAAACCCTGGCTGGTGCGCTGCGGGCGACATCAGAGGCTTTCTCTTCCTTTGTTTGTAGGCATAATTTGTTCGATATATGGAGAGTTCACCACCCAGATGAGCGAGACTTCACTTTTTATTCCTTTCCTCATGCATCATACTCCAGAATAGATTTATTTCTGTTGGATTTGGCATCTGTAGAAGCATGTATGGCTTCAAAGATAGGTAGTATAGGATGGTCGGATCATGCATCGGTTACAATGCTTATAAAAGATAATCCCTCCTATGATAAGAGATATAAGTGGAGATTAAATGATAATTTACTAGATAGGGAAGTGATCAAGAAAGGATTGGTGGAAGAGATTAGGAAATTTTTGGAGGATAATGATAATGGGGAGGTCTCTGACTTTACTCTGTGGTGCTCGTTAAAATGTTATGCGAGAGGTTGTTTAATTAAACAGGGTGCATACATTAAGAGCCAACAGGGTAAACCTTTGAATGACTTATATATTGAGTTAGCAAAATTGGAAAGGAATAAAGAAGGTCCCTCTAGGATGTTAAGTCAGGAGATTTTACGATTGCATGATTTAATTCAGGAGAAAATTAGATATAATGCTTCCAGGATGTATGATTGGTTAAAACAAAAATGGTATTACAACAATAATAGGGTTGGTAGGGAAATGACTAGAAAATTGAAATTTTTAAATCAGAAAAATAGAATAAAACCAATAAATTGGAAGGGGAGATTATGCTTGTCACCTAAACAGATAGGGAATGCTTTTAGATCCTATTACGAGTCTTTATATAATTTGACAGATTGAGGAAAGACTGAGGGGGAAACAGATGAGTTTTTGAAAGGCTTGAATTTACCGAATGTGCCACCGGAAAAGTTGGAAGAACTGAATAAACCTATTACACGGGTAGAGATTGTTGACGCTATTAAAGCTTCAAAGAAGGGTAAATCTCCTGGGCCGGATGGTTTTACATTAAGCTTTTATGTGGTATTATATCCAATAATTGTTCCTTTGTTAGAACGAGTTTATAATGGTAGGGGTAGAGCCTGTACCAGCAGAAATGCTGGAGGTAGACATTATCCCTATATTAAAAGAGGGGAAAGACCCGGAGATGGTGACGAGTTATAGGCCAATATCGCTTATTAACTCGGATGTGAAAATATACTCTAAGATTTTGGCGCAGAGGCTTAATGTTGTATTACCTGAGTTGGTTCATCCGGACCAGGCGGGGTTTGTAGTTGGGAGAGCTGGAGAGTATAATGCCCGCAGAGTTCTGAACATTGTAGACGAGATATATCGGAGGCAAACTCCGTCGGTGTTGATGGCTTTAGACGCAGAAAAGGCCTTCGATAGAGTAAGTTGGAGATTTTTGTTCAGAACTCTGCGGGCATTTGGGATAGTGGGCAAGTTTGTAGATCATGCAATGGCACTCTATACGATTCCTAGGGCCAGGATTGTAGGTCTCAATATAGGGTCCGACACCTTTGAAATTCGGAATGGGACTCGCCAGGGTTGTCCCCTGGCCCCATTGTTATACGTTCTTTCGATCGAGCCCTTAGCAGTTATGTTGAGACAATCAAGGAATATAGATGGGATTATGGTAGGTCAGCAGGATCATCGGGTGTCATTATACGCAGATGATGTCTTGTTATCCCTTTCGGCCCCAACGAAATCGGTTCCGGTGGTACTTGAATTAATAGATAGGTATAGTGAGTTTTCTAATTATAAATTGAACGCAAATAAGACACAGTTACTTCCTTTTTTTCTGACGAATGAGGCCATTCATGTTATGAGGGGAAGCGTTGATGTGGCTTGGTCAAATAGAATGATCAAATATTTGGGAATTAAAATAGGTTTGAATTTGCATGAAACTCTTGTTGTAAATTATTCAGATTTAGTGGATGATATTAAAGAGTATATTATGCGATGGAAGGGTTTGGAGATATCTTGGCTGGGCCGCATTAACGTAGTGAAATCGTATATAGTGCCAAAAATCTTGTTCCTGTTTAGAACAATCCCGATACCAGTTTCTCTGGTTATTATCAGGGAACTGGAAAATATCTTAGCCAGGTATGTTTGGGGTACTAAGAAATCTAGAATATCGGGGAAAGTGTTGAGACGAAGTACCAATCATCATGGCTTAGATTATCCGGATTTAAGTAAGATGCATGAGGCGTGTATGCTCTCGCACATACTGAGTTGGAGTGTGAAAAGAGGAAAAAATTTGGGATGGGTTAATTTTGAGAAGGCACAGAGTAGGGGACATGACCCTTTTTGTTTTATATGGTTGGACCAGAACCACTTTGGATTGTTGAAGATTAAAAATCAAATTATTTCTAAATTGGTGAGTTGGTACCATAAATTCAGTAGGAAAAAGGGGATGGCAAGTTCAACAAAAGCGGTTACAGGATTAACTCCAATTGCAGTTTTGTCTATATATATATATATATATATATATATATATATGTCTATATATATATATATATATATATATATATATATATATATATATATATATAGATATATATATATATATATATATATATATATAGATATATATATATATAGATAATATGAGTCTTATTAAGTGGGAATCGTGTGGAATAAAGGAGGTATCGGATCTTTATTCAGAAGGTAAACTTTTAACATTTGCAGAACTACAGTGCAATTATGAATTGCCTGTGGCAGAATTGTTTGTTTTATTTAAGAATAAAAGCATTCCTTAGTAAAAATAAGGGGGTTGAATCTGATTTGGAAATTGGCCTTTTTCGGCAACAATGGAACAAAAATAGTTTCTGGGTTAAAGAGTGTTGGGGGTCATAGAGGTTCCAGGTAAAACTCTGGCTGTGCTACGCTGGGAGGAGGACCTGGGTTCTTCATTTCCAATCCAGGATTGGTACAGAGCAGCGGTTTTTACGAGACGGGTGGTCCATTGTATTACTCTTTGTGAGCAATATTATAAATTGCTTCACAGATGGTACTTGGTCCCAGTTAGATTAGCTGGGTATCATCCTGGATTATCAGCTTATTGTTGGCGCTGCCAGAGGGTGGTGGGTACACAGATACACATTTGGTGGGATTGTTCTGAGTTACAATGCATAAAAGTTAGAACGAGACAAATATTTGAACAATTGACTGGTTCTTATTATGTATTGTTACCTCAGACTTTTTTGTTCCATATGGGTATGTCGACTGTGGGGAAAGTTAATAGATGCTTGATGGTACACATTCTGGTAGGAATTAAGATGTGTTTGGCTAGGTATTGGAGAAAACAGTCCCCTCTCTGGAGGAGATAAAACGGCAAATAGAGTTTCAATTGCTTTCAGAAAAATATTTTTATAAAAAGCCTGATTGTAATATTTTGGGGGTATATGATAAGATGTGGGACAAATGGAATCAGTTGGTTTGGTAATGGTCCTCGTGAATTCCTTTGCTCTTACTCCCCCCCATCCTGATCGAGGTTGGTCAGGTTTATACCTAAAATCCGCACTGTTTTTATGTGAGGTGGGTAGAATGTATGTGGGAAGATGGGTTTGATGTGGTTAAGAGATGTGGAATATATGATATTGTATTGTGATATTTTTATGTTCTGTAAGTGTCAAAAAGATGAAAATAAAAAGATAATAATAAATAACAGACCCTGTTTCAAGGGCTGAGAGTTCATTCCAGCCTTCAAATGATCTCTCTACCTCGAAGATTTTTGATATTAAAGATCAAGTCCAATCCTCCCTCTCCCTGCAAGTAGTCTGTCAGACACTGCATGAAGATTGTGAGGAAAATTGTATCCACAGTAGTGGTCCCTCTCGCTCTTTTACTTGAGGCCTCTTCTGTTTGATCTATTCTGCAGTTGGTCAAAAAATCCAAGCAATCTTAAACGTATGATGATATCCCAGACCACTAGAAAAACTACAGTGGTGGCTCATAACTTAAAATCTCTTAAAGGGGAAACCTTTTTACATAACAGAGCGGAAGATGGTCGCAACAGACATCCGGATGGGTAGCAGTGTAAAAGTCTCTCTATTCAAGGTCCTTGAATTCCATCTGAGTCCCGTATTCCCATAAACGTCTTGCAGTTTACAATGCACTGTTGGCATGGACATCAGTCCTGAAGAATCTTACTGTTCGAAGTCTGTGGTATCTGGCACATACAACATTCTCTGTCCACATCATAGCAGCATCACATTTCTGTATAGACTTGCATGAGCATACAAATTAGAACAGAGAATCCTTTACTCTTAGACAAAGGATTGCATAATGAACATTTAAGGAGCAATACACAAGCTTTGAAAGAGCAATTCCATTTTTGGAAACATTTCAACAGTATGTGCATCCTTCTGTAGTAGTCTGCAGATACACTGAAACAACATAATCAATTAAGGAGGAACATTAGTATAAAGCAATGTACTTTGCCAAACAATACATGGGTTGATTTGAAAAAATAATCTGTGGAAAATGGTTAGTACAACATATGTCTATTTAAATTCTCATAACTAAATTTGGTGTGACATCAGCTTTCGGGTGTGGTGTATGGTGTTTGTGTGGGTGTGTTAAATATCTATCTCTGTGCTTTGATTCTTTCCCCAGCTTTAAAAGGTTTTTATTTCTCTCAGTGTCTGATAATAGATATGGTGATGGAACTAGTTTCCAAAGTACAACTGGTCACTGTGTGCACATGAGAGGACTCCCATACCGAGCAACAGAGACTGACATCTACACTGTGAGTAGGCCACTATAAATCGTCTGTTTTGGAAAAATTTTAAGACGCTTGCCTAAAAATGTGTTCTTGTTTTTAGTTTTTTTCTCCTTTAAATCCGGTGCGAGTTCACATTGAAATTGGTGCAGATGGTAGAGTAACTGGAGAAGCAGATGTCGAATTTGCAACACATGAAGATGCTGTTGCAGCAATGTCCAAAGACAAAGCAAATATGCGTAAGTAGCATTGTCTACAGATGTGGTGATCATTAGCTAGCCCTAAAGTCTTGAGACTTGAAACGAAGTCTGGTGCTAGATGTCAGAATATAGGGCTCGTAAGTTTTAAATGAGAGGTCCATGCACACTGCTTCAATAAATTATCCTGTATATTGCATGTATTGAGGGCCCCCGAAGGTGCTACAGGGGGATTCATTTCTAATAAAAAAAAAAAATGGAGAACTGAGACGCTGCAAAACTAGTCCTCAATACATGCTCACTCAGGACAGTTACATAATAGGCTAAAAATATATACATTTAACTTCTTAATCTGCCTAAAAGAATGGGCTAAAACAATTAGGATTTTGATGCAAGGCCACATAAGACGAAAAAAAAAACACAGAACAAATCTAATTCCCAATGGTGGGTAACGGGTACCGAAGTGCGAATTTAAGAAGCTTAGAATTCACAGTAAAATACTAACTTCAATTGAATACAGTGCTTTTAAGGGATATCTTCTAATTTTATCACTTATACAGGCCATATTGGCTGATTTTTCTTACATCTGATATGCAACTTGGGTACCATGGGGTTGAGGTCCTCCCCCCCCCCCCCCCCCCCCCTTGGAGGGCAGGACACATCAGACAGTCTCATGGGTGGAGACTCCTTACTCCTCCTGCTCAACCCTTCTGCTCCTCCCCCGCCCTGTAACTACATAGAATGAATCTGATGGCAGGGAGCACTTAGTGTGTGTGTGGTGTTTGTTTTTAGACCTTTTAATATTCTAATAGATATGGGGCTGTCACAATCTGTTGCTCTCCCCCCCCCCCCAATTAGGTGGGTTACTGGGCTTTTTTCTGGAGTGGATTGACTAGTGTGCAGATGCTGTTGGACCTCTCCAGCCTTGTTAAGTTTTTCCCTCCTAGCAAAGTCTCTTGGGGCTCTGTTTGCTTTCAGCTACAATGGTAACCAGAAGACTTGAGTAACCATTTGAGGTGCCTTGGTCTGCATCTGTTCCAATCCTGTGCCTCTCTGGAGTCTTTGAGCCTTTGCAGGCTCTTGCACTCATGTTGGGTGTGTTCTTACCTAGTAATAGCCTTTCCATAGGAATTTGGAGCAAGGGTGACTGAAGTTTAGATACCCTTTCTATTTGGAGTGTCTAGGGTGCTGTGGGAATTCATGTTCTCTGGTGTTCTTTGGTATCTGGCTCACCTTGGTAAATTTGACTGAATTTGCTGTTGCCTTCTAAGATGGCAGGAAGGAAGAGAGGAAAACTCCTGTGAGCATTGAACCCAATAGGACTCCCACATCCAGCATGGTCCCTTTCACTGGGTGGGAGACCTGAGTTTTACATGGACTAAGAGAAAAGTATTTAACAGGCAAGACTAAAATACTGTTCTGTCATCCAATATAACTCTCAGGTACCATGGTGAGGCAGCTCCTCCCAGTGGGCTGGAATAATTCTAGAAGTGCATGGGTGGAGCCTCTCCTTTCTCCATAGCAGGCTACCTCACTATCCCCTGACCAGATATACTTGTTCCATGTTGCTGGTTAGTGGCCGAGAACAGTTCTGCTTAGTTTTTATTACTTATTTTTTGTTTGAAACTGGGTATCCAAATTCCTCCATTAGGCGGATTACCATTACTGGTTCCCCTGGAGCATTGCCTGGTTATCAGGTCCTGTTGTGGATCCTTTGCAGTCCTGGGAGAGAGTCGTGCAAATAGTCTTTCCTGAAGGTGCTTCTGTGAGGCTTCTTCCTCCTCTTGCTAATCTGAAGAAAGAAGATCCTTGGAGTGCCATGGTCCACTTGTCCCACTGTTCCCCTCCGCACAGGGGTCTTACCGGAGTTCCTTATAACTCCTGCACTCATGTTTGGTATTTTTGTTCCCTGGGTCTTTGAAATTTGGTTGGCTGCTTTTGTGGCATTTAACACTTTCCCTGCTGTTTTTTATTCTAATCCGACACTTCGGTCTGGTAGGGACCTTTATATCAAGAACAAAATAACATTAAAACCATTGGTGCTTAACATAACCTTTTGTAAGCATGCATCAGTAATGTGCTGATTGTGACCGACAATAGAGTTGAGTATTTAGTGATTAAGATTGACAGTCAACGAGAAACAACTATGTAACCCCAGACATGACATGCTTCCCCACCACCACCACCACCGTGATGCTACAGTGTATCAACTCATTATATTCATACAACAGTAAGTGAAAATAAAGCTAATTGACAATTTTAAACACTTAAATTATTTGTTGCAAGTGTAGTTCTTATTATATAATATGAAAAGTGCTAATTGACTACAGTTATCAATCCTTAAAGGGATGCCCCAATTTAGAGTAAGATCGCTCTTCCAAAAATCTGAACCCTGATCCACTCCTGGGTATAATCAAGAATTAAAAAAGTGAGTAATAAAAACGTGACTTGACGAAAAACTAAATTCTATGGTATATAATCATCCAAAAAAGTTTTAAGTCAACCTATATTTTCTTGACAAAATTCGTAAATCTTTGCACCAAGCATATATAATATATGTGAATTTGACAAAAACAGAACTATTTGATCACGTAACAGAAATATATTTAAAGAGCAGTCTAGATCCAATCTTAGAAAAGGTGTGAACAGATTATTGTAAAAAAAAAAAAAAATTAATGAAATTTAAAAAAAAAAAAAAAAAAAAATTGTTACTCTAATATATATCTTAACAGTCATCCAGAAACATGGAGAAATACACTGCTTCATTTAATACATTCAATGTAACTTCCTGATCCAAAATGTTTCTCTTTGCAAAAGGAGTTTACTCCTATTGCCCCCTCAAGAGTGGTGAAATGTGATCAATGGGCATCACGTGAAAGGATGTTGGAGTGTCTTAGTCAGGAAGTGGTTTGTCACTGGTAGTCTCAATTCTCAAATAAGCTCCTGCACTCGTTTCTCAAAATTAGGTGCTTCTGGCTTAGATCAATCTAAGAATTCAATTCCATATAGCCGAGCACAGGTGTTTTCCTTTTGAATGTGTTAGACAAGCTTCAAGAGGGGGAGATAGAGACCCAATTAGCTAAGAGGGAAACGTATTGGGTATATACCCTTCTCACACGGTTGCCAAATGTCTTGAATGAGCAGTTTAGCCTAATACATTTTATTTAAGTGTTGATATGTTTTTTTATGATATGATAATGCAAGATTGAGATCACACCTGACGATGAATGGCGTTGGTTGCTAAGGCAGCCTGACATGCGCGATTCAGGCGCCAGGTTTGAAAAGGTGTTTTAACCAGGTGTGAAACATACCTTGTGATGTGAATGCCCCTGATGAAAGTCCGATGGAGGACTGAAACGTTGGGTTTTAAATGGTTGAATAAAGACAAGTTTTATTGACAGTGTGCTCGGCTATATGGAATTGAATTCTTGTCACTGGTAGTGCCTTGAGCAATTTTTTAATAGCAGGTTAATCTGAACCTTATTTTAAACATTTTGCTTGAATGTGGATATTGGAAATAAGTCCCAGTTATTTGTCTGCATGTGGCACATCCCGTGCATTTTAAAGACTCTTTTTCGGTTTTGGTAGCCAACTCTTAGTACCTTTATCTGAAACATTTGTCAAGGTCTTAACCAGCATACCTCTGAGGCTCCTGCCTCTTATAGGCAATAATGGGTCTTTCCCTAAATATTGCTGATAAAGTGATGTCTTTCTGTAAGATCTCCCAATTATTGATGATTTGTAAACCACAGCTGCTGCTGTATTTATAGGTAGTCTGTAAGACACAATGATTAGATTTGCCATCCTTCACAGAGGGATGGGTGCTCTCTTGGAGAGCTTTTGATAAATTTCAGAGGATTACATCTTGAGGATAACCCCTGTCCGCAAATCTATCTGCCATCTGTTCAAGCTGTACTTGCATCCTATTAGGGTCCGTATTGTTTCTAATGACCATAAGAAATTTGGAGGACTGTAAGGGGTTCTTCATAGATAGCCATAGGGTGTTTGCTATTAAAATGAATCAGTGTGTTTTCAATCAGTGGGTTTCCTAAATAAGGTGTATCCAAGGAAGTCCTCTATTCTAAAAAATCTCCATGTCCAAAAAGGTAATTGATGTCAGACTCATTGTATGAGTAAAGCATACTGGACTGGCCAGATTCAGATGTTCAACAAACTGAATGAGGGTTCTTCTCCAATCCACAAAATGTCATCAGTATAACTCTAATACAATAATATTTTATCCGCAAAAGGCTGTAGTATCTACATTCTTTCATACACATGCATGAAAGTTTGCACGAGAGGTATGTTAAGCACCAATGTTTTAATGTTAATTTTTTCTTGATAAAGGTCCCTACCTGATAGAAATGTCTGATTAGAATAAATTTGTTTGATATTTTAAGTCCTGTGTGTGCTTGCCGAATGTAATTGAATATTGGAAATTGCTAATGCACCCAGGCATTTTGGATCGGAAGATGAGTGCCAACCTGTGATAGACAGATCTATCTATTATACAATAATTTTCTGTTGTCCAATACAGGTTACTGGTAACTCTGGGAGGCATCTGCCCCTTTAAGTAGGCTGGAACATTCTCTAAATGTATGCAGGGGGTGGGGCCTCCCTTCCCTCCCAGGCTGCAGCCCAGCCAGCTATCTCCAGAATTGTTTGTTCCTTTGGTGCGACACCACCAGGTGGAGAACATTCGTCTTTAGTTTTAGTTTCTTTTTTATTTTTCTGTCAGATATGGAATACCACCATTAGGCGGATTTCCATGACTGACAAATGCCTTCCAATGTGGCTATCTCAGAATCCAGGTGCTTTTTGGTGGACCTTCAGCTCTGAGGGGGAAAATTTTGGGTACAAGTGCTTCCCCAGGGATTACCCACTGAGGTAATTTCTTGCTGCATGCTAATATGAAGGCAAAACTTCTGCAGGAAAGGTGAGCTACACTTTGAGTGCTGCAGGTCCACTTGTCCCACAGTGCCCCTTTGCTGGGCTTATATTTGGGAGTTCTCATTGCAAACTCCTACACTCATTGGATATGTGTGTATGTCTGTTGGGTTTTTGGAGCAGTTTTATGTGGTAACTTAACCCTTTGTCTGCTGGTTTGACATGTTTTGGGGGGTTTCTGACAATTTCCTTACTGGGTTAGTGTTTTCTTGGTATACACACATGTTCCCTGTATGTTTTTCATGTTTTTAACTTGTAGTTTAACTTTTGTTAAAATTGTGTACTGCGCCTTTAAGGCTCACTTTACTGCTTAGATGCCATTGCTCCATTTACTTTCTGTGCGTCAACACTGTTTGGGACGTATCTCTGCAACAGCTTCACACAGCAACTTCAGAGTGGGCTCATTTTAATTGTCTACCCTTGTATCATCCGGTTTGTGTGTTGGGGGGGGGGGGGGCTTCGTGCACTGTTTTGGGAAAAACTACATTTCCCATGAGCACTTGATTTGTGCCTATTTTCTGATTGGCTCCTGTCGCGGCAGCCATTTTGGGAACTTTTCTCAGTGAGTATCCTACACAGGGCTTGGGCTCCTTTTCTCCTCTGCAGATTAACCCTTCGCCTGCCAGATAAGGCTATATTTAGCATTTCTGGGGTGAAATATTAATCTTGCATACTACAATTGGGTGACTTACTGTACAGTTGGTTATTTTGACACTGTGTGAATGTCTATACCACTGGAGCTTGGGGCTAGACCTAAGACTAAGTAGGCTGGGGTATTAGTATCCTCCATTGTGCATTGCTTCTCCTGTCACGCAGTGCTACCTAGAGTGTTCTCTGGTCATCTATGCCCAGCATGTTCTGAGGTTCCTGACAGCAACACAGGGACTTCCAGCCATACTATTGAGCCAACTTGGGTACAAGAGTTTAAAGCTGCGACTAGGGACCTTAGGGCCACTTTACAGCTCTTTCCATCCCAGATAATGGGGCACTTCAATTATGGCAGGCCCCCTCTACTATCAGATCCTCCCTGTCTCAACCACAGGGCACACCTGATGTGTCAGATTCTTCTGAGGAAGAATTGTTGCAAGATTCGGTTGTTGAGGTTGGTACTATTTTGGAATATTCCAGGTCTCTTGGGGACCCATTTGAAGCTGATCCTGAAACCTCTACTGAGGGCCTGATCAGGGCTGTATTAACAATACTCTAGATTCCCTTCTGTCAGGAGGTCCCTTCTGATCCCTCTGATGTTTTCAGGAGCTTGCTAAGTCCCTTACTTATTTTCCTCCTAACCCCACTCTTGACCGTTTGGGTTCTGATGCGTGGTAAAACCCGGACAAGTCTGCTGCTGTGTCCAGGAAATTTGCTAAGCTTTATCTGAAGCTGAGCTGGCTAAATGGGTTCATCCTCCTAAGGTGGGTGCCCCCAATTCTAGACCATCTAAATCCACTAGGCTAAGCGCCCAGTGTTTGCTGTTGCGAGGGTTAACCGGGCTATTGCATTCTGAACTGATCAACTCACTACAGCTGTCTATTAAGATGCTCCTACTTCGGATAAATTGCATCTTCTTGCCAATATCTCTGAAGCGCGACACTGTCTCTGCTGCTGCCTTTTGATTATGACAAGGGCTTCTAGTACTTCTGTGGTGGCCAGGCATGCGCTTTGGCTCAAGAATTGGTCTGCTGACACTGCTTCTAAGAGTCTTACTTTCTCTGCGTTTTCAGGGTACTTCCTTGTTTGGGCCTAATATTAAGGAACTGATTAGCGAGGCCACTTGGAGGTAAGCATACACTTCTACCCTTGGTCTTTAAGACGAAGTTACCGTTTACACGTGAACGATGCTTTTATTCCTTTCGGTCTGTGACGCGTTCGACGAACCAGGTGGTTCCATCAGCTCCGCCTCCCTCCTCCAAGCCCAAGTAGCTATGAAAGCCCAAGGCTGCTTTCAAGCTCAGGGCCCCCCGGACTGCTTCGGCATGATTCACCGAGGGAGGATTTTGTATGGGACCCGTGGGTTTTTACAGGTGGTGACAGAGGGATACAAGATCCCTTTCTCTTCCTCCTTTTAGCGTTTATCTTTCTCGTTCTCCTCAGGATGTTAATAAATATCGTCTGTTCGAAGGCGCTGTTCAGGCTCTTCTGGAGTAATATGTCCTGTAGCAGGGATTCAGCATTTTACTCTAACCTCTTTGTGGTGACAAAAAAGACTGCTGATGCCTCCCTATTTTGGATCTGACAGATCTAAACTCCTTTGTGATCAGGACGCATTGTCAGGAGTCTCTGCGCACAATAATCGCTGCAATGTCTCTGGGGGAGTTCTGGTCTTCTCTGGATCCCCCAGGATGCGTATTTGTGCATCCCACTTCAACAGGAGAGCAGGCGGTACTTGCGGTTTGCTTGCGACGGGGGTCATTTTCAGTTCTCAGCTCTTCCATTGGTCTGACGACAACCCCTCTGGTTTTCCAACGAGTTCTGGGGACCTTGATATCCGTTCTCTATCGTGACTGCATCAGAATGACTCCCTATATGGACTACTTGCTTTTGACAGCCTCCTCTGTGGACCTTCTTCATTAGCAGGTTCAGACCTGCATTCAAGTCCTCGCCAATCTCGGTTGGATTGTCAACTTTGACGAGTTGGATCTTGTCCCATCCCAGCAACTGATCTTCCTGGGTCTTCTGTTCGATACTCAGAGGAGCATGATGTTTCTAGTGGACGAGGTAGCTCATCAAATTGCCCACAGGGTATTGGCAATTCAATCAGGATCGCATGTCAGTTCAGAAATTGTCTTCTCTGGTGGGGAAGTTCATTTCCATGATAGAGGCGGTTCCATTCGCCAAGGCACACACCAGGGAGCTCCAGAGGCTTGTGATACAGATGTGCGGGGATTGACCAGATCATTGGAAGCTGTATGTGTCCCTTCCTCCTCATGTAGAGCTGAGCTTGGAGTGGTGGCTGGACCTTTCCTATCTACTGAAAGGGAGATCCTTCCTGATACCCTACTGGACCACAGTCATGATGGATGCCAGTCTCTTGGGCTGGGTAGCTGTTCTGGGTCGCTTCAGCGCTCAGGGGAAATGGTCCATGGAGTCCCTTCTCCCAATCAACATCTTGGAACTTTGGGTGATATTTCAGGCCCTGCATCATTGGGTATCTCAGCTTGAAGATTGTCCAGTCTGAGCAGAGTCCGACAACGCCACGACAGTGGCTTACATCAACAGACACAAGGCGGACCAAGAAGTCTCGCCGCTTGATTTGAGGTCAAGACCATTCTGTCCTGGGCAGAGGTTCATGTTCCTGTCATTTACGCAGTGCACATTCCAGGTGTACACAACATTATGGCAGACTTCCTCAGTCGACAGCGGAGAGTGGGAGTTGCATCCCGAGGTGTTTCAACTCCTAGTTCAGAGATGGGGAATGCCCCCAGTGGATCTGATGGCAACGAGACACAACTGGAAGGTTCCGGCGTTTGGCTCTCGGTGGAGAGACTCTCTAGCTCTTGCTGCCGATGCAATGTCCATTCCTATGACATTCTCTCTGGCCTACATCTTCCTCCTCTCCTAATGTTAATAAGGTTGTTACAGAAATTGAAATGCGAACGTTGTCCAGTAATTGCTCCGGATTGGCCTCGTCAATGGTATCTGGAGCTTCTGGCCCTATCTGTGGCAGAGCTATTTCAGCTCCGTTCTTGTCCAGATCTTCTTCTACAGGGTTATCTGTGGAAGGAAGAAGTTTATCGGCTCAATTTTCGGCCTGGAGGTTGAATCCTCAAATTTAAGGAAGAAAGGGTTTTCTTGTGCTGTGGTGTCTACTGTGCTTGGTGCCTAAGATCTATCACCATGTCTGGTCGACATTTGTGTGTTGACATGAATTCTGTCTCAGGGACCCAGTCTGAGTTCTCTTAAGGTTCAGACTTCGGCGCTTTCTGTCTCTTTCCAGAAACTCATTGCTATTCTTCCTGATGTCAGGGGTTTCTTCCAGGGCGTTGCTCATGTGCGTCCTGCCTTTCGGAGCCCAGCTCCTCAGTGGGACCATGATTTGGTCGTGGGAGTTCTCCACCATCCTCCGTTTGAGTCTTTGGCTACTATTCCACTACGTCTCTTGACGTGGAAAATGGCCTTTCTTCTGGCTATTGTATCTGTTCTCAGGGTTGCAGAGTTGCAAGCTCTCTATCCTGTAAACCATCTTATCTGGTGTTTCATAAGGATGAGGCGGTGCTTCGCACCTCTACGGAGTTCTTGCCTAAGGTGGTCTCCGAGTTTCACATCAATCAGGAGATTGTGGTGCTCTTTCTGCCCTAATCCCTCCTCTGACAAGGAGAGAGAGAGAGCTCTCCATTTGTTGGTTGTGGTGCATTGTCCCAAGTTTTATGTACATCGCACCGTATCTGTCAGGAAGTAAGACTCTCTGCTAGTCATTCCAGAGGGTCCTAGGGCAGGAAGACCTGCATCCAAAGTGACTATTGCGTCCTGGATCAAGGATTGGGGGGGAAGGTCCTGGAGGCAGTGTTGCCAGTCTAGGATCTTATGTTCTTGGTGCTTCCTTTACTGTTGAGCCCTGTTGGCTCTAGTTCCGTGTGCTGTGTCACATTTCCTGGGGTGTTTTTACCCGTTTGGTGTCCGTTGACACTTCAGTTTTGTTGGGCTCTGACCGGTTGGTTCATAGAGGTTCTGGTGACTTTGGTGGCCTTGCTCCTGGTCCTTGCCTTCTTCCCACCTCTGGGAAACTCAATGGTTGGACATCCCGGAGTTACCAGTAACCTGTATTGGACGACACAGAAAAGAGGATTTAGTCTTACCTGTTAAATCACTAAGTATTTAAGCATGCTCATAGGAGTCTTCTCTCCTATTTCTGGTCAGTTGTTAGTGTCTCAGATCATTCTGGAGCTGGCTGGCTAGGATGCAGCTGAGGAGGGAGGGGAGGCTCCACCCCCTTCATACATTTAGAGAAATGTTCCTGCTGACTTAAAGGGGTGGATTGCCTCCCAGAGTTACCAGTAACCTGTATGGACTAAGAAAAGGATTTAACAGGTAAGACTAAAATCCTCTTATCCGTATGTAAGTCACATCTGGGTTTATTCATTAACAATTTGAAGTTTTGATTTTCATGGTCTGGAGTATTGCGGATTGTCGGGAGTTGGTGGTTTGGATAACTTAACTGTGGTGGTCCTGGGCAGTACCTTCCCCTTAAACACTACTTTGATCTCGTTTGGAGAGCCAGCATGTGTGATCACTTGTACTGGCTCACCGAATATGGGTCTGATACGGACTAGTCAGTTTCATACTCCAGTAGCACTGTGAGCAAAAAAAAAGTCCTCTACTCAGTCACCGATGACTCTCCTAGCATGTCACCGGTCATCAAGGGATTTATGAATACTGGGAAAACTCTACACTCGCACATCATACTATTTATTTGCAATCATTGCTTCTTGATGGTGTCTTTTTTTTTTTTTTTTTTTTTTTTTAATCAAATCCCACTTGTCTAATTAGGCTAACATTGCCTGTATAAGACTAGAGTGTAGAAAACACTGCTCTTAAAGTGATAATCAAAATATCACTTAACCACTTGAGTGCCAGAGATCCAAAGCATTACATTGTAATGTGTTGGACGCCTGGCACTCAAAAGGTTGAATTTTTTTGTTTTGTTTAAGCTTCAGTGAGTTAGCTCTTAGCAAATGTACTTAAATTTTATTTATTTATTTATTTTTTCTCCCTCTTCCCTCTTTAGAACACAGATATGTGGAACTATTTCTTAATTCAACAGCTGGAGGATCTAGTAGTGCATATAGCAATCAGATGATGGGAGGTTTAGGTATGTATTGAACCTGATATTTGAATAAAAACAATGTAGTTGCAGTTATTTTCCTATAGCGCCACAATGGGTCGTATCTTGTTGCTAAAAATGTAATCTCTCCAGTTTTGAATGTAACAGTTGCAAACATCTGGGGAAAGAAGGAAAGGAATGAAAACAGATGACTGACAACATAAACTAGATAAAATATCTGGGTTTTAAGTGATTCTAAAACAAACATACATTGCTTTTGAGGCACTCATTCACCACTTTCAGAGCCCTTTAACTGTAATATTTGCGAAAGATTTAAAGACAAACTTATTGGGTTGGCCAAAATCCTGACATGCATGTAATTTTATATAGAAGTGTTTTATACATGAGTTTCTGAAATAGATAGTTGGTGAGAGTGGGGCTAAAATATATATCAACTTTATGTATCCTAAATGCATTTAAAACAAAAAAAAAAAAAAAAATGCCCCACTACATGTGCAGTAAATATACAATCTACAGCCTATTAGTATCTGTAATTTTACTTATTTAATGGATGTGTCCCCAAAATAATTAAGGAAAACTAGTGAAAGGACCATAGCGTTGCTGAAGTAGCAGGGAGGTTAGAGATTCTGCTGTTAGTGTATGTGCAGTTCTAAGACTGTGACTCCCCAGACTTGTTCATCTGTTGTCACAGGCCCATATATGCATACATTGGTTGAGTTCCAATGACAGAATGACAAACATAAGTGTGACAGCACAGCCTTGTTCCATTCCTAGCCAAAGGATCACATTTTGTACTGCCTTATAGCTCCGCTTGTTTCACTGGCAGCCTCCCAACCACACTATGCTACTGGCTGATGTCCCAGCTGATGGTAAATATACTCTTTGGGACTATTTTATAACTGAGTTCCAGAGAAGTGGCAATTGGACAGTCCTCTGTCAATGTTTATATAGTGCCGCAAATGTACGCAGCACTTTACAATTTTAAATGTTTGACAATATAGGATTACAACTGCTTTGCAGAGTAAAATGCTGGAGGTGAGGTCCCTGCTCAAAGGCTTACAATCTGAAGTTGTAAGGCCAGTACATACGGGTGAAATGCATATCTTCACATCCCTATTCATCCAGAGAGCAGACGGTATCTCAGGTTTGCCTGTCACAAAGGCCACTTTCAGTTTTCAGCTCTTCCCTTTGGACTGACTTCAGCCCCTCAGGTATTTCAGTGGGTATTGGGATCTTTGCTAGCTGTGCTTCATCGAGAGGGTGTCAGGGTGACTCCTGAAAGCTTCATCTGTGGAGATTCTCCACCAGCAGATGCAGTTGTGCATACAGACACTCAATCGCCACGGCTGGATTGTGAATCTGGACAAGTCAGACTTGGTCCCATCTCAACAGCTCCTCTTCTTGGGTCTCCTGTTCGACACTCAGCAGTGCATGGTGTCTTTACCGGAGGAAGTAGCTCATCTGATTGCTATCAGAGTATCCAAGATCCTGGAGCTCGACAGGGTTCCAGTGCCGAAGTTGACTTCTCTGGTGGGGAAGTTCATTTCCACGATAGAGGCAGTGCCATTTGCTATGGTACACACCAGGGAACTTCAGAGGTTTGTGATCCAGACGTGCAAGAATCATCCAGATCATCAGCATCTGTCAGTATCTCTGCCTCCTAATGTCGAGTTGAGCCTGGAATGGTGGTTGGACCTGTCTCATCTCCTGAAAGGGAGATCCTTTCGGGTTCCCTATTGGACCACAGTCACGACGGATGCCAGCCTCCGGGGAAGGGGGGCAGCGTTGGGTCATTTCAGTGCTCAGGGGAAATGGGGACTGGAGGAATCTCTTCTCTCCATCAATGTTCTGGAACTTCGTGCCATCTTTCTTGCCCTGAGGCACTGGGAATCTCAGCTGGAAGGTTCTCCAGTCAGAGTGGAGTCCGACAACGCCACCGCAGTGGCCTACATCAACAGACAAGGCGGAACAAAAAAGTCTCACCGCTTGGTTAGAGGTCAAGGCCATCTTATCTTGGGCAGAAGCTCATGTGCCAGTTATCTCAGCAGTACACATTCCAGGCGTAGACAACGTCATGGCAGACTTTCTCAGTCACACAGTCGACAGCGGAGAATGGGCGCTTCATCCAGAGGTGTTTCACCTTCTAACCCGGATGTGGGGGGTACCTGCAGTGGATCTGATGGCTACCAGACACAACAGGAAGGTGCCAGTGTTTTGCTCTCGGTGGAGGGACCCTCTTGCTCTAGCAGTGGATGCCTTCTCAATCCCTTGGGAGTTCCCTCTGGCATACATCTTCCCTCCTCTCACTCTGTTGATCAGAGTCATCCAGAAGCTGTCCTGTCATCCTAATCACTCCAAATTGGCCTAGTCAGTCCTGGTATCCGGAACTGCTAGCCATGTCTGTGGCGGATCCCTTTCCGCTTCCTGCCCGTCCAGATCTACTTCTTCAGGGATATCTGTGGAAGGAGGATGTTCAGCATCTCCATTTGACGGCTTGGAGGTTGAATCCTCCATTTTGAGGAAGAAAAGGTTTTCCTCTTCAGTGGTGTCCACGATGCTTAGAGATCGCAAGCCTGTGTCTTCCAAGATCTGTCATCACATATGGTCCACCTTTGTGGCATGGTGTACTGATAAGGATCTATCTCTTGATTTCCATCTTCCCACAGTCCTGGCTTTTTTGCAGGATGGGGTTGAGAAGGGACTCAGCCTGAGTTCTCTCAAGGTTCAGACTTCAGCTCTGTCTGTGTTTTTCCAGGAACGGATTGCTATTCTTCCTGATAAGGTTTTCTTCCAAGGTGTGGCTCATGTTCGGCCTGCCTTTGAGTCCAGCTCCCCAGTGGGACCTCAATTTGGTGCTGGGGGTTCTCCAGAGACCCCCGTTTGAATCCTTGGCTTCTATTCCTTTGCGTCTCTTGACCTGGAAAATGGCCTTTCTTTTGGCTATTGTCTCAGTTCGCTGGGTAGCAGAGTTACAAGCTCTGTCTTGTAAACCTCCTTACTTGGTGTTTCACAAGGATAAGGCAGTGCTTCGCACTTCCAAGGAGTTTTTACCCAAGGTTGTCTCCGACTTTCACATCAATCAGGAGATTGTGGTTTCCTCTTTCTGCCCTAACCCTTCCTCTGACAAGGAAAGAGTTCTCCGTTTGTTGGATGTTGTGCGTTGTCTTAAATTTTAGACTCAGTGCGATGAACATATCAGGAAGTCTGATGCCCTGTTCGTCATTCCTGAGGGGCCTAGGGCAGGGAGACCGGCATCCAAGGTAACTATTGCCTCTTGGATAAAATCTACCATTCGTGAAGCCTACAAACTGCGGAATAAGCATGTTCCCTTCAGGGTTACTGCTCATTCCACCAGATCAATTGGGGCCTCTTGGGCCTACAAGAATCAGGTGTCTGCTGATCAACTCTGCAGAGCGGCCACTTGGTCCTCTGTGCACGCATTCTCGAAGCACTATCGTGTTGATGTACTGGCCTCGGCTGATTGCCAGCTTTGGGAGGAAGGTCCTGGAGGCAGTCTTGCCTGTTTAGGACCTTCTACTCTGTGGTTCTTAGTGCTTCTTTGCTGTTGAGCCCTGTTGGCTCTAGTTCAGTGTGCTGTGTTTGGGGGTTTGTTTTTCCCCCTGGTTGGTGTCTGTTGACACTTCTGTTATTGGGCTCTATGATTAATTGGTTCATAGCAGTCCTGGTGACTTTGGGCCTTGCGCCTGGTCCTTGCCTTACTTCCCGCCTCTGGGAAAGCTCAATGTTTGTACATCCCATTGTACCAGTGACCAGTATTGGACGACAGTGAAAATAGGATTTTAGTCTTACCTGTTAAATCCTTTTCACTTAGTCCATACAGGTCACTGGTCTCCCACCCTGTCAAGGGACCCTGCTTGGCTCTCCTGTGGCATTCAGTGGGAGACCTTCAGGGCATGCTCACAGGAGTCCTTTTCCTTCTTACCTCTGGTCAGTTTAGTGTCTCAAATCAATCTAGCTTGTCTCTGGCCTGAAGGCAGCTTAAGAGGGAGGGGAGGCTCCACCCCCTGCATACATTTGAATGAATGTTCCTGCCTACTTAAAGGGGCGGATCGCCTCCCATTGTACCAGTGACCTGTATAGACTAGATGAAAAGGATTTAACAGGTAAGACTAAAATCCTATTATCCCTTTAACATGACTTGAAGGAGCAATGAGAGAGAGAGAGGTTTGATATGTGAGAGGGCTGTAAACACACAAGAAGCTAAGAAGAACTTAATTGTCTGATCGCAAGTGGCGGGATGGGGTATAGTGTGAGATTAGAGTGGAAATGTAAAAGGAAGGGGTGTAGAAGAGACACTAAGCTCCTTGGGGCAGGGGCTTCTCTCTTGTGGCACTTAATTTGTCCCCTCTTTATTGTAACACTTCTGTAAGGCTCTGCGTACACTGTGTGGTGCCATATAAATAAAGACATACATACAAGGCTCTTGAATGAGCGAATTGATATTTTGTAAGCTATCGGGAGATTGCTAGGCAGCCATTTGGAGAAATTGAAGGAGGGTTGGGCAGAGACAGACCTAATTAAGGTAATTTTGTGCTGAAGCATTGTGTGAATGCTGTAGAGGCAGGAATGTCAGAGGTTATAGTAGTCCACGTGAGATAGGATGAGTGAGTGTGTAAGAATCTTTGCTGTGGAGTAACAGGCAACAAAACTTATAAAGGGATTGGAGGATCTGAGTTATAAAGAGAGTCTAGCCAAACTGGGTTTATTTACGTTAGAAAAGAGACATCTAAGGGGTGATATGATTACCATGTACAAATATGTTCAAGGTCAATACAAAGAACTAGCCAATTAATTAAGCAAAGAGCCGAGCTAAGAACAAGAGGTCATCCATTAAGACTAGAGGAAAGGTTCTTTCGACTAAAAGGCAGGGATTCTTTGCAGTAAGGGAGGGTGGTTAATACAAGGAATTCTTTGCCTCAGCATGTTGTACTTGGAGATAATGCAACGGCTTTCATAAATACAATGGATGCCTATCTAGTACAGAACAATATTGAAAATTGACAGATGGCTTCAATGCAGATAGGATGTTGATCCCGGAATCCGACTGCCATTTGGAGTCAGGAGGGATTTTTTTATTTTTTTTTTTTTTTTCCCACTTGGTGCTAAATTGGAAATGCTTCAGAGGGCTTCACCCCCCCCCCCCTTCTCCTTCCTCTGGATCAACAGGGGTGTGTTTGGCACGGGCTGGACTTGATGATGGACACATGTTTGTTCAGCCTAATCAACTGTTAATATGAGGAAGGGATGTTTTGCATCAGGAAAAAAAAAAAAAAAGTGACAGTATTTAACAATGATACCCCTAGGCAATTTGCTTCTGATAATGCACTTGTGTTGGTACCATTTAAGGTCACCTGGAAGGGTAATACTGGGCCATGTCTAGGTGGGATTCGCTCCTTTTTAGGCATGTTGAAGTTGAGGCACCTATGAGCCATCCAGTCTAAGGTAGCCGAGCGGCACTGTGTGACTTCAGATAGAATTTTAGAAGTCAGTTGATGTGCATAAAGCTGGGTGTCTTCTGTGATTGAGTCCTAATGAATTATTGAGTTAAGTGTTGTGTAATTAGAGACTAGAAGTGGTCCTAGAACAGAACCTTGAGGAACAGATGTATGTAGACAGGAGGATGAAGTGGCATACATAAGTCAGATAAGAGGACAGCCAGTCAAGTTCTAAGTTACGGTGGCTGTGTAGTGAAGAATTTGGAGGAGAGTCTGATCGACTGTCTCAATGAGAGATGAGGCAGAATAAGTATTGAATAGTGACTTGTCAATGTGTACATCATTGACCATGTTTGGGAGAGCCGCTTCTGGGGAGTGAGCAATGCGACAGGCAGATTGTAAGTGTCCTGCATTTTGTTAGTTTTATGTGAGTGTTGTATGGTTTATCCTTGTGAGTAAAACAAAACTACCACTAGAGGTGTTTTCATTCAACAGTTACAGCTCAAACTTTAATTTTTTTTTTTTTTTTAAGGTGCTGGATTTCAATTAACTGAAATTTTAGTGGTGCTGTTGCTACACCATACTATAAAGGATTATGGTCAACTGACCAGAGCTGTCCATAGGATGGCGTAACAACAAGGCCACTGTAAAATTTTAGGCCATTGAGTTACTAAACCTTAAAAATTCAAGTTTGAGCTGCAATAGTGTGTGTTTTTTGGTGGTGGTTGTTGTTGTTGTGTCCTATCCCCGGCTCTGTACAATAGTTATTGTCTCTGCCCACTTGCTGGGGCAGGACCAATGAAAAGACAATATAAGGAAGCCCCTCTCCACAGCAGACAGTCTTTTTGGTCCTACCAATCTGGGTGTAGGGCTATTAGCGGAGCAAGGCTTGTAAGGAGTAAGAGCTTCTTTTAAAAGTTTTCAGTTTGCAGACTTGTTCATTTTTTGATCCTACCTGGGCCCGCATTACAGTGCCGCCTTTCCAGAGGCTGATTCCTTCTGATGCGCCCCATCTCTTCCTCAGTGCCAGAAGTGGGTGTCTGGATGTCCTCAGTTTGATCCTCCATACAGTGCAGAACCTCCTGGAAAGACCGGAAGAGAGCCAGGACGCTTTCGCGCATGCTCCTCTTGTGCGTTCCATGATTGAAACTCATCCCATTTGGGACTGCTGCATACCTCCATAGACGCACATGCAGAGACCAGAGGTAACGGTAAGCGCTTAATTTATAATTTCATCACTGTCAGTCTTTTGGGGAGTTATGAGACATGGCTATGTTCATCGGTCTTGTGAGTTCTTCAGAGAGGATCTGGGAAGAAAGGATCAGGCTGAGGCTTTTATCCTTTCATCTAACCTATGCATGATTTGGATAGTCTGTTCAGGACAGCAGTGCGTTAAACTTATACGTTCCAGGGGATTATGTATTGGTTTGCTTGACAGCCTAAATTCCTACGCTATTTTCTAATCCTTTGCCCCTTTGAGTGTAAGGGGAGTATGCAGCGCAGCATCGCAAAGCAATGCATTACGTGCCCTTGGAACGCTCTGGGATCAAATGTAACATTATCCCATGGCCTTCTGTACTGATTTCATCCTGATAAGAGTATGTTAGGGCTTCTGTATAAAATTTCGTTTGTGTTGTGTTGGTATATTTCCCCTGCTAATGCCTCTTCCAAGCTAAACCACTCTCCACAGGTGACTTAAATTGTGACTAGATTATTATTTTTATTTTTTTTTTATCTAGAGTGCCTCAGGAAGGCTGCAGGGCAAGAGATGCCCATATATATTCGGACAAGGATGTACAGCATTGGTACATCTTGACATGCTTTAGGCCTCAACCCCTGCATCATAATGTATGTGGATGTTGGATCAGAAGTTTGCATTACTTCTAACGTTCACAGAAATAGGACAGAGCCCTTCCAAGTTATATGGGAAGAACCCCTTGGCCTATCTCGCTCTTACTGAAGTTGGGAGTTTCATATGGGCTTTTATGGGGAATAAAATGGCTTATTCAGTATTTTCATATTAATCATCCTATTGCTGATATCTATTTTGTAGAAAGGGGACATCTGTACTGGTATGACCAGATCATTTCCCCTTCTGAACCGTTTGCTAAGATTGGAGGGTTATTGCTGATAAATATCCTATCATTCACATCCATTGTTTTCTTGAAGGACCATTAGTTTCCCATAGGAAATGGTTCTTTTCTTAGGAGGCAATAGTACAGGGAAATGGAGTTAGCCTTTTGTATCTGTTTTCTATCAGGGGTTAGTGTTTGAAGTTAGCTTCTGCACTGGGCCTGCATTGCTGGAGCAATCTATATGGCTTAATGAATCAGGATGTTGCATCTGTCAAGGAAGCAGTTAGCCTTTACTATAATGCCTCATTTAGTCTAAGACTTGCGGTTAGGTCATCAGCCTTTTCCATCACAGTAGGCAAGTGTTGTGGCTGTGGTCATGGGGTGTGGACACCTCTTCCAGATGAGAACTTGTCGCGCTTCCCTTCCAGGCAGCAGAACAAGATGATGCAGTTGGTTATTGTACCAGCTGTTGAATCTAATAAAGCCACAAGGTTGCAGGTCTGGTTCCGGCAAGGTCATCTCAGCTTCTCTTCCCTGTGGGGGTAGATAAAATGAGTCCAGGACATACTTTGAAATGAGGATCTATATCTGTGTATTCTTACTGGTAATCTACTTTAGCAGACCCAGATACTGCTGGGTAGATCTGTCGGATGTAAGGCAAGAAGACATATGGTTTCAATCCGAGAAGGCAGTTATCCTCTGTCGTCCCTTTTGAAATTTAA
Source organism: Rhinophrynus dorsalis (assembly GCA_037306005.1). Classification (NCBI taxonomy): domain Eukaryota; kingdom Metazoa; phylum Chordata; class Amphibia; order Anura; family Rhinophrynidae; genus Rhinophrynus; species Rhinophrynus dorsalis. The sequence goes on from CM074721.1 coordinate 147,267,708, forward strand.
AGCTATTGAACAAGACCGGACTCTGATTCCAATCCCAGTGGGGCTTCCAGGAGGTACCCACTGTAGTTAGACCATTTTCTTTAGTCAGTATGTTAAAGACTTCCTAGAGTGCATCAGGCCCTGGAGCCCTGCATTAGCGGTCAGGGTTCTTTGTTTAGTCAGAGGGTGGTAAACCAGTTCCTCTGTCAAAAGAGCTTTGGGAGTTATGCCTTATTGCTCTTCAAGTTTTGGGGGCTTCAAGCTATTTGGATTTCAAGATTCTAAATGCCCTTGACAAGATTTTATTTTTCAAAGGGAATCCGCAAACCTTAGTTTTTAGGCAATTCCACTAGATGTATCTATAGTGACCATATACTTTAAAATACTTGTTACCTTTCCAGTTGGGAATCTGAAGCTTATACTGGAAGGTTTCTCTTCCAGTTCAGCAGCACCCAGAGTCATCTCCAGATGTTGGCAAGTGTGTCTAAAAACTTTTAAGGCTGAGCTTTATATCTGTTCCGTATTTGAATAACTAAAGGTTCAATAAGCAGACTTTAGAGCACTCTGTTCAGAATCTCAAATTTTAGTCATACCCAGGGCAAGTTGTATGGCACAGAGGATTCCTTTCTCATTCTATATAAAGAAGTCTTCTGTGATTTCATATAGCCTTCTACCTCAGTCGTGACCACAGAGGTCAGCATCACGGGTTGGGGAAGGGCACTTTGTAGAATGTCAGACCGAATAAATTGGTCTCCAGTGGAGTAGCGCTTGCTCTGACGTGCTAGAAACAAAGGTGGTAGCCAATGGTCTGAAGCATCTCAGAACCCAGCTGTATCTATCTATCTATCCTGGCCCACTCGTACAACACTGCAGCTGTTACACTCATACAATTAGAGAGAAGAGTCTGCATTGGGTCAGAATCTGAGCCATCATGTCCTCTCCCATTACGAGAAGACTAAATCTACAAGCAGTTTTCTGAACAGAATAGATCTGGACCAGTAGGGGTCTATAAATCTGAGGTAGATCTGATGGCTACCAGAAAATTAGCAATCCTCTCTGCTCTGGGGCAGAATGCCCCAGTCCAAACATGGACTTTCCTCTGGCCTACATTTTTTCCTCTTATTTTCATGATCCACTAGCCCTATTTGCTTGATCTCAGACAGGTTAAAAGATCACTTTCATCTTCCGCACTGGCCAGGAGAACGTGTAACGCTAACTTAGTCAAGTTGTCAGTGTATTATCCCATGTCCCTACCTCTGACAGGATCTGTGGTCTCGGGGACCTCTGTCCTGACTTCTTAGTCTGAGGGTTGAAGGTTGAGAGAGAGTTCTCTTGTATAAACTGTCAGAACAAGTAGTCTTGCTGTTTGTCTCTGGGAAGAGTTTTTATGTCAATTAGCTTCTGCACAATTGATAAGTTCTTAGGAACTGGGTCCCTAAAGACCCCTGGAATGGCTGAAGTCTGCTTCCATCAGATAGTCTAGATATATTTGACCAGGAAACCTGTGCAAATGGATGAACTGGGTTGACTGATTAGAATTATTCTTATTCCTTATATAGCACCAACTAATTCTGCAGCGCTGAACAATTGGGAATAGGCATACATAGGTAGTAAATATTACTCTAATATGGAGAACAGAAGGCCCTGATCTTTAGAGCTTACAGTCTAGAGGAAGGTAGGTTTGACATCGAAGGAGTAAGTTCTGTTGGTTATAGTACCGCCTGCCACATGAGCTGCCAGTAATTATGAATCCAGCCCTTGTATTAATAAGATTCCCAGATGAGTCTTCGATATAGATTTTAAGCGGATATCTAGTACTATTGTGTTCAGCCTTTGGACACCTACACCACCAAGGCTTTGACATTATAAACTTATTAACAGCTCCTTTTGCTAGGAAGGTGGGTGAGCTGCAGGCTTTATCCTGTAATCACTGTATTTGGTCATCCAGTAGACTAAGGTGGTTTTCAGGATGATACCCTCCTTTAAAGGGATGGTAATGTTTCATAATAAAAGCGACTCTAATAATCATAGTATTTGGACTTTGGAGAGTGTTATTTCAATTCTGTCAGTTATAGTTCAGGAGTAATTCAATGACAGTGTCCCCCTCCCACCCCTTTTACTGATGTCACACTGTTCAGCTGGAACAGAAGGGAGGTGCCCAGGTAGACTGCAGAGAGGGACAATCTTCAATTAAGATAAGGGAAAAACCTGAAAAGCTTGTCAAGGGGGGCAGGGATTTCATTGTTTTCGTAGGAATAAGTGTCCCCTTCTGTTATCTGTCTGGTCTTACAACCAGATTCACATCTGAGAAGAGATGGCTTACACTAGGTAAAAGGGACAGGAGGGGGAAACTTTGCTTGTGAATATCTCATAAACAGTAAAGGTTTGAGAGATAAGACTTATATCATTCTTCGTGTTTTTTTTAATGCCTACAAAATAAAATAAAGATAAAACGAAGTATTACTATCCCTTTAAGTTCATAGGGGAGTCTTCATTCTATCTTGAGTCAGGAACTTATCCATCTCTCCTTTTTTGGAACTAACTTTAGAAATACAGTTCCACAACCCTTATCTAGTGCTCTATCACTTGTCATTGGACAAACAGAGTAGTACACTAAATAGGCTCCTTATGTTTTAACCTCTTGGTACTTTTAGGGGTCCTCAGTCTAAACTGTCTATGGCTAGAAGTACCTCAGTTTATTGGAATTAACTGATTAGATTGCTCGCTCCACTTGGATCAATGTTCTTTCCAGAGGTCGCTGTCCATGTCTCTGGCAGGTATGTGTTCTACCTATCCAGAGGATGTGTGTAACACTGCCGACTGGTCATCCTTGTCAACATTCACCAGGACATTATACTATTAATGCCCAGGCCTCAGCAGAAGCCAGGTTCGTGCGACAAGTCCTTCATGGGTCATCCCTGACTAAACTGGTAGGAGAATTCCTGTTTATCCATCTCTATAAGACTTATTAGTACTTGGGATATTTCCCCTCCCTCTTTGTGTTTACACTGCTTTGATATAACCCATTGTACAGAGCCAGGGATAGGACACAGAAGAAATATGAAATTTACTTACCAATATCTCCTTTTCTTCTGTGTCCTTCCACTGCTCACCCTACCCTTGTAGCTATTATATTTTTCACCTCGGACAAAAGTAAGACTGTCTGCTGTGGAGAGGGGCTTTCTTGTATTGTTTTTGGTATGTGTTTTTTTATTGGTCCTACCCCAGCAAGTGGGTGGAGAAAATACCCATTGTACAGAGCTGTGGAAGAACACAAAAGAAAGGGGGAGATCGGTAAGTTAAAAAAAAAAAAAATTACATTTAAACAAAACCTCTCCCAGCACTGGAAGTACCCTTGCTTTATTCTGGACGATAAACCCTGCAACATGAGTAAAATGTTACTATCCCTTTAAAGTAGTCAGATGTGAGGTAGGCTTGTTAAGGCCTCAGCTAGAATATAGAGTACAGTTCTTAGACATTATTGAACTGAACAAAGTGTAATGTATGCAGCAAAACTAATGCAAAAATTTGAGGTTCAGAGTTGGACTTGGGGCGGAGCTAAGAATGTGGTCATTCATTAACCCCTTAATGACACAGTCTGGGGGAAGAGACTTTCCCTTAAGGACCGCTTTGTTCTTTTATTGCCTCGGCACACACTACTGACGTACCAGTGCACCGAACAGCAGTCTTGAGACCGCTCTGGTCTTGTAACGGTACATTTCAGACTCCCATGGAAATGCTGTAAGCACGAAAATGTCCCAGGACACTGCCCTGTCCTTCGTGAAATATGAAACTGACAGTCTTGACACGTCACCAGTAGTTAGAGAGAGTAATACTTCATAATAAAAGCAGCTCTAATTAAAGGGATAGTAATACTTCGTTTTAACTTTATTTTATTTTGTAGGCATTAAAAAAACATGAAGAATGATATAAGTCTTATCTCTCAAACCTTTATGGTTTAAGAGTTATTCACAAGCAAAGTTCCCCTCCCGCCCCTTTTTCCTAGTGTAAGCCATCTCTTCTCAGATGTGAGTCTGGTTGTATGACAGGACAGATAACAGAAGGGGACAATTTTCTTTGTTTGAAAACAATGAAAGCCCTTCCCCCCCACCCTTGACAAGTTTTTCAGCTTTTTCCCTCATCTTAATGGAAGATTGTCCCTCTCTGCAGTCTACCTGGGCATCTCACTTCTGATCTGGTTGAACGGGGGGGATGCTTTGTTTGTGAACCATAAAGGTTTCAGAGATAAGACTTATATCATTCTTCATGTTTTTTTAATGCCTACAAAATAAAATAAAGTTAAAATGAAGTATTACTATCCCTTTAATCATCATAGTATTTTGACCTTGGAGAGAGATTTCAATTCTGTTAGAGTTGTAGTTCAAGAGTAATTCAATGACAAAGTATCCCCCTCCCACCCCTTTACTGATGTAACCCTGCTCAGCCAGAGCAGAAGGGATGTGCCCAGGTAGATTGCAGAGTGGGACAATCTTCAATTAAGATAAGGGAAAAACATGAAAAACTTGTCAAGGGGGGCAGGTCTTTCATTGTTCTCATAGGAAGACTATCCCGTGCTGTTATCTGTCTGGTCTATAGACTGCATTCCACATCTGAGAAGAGATGCCTTACACTAGGTAAAAGGGGAGGGAGGGGAAACTTTGCTTATGAATAGCTCTCAAACCATAAAGGTTTGAGAGATGAGACTTGTATTCATGTTTGTTTGTTTTTTTAATGCATACAAAATAAAATGATAAAACGAAGTATTACTATCCCTTTAAGGGTTTACAATTATAGGAAAGGCATTTAGACTATAACAAAGGCAGGGTGTTTTTTTTACAGTTAGGGGTAGTAAAGCTGTGGAATTTTGTCTTTGGATGCTGTGCTTGCAGGGTACTGTAAATGGTTTCTAAAATTCATTGTGTGATATTTATAAATTTTATTTTGTCGTCCAATACAGGTTACTGGTAACTCTGGGAGGCATCCGCCCCTTTAAGTAGGCAGGAACATTCTCTAAATGTATGCAGGGGGTGGAACCTCCCTTACCTCCCAGGCTGCAGCCCAGCCAGCTATCTCCAGAATTTTGTTCCTTTGGTGCGACACCACCAGGTGGAGAACATTCGTCTTTAGTTTTAGTTTCTTTTTTATTTTTCTGTCAGATATGGAATACCACCATTAGGCGGATTACCATGACTTACAAATGCCCTCCAATGTGGCTAGCTCAATATCCAGGGGCTTTTTGGTGGACCTTAAGCCCTGAGGCGGAAAATCTTGGTTACAAGTGCTTCCCCAGGGATTACCCACTGAGGAAATTTCTTGCTGCATGCTAATATGAAGGCAGAACTTATGCAGGAAAGGTGAGCTACCCTTTGAGTACTGCAGGTCCACTTGTCCCACAGTGCCCCTTTGCTAGGCTTGTATTTGGGAGTTCTCATTGCACACTCCTGCACTCATTGGGTATATATGTGTGTATGTCGGGTTTTTGGAGCAGGTTTATGTGGTAACTTAACCCTTTATGTGGTGGCTTGACGTTTTGGGGGGTTTTCTAACACTTTCCTTACTGGGTTACTGTTTTCTCAGTATGCACATGTGTTCCCTGTATATCTTTCATGTTTTTAACTTGTAGTTTAACTTTTGTTAAAATTGTGTACTGCGCCTTTAAGGCTCACTTTACTGCTTAGACGCCATTGCTCCATTTACTTTCTGTGCGTCAACACTGTTTGGGACGTGTATCTGCAACAGCTTCACACAGCAACTTCAGAGTGGGCTCATTTTAATTGTCTACCCTTGCTCTATCATCCGGTTTATAGTTCAAGTGTGTTGACGGGGCTTCGGGCACTGTCTTGGGGTATTTTTTTGGGAAAAACTACATTTCCCATGAGCTCTTGATTCACGCCCGATTTCTGATTGGCTCCCATCGCCACAGCCATTTTGGGAACTTTTCTCAGTGAGTATCTTACACAGGGCTTGGACTCCTTTTCTCCTCTGCAGATTAACCCTTCGCCTGCCAGATAAGGCTATATTTGGCGTTTCTGGGGTGAAATATTAATCTTACATACTACAATTGGGTGACTTACTGTACAGTTGGTTATTTTGACACTGTGTGAATGTCTATACCACTGGAGCTTGGGGCTAGACCTAAGACTAAGTAGGCTGGGGTATTAGTATCCTCCATTGTGCATTGCTTCTCCTGTCACGCAGTGCTACCTAGAGTGTTCTCTGGTCATCTATGCCCAGCATGTTCTGAGGTTCCTGACAGCAACACAGGGACTTCCAGCCATACTATTGAGCCAACTTGGGTACAAGAGTTTAAAGCTGCGACTAGGGACCTTAGGGCCACTTTACAGCTCTTTCCATCCCAGATAATGGGGCACTTCAATTATGGCAGGCCCCCTCTACTATCAGATCCTCCCTGTCTCAACCACAGGGCACACCTGATGTGTCAGATTCTTCTGAGGAAGAATTGTTGCAAGATTCGGTTGTTGAGGTTGGTACTATTTTGGAATATTCCAGGTCTCTTGGGGACCCATTTGAAGCTGATCCTGAAACCTCTACTGAGGGCCTGATCAGGGCTGTATTAACAATACTCTAGATTCCCTTCTGTCAGGAGGTCCCTTCTGATCCCTCTGATGTTTTCAGGAGCTTGCTAAGTCCCTTACTTATTTTCCTCCTAACCCCACTCTTGACCGTTTGGGTTCTGATGCGTGGTAAAACCCGGACAAGTCTGCTGCTGTGTCCAGGAAATTTGCTAAGCTTTATCTGAAGCTGAGCTGGCTAAATGGGTTCATCCTCCTAAGGTGGGTGCCCCCAATTCTAGACCATCTAAATCCACTAGGCTAAGCGCCCAGTGTTTGCTGTTGCGAGGGTTAACCGGGCTATTGCATTCTGAACTGATCAACTCACTACAGCTGTCTATTAAGATGCTCCTACTTCGGATAAATTGCATCTTCTTGCCAATATCTCTGAAGCGCGACACTGTCTCTGCTGCTGCCTTTTGATTATGACAAGGGCTTCTAGTACTTCTGTGGTGGCCAGGCATGCGCTTTGGCTCAAGAATTGGTCTGCTGACACTGCTTCTAAGAGTCTTACTTTCTCTGCCTTTTCAGGGTACTTCCTTGTTTGGGCCTAATATTAAGGAACTGATTAGCGAGGCCACTGGGGGTAAGAGTACACTTCTACCCTTGGTCTTTAAGACGAAGTTACCGTTTACACGTGAACGATGCTTTTATTCCTTTCAGTCTGTGACGCGTTCAACGAACCAGGCGGTTCAATCAGCTCCGCGTCCCTCCTCCAAGCCCAAGCAGCTATGAAAGCACAAGGCTGCTTCCAAGCCTAAGCCCCCCAGGACTGCTTCGGCATAACTCGCTGAGGGAGTATTCTGTATCGGACCTGTGGGTTTTTATAGGTGGTGACAGAGGGAATACAAGATCCCTTTTCTTTTCTCTTCCTCCTTTTCGCCTTCATCTTTCTCATTCTCCTCAGGACGTTGAGAAATGCTGTCTGTTGGATGGCGCTGTTCAGGCTCTTCTGGAGTAATATGTCCTGGAGCCGGTGACTCCTTCGGACAGGGGTTCAGGATTTTACTCGAACCACTTTTTGGTGACAAAAAAAAAAAAAAAAAAAAACTGCTGATGCCTCCCTATTTTGGATCTGACAGATCTAAACTCCTTTGTGATCAGGACTCTCTATCGTCAGGAGTCTCTGCGCACAGTAATCACTGCACTGTCTCCAGGGGAGTTCTTGGCTTCTCTGGATCCTCAGGATGCATATATGAGTATCGCACTTCATCAGGAGAGCAGGCGGTTCTTGCGGTTTGCCTGCGACGGGGGGTCATTTTCAGTTCAGCTCTTCCATTGGTCTGACGACGACCCCTCCGGTTTTCCAACGAGTTCTGGGGACCTTGATATATCCATTCTCTATCGTGACTGCATCAGAATGACTCCCTATATTGACTACTTGCTTTTGACAGCCTCCTCTGTGGACCTTCTTCATTAGCAGATTCAGACCTGCATTCAAGTCCTCACCCATCACGGTTGGATTGTCAACTTGGACGAGTTAGATCTTGTCCCATCCCAGCAACTGATCTTCCTGGGTCTTCTGTTCGATACTCAGAGGAGCATGATGTTTCTACTGGACGAGGTAGCTCATCAAATTGCCCACAGGGTATTGGCAATTCTATTACCCAAATCTAAATTGGAACGTTGTCCAGTAATTCTGATTGCTCCGGATTTGCTTCGTCAATCCTGGTATCTGGAGCTTTTGGCCCTATCTGTGGTGGAGCCATTTTAGCTCCCCTCTCGTCCATATCTTCTACAGGGTTATCTGTGGAAGGAAGACGTTCATCGGCTCAAATTTAAGGAAGAAAGGGTGTCTACTATGCTTAGTGCCCAAGATCTATCACCATGTCTGGTCGACATTTGTGTGTTGACATGAATTCTATCTCAGGGACTCAGTCTGAGTTCTCTTAAGGTTCAGACTTTGGCACTTTCTGTCTCTTTCCAGAAACTCATTGCTATTCTTCCTGATGTCAGGATTTTCTTCCAGGGTGTTGCTCATGTGCGTCCTGCCTTTCGGAGCCCTATTCCTCAGTGGGACCTTGATTTGGTCTTGGGAGTTCTCTACCATCCTCCCTTTGAGTCTTTGGCTACTATTTCTCTACGTCTCTTGACTTGGGAAATGGCCTTTCTTTTGGCTGTTGTCTGTTCGCCAGGTTGCGGAGTTGCAAGCTCTATCCTGTAAACCACCTTATCTGGTGTTTCATAAGGATGAGGCAGTGCTTCGCACCTCTACGGAGTTCTTGCCTAAGGCGGTCTCCTAGTTTCACATCAATCAGGAGATTGTGGTGCTCTCTTCCTGCCCTAATCCCTCCTCTTGACAAGGAGAGAGCTCTCCACTTGTTTGTGGTGCATTGTCCCAAGTTTTATGTACATCGCACCGTATCTGTCAGGAAGTAAGACTCTGCTCGTCATTCCAGAGGGTCCTAGGGCAGGAAGACCTGCATCCAAAGTGACTATTGCATCCTGGATCAAGTCCACTGTTCGTAGATTCTACGAGTTGAGGAATGAGCATGTTCCCTTTCGGGTCACAGCTCATTCTACCAGGTCCATTGGGACCTCTTGGACCTATAAGAATCGGGCTTCTGCCGATCAGTTATGCAGGGCGGCCACTTGGTTCTCTGCACACCTTTTCGACACACCACCGTATTGATGTGCTGGCTTCGGCTGATGCCAGCTTTGGGGGGGGGGGGAGGTCCTGGAGGCAGTGTTGCCAGTCTAGGATCTTATGTTGGTGCTTCCTTTACTGTTGAGCCCTGTTGGCTCTAGTTCCGTGTGCTGTGTCAGATTTCCTGGGGTGTTTTAACCCGTTTGGTGTCCGTTGACACTTCAGTTTTGTTGGGCTCTCTGACTGGTTGGTTCATAGAGATTCTGGCGACTTTGGGGGCCTTGCGCCTGGTCCTTGCCTTCTTCCCACCTCTGGGAAACTCGATGGTTGGACATCCCAGAGTTACCAGTAGCCTGTATTGGACGACAGAGAAAAGAGGATTTTAGTCTTACCAGTTAAATCCTTTTCTCTTAATCCATACAGGTTACTGGTCTCCCACCCTGTCAAGGGACCATGCTTGGCTCTCCTGTGGCAGTATGTGGGAGACCTACGGGGCATGCTCACAGGAGTAGTCTTCCCTTCTACGATCTAGTCAGTAGTTACTGTCTCAAACAATTCTGGAGATAGCTGGCTGGGCTGCAGCCTTGGAGGGAAGGGAGGCTCCACCCCCTGCATACATTTAGAGAATGTTCCTGTTTACTTAAAGGGGTGGATGCCTCCCAGAGTTACCAGTAACCTGTATGGACTAAGAAAAGGATTTAACAGGTAAGACTAAAATCCTCTTCTCTGCTTTATCAGCGGTTACTGTGTTCCAAGAGCTTAGAAACAAAAGGCAGGAGAGAAACAGATGGCTAGAGAGGGTGTAGTACACTCTGGATTTGTTCTTGAGTATCAGTGTTCCTATGGCATGTTGAAGTTGTCGTGGAAAAGTAGCTAAGGCAGAGGAGTTTAAAAAAAAGAAAAATACAAGTATCGGCATTGGTTAGATTGGATGAGGATCAAATGTTCATGTAGCGGAGGGAGAGAAGGATTGCAGGTTAGTAAATTCCTCCTTTGTGACTCACTTCATGAGTACAGCATGGCAGACTGGGAATGTTAGGAGACTGGAGAATGGGAGAACTTACTGATAAATCCTTGGCTTATTAAGGAATGCCTATAGAAAACTTTTTGTGTGAGGATGCCCTGCAGTTGGCAGATCTGTTTTTAATGCTATTCCCTTCCTGACGCTGCTAGATGCTACCTTTTGGTTTTCTAGGAAATGGGAGGAGGTCCCTGCATCACTCAAAAATAAATGGATTTAGCTGTATGTTTTTGTTTTTAAACAGATATTGTTCCTTAACCAGGGCATTTCCACCCTCTATCCCTTTTTTTGATGAGGTCTTGTTGCAGTGGGCTTCTCCACCTGCAGCTGATTCCCCCATATATCTCGCAATGCTAAAAACCTCTTTGGCACATGCAAAGTATCAGGCTGATAATTTGGTTACATTCCTATTGAATGTGAATAATGCAGGCTCTTGGGCCACCTTACCACTAACCTCTACTGCTTTAGACAGTGGAGCTATGTGTATCTGGGGTTAATAACTGGCCATCCAAAGGGATGTTTCCAAAGATGAATTGTTGGTTATGCTGGCTAATCTGGTCCAATGCATCTTAAGTGACTCTTGATACCGCTAGTACCGCTGCCTTTTCTGTTGTCATGCTTTGGTCAGCCAAACAAATCTTGACCTTCAGTCTTCCAAAAAGTCTGTTGCTCTGCTGGGAAACAACTTTTCTCTTGCGTCCAGTATGGAATGCAGGTAAAGTGGGTTGAGTCCCTCCTCCTGGAGGCCAGGGCATATCACAAAAGACTGGGTCCTTAGGGAGGAGACTTATCTTCCTCCAGCACCACCCTGCTTTTTCCCCAGAATAAATGTGTACTACAAAGCAGTTGGTGGTGCAGTGGCTATCTTGTTTTTGTTTAGATATGGAACTGTACAGTCCCCCGTTAGGCTGGTTACAATCACTGGACTTCTCTGGAATTGGATTGCCAAGTTCACAGGTGCTTTGTGAACCCTTTTTGCACTGTGGAGGGTGGCTTTATGAGGTGTTTCCCTCATGGCCAAGTCTCTTGTGATTCTGCCCACTTTGATGATGATGATGTCCCCGAAGACAGAAGATTGGTAAGTAACCCTTTGAGTGCCTTGCTCCACTGTCTGTTACCTCTCTATAGATGCTGATGTTGAGCCTACATCATCATTGGCACTCATTATGGTCATTTTTTTCTCTACAGTTGGGTAGTACAGATTGCTGCAGTTTGCTGTTCTTTACTGTATTAACACTTTTACTACTGTGATGCCAACTGATGTGTTGGGTTCTTTGGGATATTATTCCTGCCCACCTACTGCTTTGATTTTTCATAACTCTGGTAGGTTTTTTGTGATTAAAGGAAATTCCAAATGAGTGAGGTGTAGTTGGTCTAGAAAAATGTTCCAGAGGCATCAGTCGAAAAACATCACAGCATACTTAATACTTAAATACTTAAGTATTTCTAATCCCTATAGCAAAGTGCTACTTAAAAAAACATATTCTCTCCCCCGCTTCTAAAGTTGCCTTCTCCCTCCCCCGCAGTCAGCATTCTAGCTGACTGAAAGGAAGAGTCGTCTGACTTTCAGGTGGCTCTCCAGCACAGCCAGATTGCGTTACTAAAGAAAACTTTCACTGAAATGGTCTTCTACGTGTGCTTGGCTTGTTTTTTGGTTTGTTTTTTGTGTTAGGTAACGTGATTGTGGCTCTGCTGCAGAGCTGCCTGATGATCTGACTGGATTTCCCGGAGTCAGCTAGAAATGCGGACTATGGGGAAGGGCGAGGGAGAGGGCAACTTTAGAAGCGTTTGAGAGATGACACTGGGGGCAATACTTACTTTATTTAAAAAAAAAAATAAAAAAAAAAAAAATACTTTGCTATAGGGATTAGTAATACTTAAAGGGATAGTAATACTTCGTTTTATCTTTGTTTTATTTTGTAGGCTTCTCTCTCAAACCTTTATGGTTTAAGAGATATTCACAAACAAAGTATCCCCCCCCCCTGTTCAACCAGATCAGAAGGGAGATGCCCAGGTAGACTGCAGAGAGGGACAATCTTCAATTAAGATAAGGGAAAAAGCTGAAAAACTTGTCAAGGAGGGGGGGGGCTTTCATTGTTTTCATACAAAGAAGAATGTCCCCTTCTGTTATCTGTCTGGTCTTACAACCAGATTCACATCTGAGAAGAGATGGCTTACACTAGGAAAAAGGGACGGGAGGGGAAACTTTGCTTGTGAATATCTCTTAAATATCTCATAAAGGTTTGAGAGATAAGACTTATATCGTTCTTCATGTTTTTTTTCATACCTATAAAATAAAGATAAAACAAAGTATTACTATCCCTTTAAGTATTACTATCCCTTTATTACAGGGAGGTAATTTTAAGCATGCATGAGGGGCATAAGACTATTCTGACCATAAGAAAAGAACAAGGACCATGTAAGGTTTGATGACAGAAATGGAAAGACTGTATTGGCCAAATGGTTACCTGCAGACAAATTCTATTAATGGTCACTACAGATCCAATACGAATTTATTTCCTGTCCGTTAATTGGAATATGATTGTAGGATGCAACAAAAATCTTCTGTCGTCCAATATGACATACAGGTGCTATAGGGAGGCGACAGATCCTCCCTGTGGGCCTCATCAGGCTATCCCACTAGGCCTACCCCAGACAGACTTGTTCCACAGACCTGTGCACCAGCTGAGAAACTAAGACTAAGCAGAGAGGTTTTTTCCTTTAGATATGGGGTGTCCATATTCCCTCATTAGGTGGATTATTGTTCCTGGCTTCCCTGAAAGATTTCCAGCTGACAGGTGCAATTGTGGACCCTTGCAGTCCTCTGGCAAGAATCATGCAAACTATGTTTCTCTCCCCTGAAGGGGTCTCTCTGGGGCTTTCCTTGGTAATCTGGAGAAGTAACGTAAAAGGTGAGTAACACTTCTGAGTGCCAAGGTCCACTTGTCCCACTTCCTCTCCATACAGGAGTTTTCTTGGAGTCTAGAACTCCTGCACTTATGTTGGATATCTTATTTAGTTTGATCCCTTTGTGTTTGGAGGGCTGCATTTTTGTATTTTAACCCCTTCGCTGCTAGTATGTCTGGGTTTAGGGGTTTATTTTAGCTTTTCCCTCTACCATTCATAGTTTTTATTTATCCCTACATGCTCCCTTGAGCTTTTGGGCACTTGTATTAAAATTTGAAAAATTTTAATTTTGAGTTCTGTGCTGCACTTGAGCCATTGACTTCTATGGGACAGACTGCTTTGGAACATATTTTTCCAACAGTATCACTGAGTTGAGATAGGGCTCATTCTTCTTGTCTCTCATTATCAGGTCCACATCCCCAGTGTCTTGGGGGCCCTGCAAGTTTGGGATCAAGCATGCCAAGTATCTGCATATATACGACAAATGTCTGTTTCGCTGGTTTTCATCTGATTGGAGCCGATTTTGGACATTTTCTTTCTCTTTGCTGGAGTATACTACGGGGAGGCTTGTCTCTCCTTGCTCTCTCAGGTTAACCATTCGCTTGCTAGAGAAGTACTTTCTTGGGCATTCTGAGGCGATGGTTTTTTAATCTGGGTCAAAGTATTTGTGTTTCTCCTACTGTTCAGACGCTTATCCTGTTAAGCTGTCAGATCGAAAGGGAGTTGGGGCTAGTCTTAAGGCTAAGGACTCGAGGGTGTCTGACCTTCTCTCCCCTCCTTGCTTACTGTTCCACATGCCAAATGGGGCTCCCTAGAGAATACTCAGGACATTTGTGGCCCTTAAAACTCCTGGGCCCTACAGCCTTGAATAAGAGCCACTCTGGGTCAAGAACTTGGTCCTCTATGGCGCACTTGCCACTTTCCCTCCAGGGGGTCCTCCAATTTTGGAAATGCCCCCACTCAGTTCAGGTTTGTGGCCCCTGGCATTCCTGACCTTACTGAAACCACTAAGGGTTCCTTTGAGGCTGGTAACTAGGAAGGGGAGTGTGAGGAAGGGCTCTCTTCATATGCTTATGGTGACCCCTTTGAAGACCCAGCCCACTCAGCTGAGGGTCTCATTAAGGTGGTATTGATGACACTACAGGTCAGCACTATCCCTGATGAGGGTCAGACTTCTGATGTCTTTCAGAAGTGCAAGAAATCCTTCAGTGTTTCCACCCAATCACACTCTGGATCAGGTGCCTTTCTCTTTCAAAGATTTTCCAAGCTGTACCCCTTTTCAGAAGCAGCTTTGGCTCGGTGGGCTACACCTCATGTTGATCCCCCTATTTCTAGGCTTTCTAAGTTTACAGCTCTGCCCTTGGCTGACACCGTGGCATTAAAGAATATGACTGGAGACTTTCCTGAAGTTTAACTTTGCTTCCATTGATGCTTCCCTGAGGGCCTACCTTGGCCTCTTTAGGTCTCGAGCTGTTGCTATCAGTAAAGGTGCCCCAAAAGAGGACATTTTAGCCCTCTTGGCCAACATGTCTGAGGCTCAGACATACGTTACTGACGCTCTTTGATTTCCAACTCGCAGCTAAGGTGTCTGCGTTCTCTGTTGCTGCCAGGCGCATTTTGTGGCTTAAGATTTGGTCTGCAGACCTGTTATATAAGAAGTCACTGACTTTCCTCATTTCAGGGCAAGGCTTTCTTTGGGCCAGAACTGAAACAGATCATAAGTGAGGCCACTGGAGCAAGAGCACTTATCTCAGGGCTCTAAGCGCCCTAACCTGGCGAGAAAACGACAACACCTTTTTCTTCCCTGTCATAGAGAAGCACAAAGACCGAATTGGAGCATGTCTCAGGCCGGCCCCCAGAGCCTGACCACCAAGCCCAGACAGCAGTGGCACTCGAAGCACGGCACTTCAAAGCTGAAGTCTGGTAAGTCTGCCTCAGCTTGGGTAGCAGAATCCTGGTCCACAGCTCCCTGTGGGTGGTTGCCTGTGTTATTTTGCAGATGCTTGGGCAGCTTGTGTTGCTGGTCTCTGAAGGGTACAGTATTCCCTTCGTCCCTACATATTCTTCCAGTCCAGAACTCCTCTGAGCCTAGAAAATGTGTCTTTTCAACAAAGCCATTCAAGTTCTCTTGACAAGGGAGTCTTGATTCCAATTCCTCGATTGTTTTTGAGACCTCTTCATGGTGGCCAAGAGGGATGGCAGCAGTCTTGTTTTGGACCTCAAAGACTTCAGTTCCTTTGTGGAGACTGCTCACTTCAAGTGTTTGCACACTCATTGCAGCTGATTCCAAGAGAATTTTTGGCATCTCTGGATCTGCATGTTTCTTAGGTACTTTGGGCTGTACTGATGAATCGGGGCATGCAAGATTTGCTTGCTACTTGGGGCACTTCCAGTTCGCCACTTCCTGGACCAGATTTTCCTCCACCATGCATGGATTTGGAATATAGAGAAATCTGCTCCAGCTCCTTCTCAGGTCCTCTATTTCATTGGTCTCAAGTTTGCTACTTCGTTAGGGAAAGTCTTCCTGGATGAGAATTCTATTGAACAGATCATGCGTCTAGTATCCCGAGGTCTGGAGTGGCCCTCCACTCTGAACATTTTTGACTTTGACAGGCCGCATGGTGTCTGCCATAGAAGCAGTCTCTTACGCCATGGCTCAGACCAGTGAGCTTCAGAGGTTCGCTTTCCTTGCTTGGCATGGGAATTTTGATCTGTGTCTCTCTTCAGAGGTCAGGCAGGACCTGCTATGGTGGCTGTACAGGTCTGACTCTTGTGACGACTGGGGGAGCGGTCCTAGGTCACCTGGGGATTCAGGGCACATGGACTGTAGAGGAGACTATTCAGTCTATCTACATTTTGGAGCTCTGGTGGATTTGGCACACTCTGGTTTACTGGTCCTCTCCACTAAGGGGTTGTCTGTTTCCAGTCGGACATCGCCTTGGCTGTGGCTAACCTCAACAAGAAAGGAGGCACAAGAAGTGCTCCTGCTTGGGCAGAGGTCAAGTTAATCTTAGTCTTGGCAGAAGACAATGTTCCGGCCATTTCCACCATGCATAGACAATGTCCTGGCGCATAATCTTTGCTGCAAAAGGGTAGACCCAGGGAAGTGGGAGCTCCATCCAGATGTTTTCGACCTGTTGGTGCAGAGGTGTGGTCTTCCTCAGAGCTGATGGCCACCAGATACAACCGGAAAGTTCAGCTTTTCTGTTCCCATTGGACGCCCTGGCGAACCCCTGGCATTTTCAGCTGGCTTGCATATTCTCTCCGATTCCTCTCATCCCCAGGGTTCTGCCCAGATTTGGATGGAAGGTCTGTTGGTCACTTTTGATTGTCGTCTATTGGACCAGGAAGCCATGGTTCCCAGAACTAGTGGCGCGCTCAATTAGGGATCAGCTTCCACTGCCACTCAGACCAGACCTCCTCCTTCAGGGTTATCTCTGGAAGGAGGATGTGGAGCGTCTGGCTTTGACAGCATGATTGTTGAAGCCTCCATCCTAAGGAGGAAAGTATTTTCCCCTGAGGTGGTCTCCACCGTGATCCAGTCTAGGAAACTGTTTTTTCCAAAGCCTCAAGGGTTTAGTCCACTTTCATTTTTGGTGGTGTTAGGGATCTGTCTTCACAAGAGTCTGATTGCCCGGTAATCCTGTCTTTTACAGGATGGTGTGAACAAAGGGCTTAGTCTTGGCTCTTTGATGGTTCAGACCAGCTCTGTTTTTTTCAGATGCTCATTGCCATCTTGCCGGACGTCAAGGTCTTCTTTCAGGGTGTCGCTCATGCCTTCCCTGCCTATAAGGCTCCCATTCCTCAGTGGAACCTTAATCTGGATTTGGGGGTCTTACAGCAGCCTCCCTTTGAGTCTTTGTCCACCATTCCTATACACATTCTGAGATGGAAGATGGGCTTTTTTCTGGCTGCTTCTGTCCTACTGAATTAAAGGCTTTGCATGGCTTACAAACTCTGAAAGAAACCTGTTCCTTTCTGCATTACAGCACTCTCAACCAGGTCTGATGGGGCTTCCTAGGCCTACAAAAATCAGGCCTCTGCTGAACAGCTGTGCAGGGCAGCCACTTAGTGTTTGGCAAAGGTGTGCACAGAAGACCAACATGTTCTGGCTACGGCTGAAGTCAGCTTTGGCAGGAAGGTGATGGAGGCAGCTCTGTCTGACTTTCACTCATGTGCTTTACCCTGTTGTCTATACTTGTGCTGTTTTGTTCTGCAGTGTTCGTTGACATTTTGTTTGGGCTCTAACGTGTCCTAGATGGTCCATGGTGTCCTTTCCTTATCTTCCCACTCTGGGAGCTCAATGTTGGTATATCCCCATGGTCCCTGTATGTCATATTTGATGACAGAGAAAAGAGGATTTTAATCTTACCTGTTTAATCCTTTTCTTAGTCCATATGACATACAGGTCTCCCACCCTGTTGTCCTATTTTGTAGGCTTGTCACAAGTCAATCAGGGGCAGGGCTAGCGGGATAGCCTCATAAGGAGGAAGGGGGAGGCTTCACCCACAACTTTGAATAATTGTTCCAACCTACAGGGAGGAACAGTCGTGTCCCCATGATACCTGGTATGTCATATGGACTAAGAGAAAAGGATTTAACGGTAAGACTAAAATCCTCTCTCCCACTGAAGTAGTATTAGGAAATCTTCAGGAGGAGTTTGTGGTCCTTGTGACATGTCTGCCTCCAAGGACACAATATCCAATACGAAGTTATAGTAGCTTTGGAGAACCAATCCACAGAATTGTCTGATCTTGTTTTCTGCACATATTGAGATGAGAAGCTGTTTTGGGCATGAGCAAAGTTAAGATCTTGCTTGCTTTGACACATCAATTACATAGTCAACATTTTTATATAATGTTGCATTAAAGTTCATAACCCCTTTTAATTTTAAGCATGTAGAAAATTCTGTGACTGAGAAACTACATTTGTTGGCTTTTGGATAACAAACTGACTTGTGTAAAATTACATTAATTGTTTAGTCAGAGGATTATATATATTTTTTTTGTAGCTGCTGGTGCTCAAACAAGTTATAGTAGCCCCGGAACTCAGGCTTTAAGTGGAAGCTATGGAACAGGGTATGGAAGTCAAGCCAGCTTAAGTGGTTATGGTAAGTGTCTTAACATTGTTTATACATGTTTCCCCAGTAATCCTTTCCAGGAAAGTGGTGGTGGGGGGATTCTACCCCGGATTTGAAAACCTGTTACAGAGCACATCTTGATGAGGTCCTTCTAAACAAAGGAAATCTTTAGTGGTATAAGTATTGTCACATTTTAATAAAACTGAATCTTGTAGCCATTAAAAAAAAAAACTAAGCTAAATGCCCCCAGTCCTATCTCTCATACCTTTTGATTTGGGACATAACAGCAAAAGTTTCCCTTTCCCTGACATCAGCGCTCTAGCTGGCTGCAGGGGAATCTTGAGACTGTCGGAGGCTCTCCAGCAGAGCCGAGCTCGAGAGACTTACTTTACTGGAACAGTCTACAAAGTGTGTTTGGTTTTCAAGCACACTTTGTAGACTGTTCCAGTGAACTAACTTTCTCTCTGCTCTGCTGATGGTCCTGTGATACATCCACTTTATCTGTTTCAGCTCTGGCTCTTGTTCTTGTGTGCTGTTATGTTCAGTGTCCGTTGCCACTTTTAGTTTGGACTGTACAGTGTCTTGGTTAGCCCCTGGGAACTTTATCATGGGAAACTGGTGCTTGGTCCTTTCCTTCTCTTCCCACCCATGGCAGCTCAATGTTGGTACATCCCCATGGTATCTGTAAGCTATATTGGACAACAGAGAAAAGAGGATTAATCTTGCCTATTAAATCATTCTTAGTCCATATGGCTTACAGGTCTCAAATCACTCTGGAGAAGGGAGTGGCTAGGTAGCCAGCTAGGAGGAGGGGGAGGCTCCACCCTGCACTTCTTGAAGAATTGTTCCAGCCTACTAGAAGGAGCTGTCTCCTCCCCCCATGGTACCTGTAAGCTATATGGACTAAGAGAAAAGGATTTAACTGGTAAAACTAAAATCCTCTCTTGTGGTTTAAGATTTGGTTTGCAGATCGAACTTCCAAATACTGACTGGCTTCCTCCTCCCTCCTGTTTCCAGGCGCAGAGTTGTTAAAGGACCCGGTGGCTAAAAGGCTGAATTCTCTTCAAGGCCGCTTTCGCAGCCACCAGAGCAGCACTGAGATCTATTTTATGCCTTTGCCTGGGTCAACGGCAAAAGTCATTTGGGATAAACAACTCTGTGTGCAGGTGTTGCCAAATAGAATATCTATCGTCCAATACAGGTTACTGGTAACTTTGAGTAGGGCGATCCACCCCTTTAAGTAGGCAGGAACAATTCTAGAATTGATTGCAGGGGATGGAGCCTACCTTCCCTCCTTGGCTGCAGCTAGCCAACCAGCTCCAGAAAGATTTCTTCCTTTTATGAAGACACAGGCAAGAGAACAGTTCTGCTATAGTTTTAGAAATGTTTTATTTTTCTGTTAGAAATGGATTACCACCATTAGGCAGATTACCATAACTGCCAATGCCCTTAGATGTGGCTAGCTCAGTATCCAGGTGCTTTTTGTGGACCTGAAGCCCTGGGGGGGGGGGGATCTTGGGTACAAGTTCTTTCCTCAGGAGTTGCCCACCGAGACTTCTGCTTGATACATGTTAATCTGAAGACAGAAGATCTGCAGGAAACGTGAGCAACTCTGACTGCTGCAGGTCCACATGTCCCACAGGGGCTTTTCCTTTGGAGTTCTTATTACATACTCTTGCACTCATTGAGTCTATATGTATGGTGTGTTTTGGAGCAGGTTTATATGGTAACTTAACTCGTTAGCTGCTGGCTTGCATCCTTTTTTTTGGGGGGGGGGGTTGGGGTTATTGTCACTTTCCCTACTGTGTTCAGTGGTTTGTTTTTTTTGGGTCTTCTAACTTGTTCTAGTGAGGTCTCATGTAATTTTATTTCACAGTTTTAACTGACAAAATTTGAGCTCCGAGCTCTTTACTGCATAGACGCCATTGCTCCATTCACTTCTATGGGACTGCACAGTTTGGGACATAGCTCTGTAACTGCTCAACGTAGTTATTTCAGAGGGCTCATTTTAATTGTCTGAGCTTGCTCTATCATCCAGTTACCATTGCAAGTGTGTTGGGGGGCTCAGGGGGCTTCGGGCACTGTTGGGGTACTTATTCTGGGAAAACTACATTTCCCATGAACTCTTGCTTCATGCTCGTTTCTGATTGGCTTCTGCCGTGGCAGCCATTTTGTGCTTTTTCTAGAACGAGTATCCTACTTAGGGCTTGGATTCTCCTTCTCTTCTCATTAACCCCTCAACTGTCATAAGTGTGTTAGATTTCTGGGGTGAAATTTTAATCACACACTGTATTGGGTGATTCCTTATACTTAAACGTTTTTGACACACTGAGAATGTCTAATCAGTCGGAGCTTGGGGCCAGGCCTAAGACTTAAGGACGTTGGGGTCTCTGTGTCCCCTATTGCACATTGCACCTCGTGTCATTCAGGGTTACCTAGAGAATTCTCAGGTCATTTATGCCCAGCATGTTCTGATTTCCCGGAGAGGCTCCAAGGGACCTCCAGCCATGTATTAGAGCCAGTTTGGGTGCAAGAGTTCAAGGCTGCTACTAGGGACCTTAGGGTCTGCATTGCAACTCTCTTCATCCCAGTTACAGGGGCTCTTCCATTCATGGAAGACCCCCTCCTCCAAGTCTTCCCTGCCAAAACCACAGGGAGTACCTGACGTATCAGATTCCTCTGAGGAGGAACTGTTGGTGGATTCAGATGTTGAGGAATGTTCTGCTGTGTGTTCCTCAGTTTTTTGGGGGACCCCTTCGAGGCTGATCCTGAGCCCTCGACGCAGGGCCTTATCATGGAGGTTCAGATCCTTCTGATGTGTTTCAGGAGCCTAAAAAGCCCCTTGTTTTCCACCTAATCCCACTCTTGACAGTCTTGTGTCTGAGTGAAAATCTCCGGACAGGAAACCTTCGGTTTCCAAGAAGTTTGCCAAACTTTACCCCTTCTCTGAGGCGGCGCATGCTCAGTGGGTTCATCTTCCCCAAAGTAGATAGCCTGGAGAGAAGAGCATCCAAGTCTACTGCCTTGCCAGTTTCTGATGCGTCCTCTCTGAAAGACTGGACTGACAAACTTTGTTCCCTCAAGTCCATTTTTGCCACTGCTGGAACTGCCATGCATCTGGCGTTCGCTGCGGCATGACTTAACTGGGCCATTGCGGTCTGGACTGAACAGCTCACCCTGGCTGTTCGTCAGGATGCTCCTACTTCGGATATGTTGCGCCTTCTTGCATCAAATAAGGCAGAAGAAACAGTGCTGGGTCTCAAATGTTGGCAAGAAGGCGCAACATGTCTGGAGACCCAGCACTGTGTTGGTGCCTTATTTGATGCCATCCGTTTGGTGGCTAGGGTTTTCACCGTGTCTGTGGTTGCCAGACAGGCTCTTTGGCTCAAGATCTGGTCTGCTGACACTGCTTGCAAGAAAGCCTTGCTTTCCTTTACTTTTCAAGGCACATAATTGTTTGGGCCACATCTTAAAGGGATAGTAATACTTCATTTTAACTTTATTTTATTTTGTAGGCATTAAAAAAACATGAAGAATGATATGTCTTATCTCTGAAACCTTTATGGTTTAAGAGATATTCACAAAGTATCTCCCCCCCCCCCCCCGTTCAACCAGATCAGAAGGGAGATGCCCAGGTAGACTGCAGAGAGGGACAATCTTCAATTAAGATAATGGAAAAAGCTGAAAAACTTGTCAAGGGGGGAAGGGCTTTCATTGTTTTCATACAAAGAAAATTGTCCCCTTCTGTTATCTGTCCTGTCATACAACCAGACTCACATCTGAGAAGAGATGGCTTACACTAGGTAAAAGGGGCGGGGAGGGGAACTTTGCTTGTGAATATCTCATAAACCATAAAGGTTTGAGATGAGACTTATATCATTCTTCATGTTTTTTTAATGCCTACAAAATAAAATAAAGTTAAAATGAAGTATTACTATCCCTTTAAGGATCTGTTTAGTGAGGCCACAGGGGGGTAAAAGTTCCCTTCTGCCTTTGGTCCCCAGGAAGAAAACCCCTCTCAAATGTTATCAGTTTTTTTCATTCCTTCCAGACTGACATGTCTGGCGAACCAGGCGGTTCCCTCAGGTCTGTGTGCAGCCTCCAAGCCCAAACAGCAATGAAAGCCCAAGGTCTCCTCCAAGCCCAAGGCTTCTAAGCTGCCTTCGGCATGACTTACCGAACCCAGGGCCCCACTCTGCTGTGGGTTGCCGTTTGTGTCACTACCACAGCACCTGGGAGGATTCAGTGGTGGACTCGTCTGTTTTTACAAGTGGTAACGGAAGGGTACAGGATCACTTTCATCTCTCTTCCTCCCTTTTGCTTTTTTCCCTTCTCGCACGCCTCAGGGCGCAGAGAAAAGCAGTCTGTTCAACAGTGCTATTCAGGCCCTTCTGGACAAGGATGTCCTAGAGCTGGTTCCAGTTTAGGACAGAGGGTGGTGGTGGTGGTGGTGGTGGTTGTGGTGGTGTTGGTTGTTGTTTCTTTGAGGAACAAAGGAAACATACAATTCAAAAAAAGTACATCTATATAAAAGGAAATATGAGAAGGTAATAACCAGCTCCCCATCCTCAAATAATAACAGATTTACTAACCATAAGGGGTTATAATCTGTCATCCCCATTATTGAGAAACAAATCCCCTTCAATATGAAAGAATTGAGGTAATTACTGTATATAGAAACAATCCTGTTGTAAAGAGCAGCATATTATAAATTTAGAACGCCAAATTAAATGGCCAGGAAGTAAAATAAAATAAAAATAGAAATAGTCTTACAGAAGAAAGAGAAGGAAAAATAGGAGATATAAAAAGGGAAAAAAAAGTATAAGTATATTGAAAAGCAATAGTTAAAAAAAAAAAAAAAAAAAAAAAAGAGAAATTAAAGGGTCCGGTATGTAGGCAGAGGGGCCTCTGATAGCATAATCTGCCAAGCACACCAAGCCTCCATGGACCATCCACCAAACGTTAGTTGCCAGTGACCCCTAGGAAACTCATCCAGGGACCAAAGGGGTTCTGAAAAGCCACCAACGTACCCGTGGAGTAAGCATACATACGCTGCATATTCAGAACTGACATTGCCCTCATTTTCCAGTCCAACAAAGTGGGAGGGTCAGTTGTCGTCCAGTGTATCGGAATACGCATCCTGGCAGTCATGACCAAGAGTACCCAGCTCCTTAAAACATGTTCTGGACTTCCCCTCTCCTGTAACATTTCAGGCCAGACACCTAACAACAAAACTTCCGGTGTGAACGGCAAAACTAAACCTGTGATGGTGCTCCCGAAGTCTTATACTGACCTCCAAAAACTGCGAATCTTGGCACATGACCACCAAACATGCAGAAGGGATCCTTCCTGTGCTTCACATCTCCAACACATCCCCTGACCTCCATTCCTCAGTTTGGCCAATAAAATAGGTGATCTGTACCACCTAGTAAGTAGTTTATAATTGGTTTCCCTACATTGGATACTCTGGATGTAACTTATGGAAAGACCTAGTGCCCTTTTCCTTTGCCTATCCGTAAATGATGCCTTCAAGTCCTTTTCCCATGCAGTTCAGAACCTACAGCCCTGAGTAGAATGCAAGGAATCTAGTAGAGTATATAAACAAGACAGCCCTGTGCGTAAGCTCTTGGGAGAAATTATACGTTTTTCAAAAGCTGTTAATGGTCGGGGTTTATACGACCGAAACGTAGGAGAAGAGAATAAATACCTTATCTGTAGATAATGCCAGTATTCCAAATCGGACCATAATTTCAACATAAATCTGAAAACTGGAATGCCTCCTTCTACCCATAAATGATCCAAGTCCACCAAACCTGCCACCGCGCCATTGCGGAATGCTTAAGTCCTGGAACAAAATCAGGATTAGCTTCAATTGAGTACAGAGGGGAAGGACGGGGGGGGGCACAAAGAGTAAGCTCAGTTACAATAAATCCAGGAGCTGTACAAATGAGACAAAACTGGGTGATGGACAGTAGGCACCTGAGCGCTAGAGGAAGCCCATAATAACTGACAGAGAGGACATACAAAGTCCTTCAATAAAAGAGCCCAATCCTTCACACTATATGCACCACACAGGTCAACAAGAGTAACTAACGTGGCTGCTGTCAAATACCAGAGTATATCAGGGGCACCTACACCTCCCTCCCCCACTTTCCTAGATAGAATAAACTCAGTCTCAGGTTACTGCCATATAAAAGCCATGATCAGGCATTGTAACGACCTGATGTTGGCCCTAGGCAAGCGGAAGGGATCTAAAAAAAATACAATATTTTGGGGAGAAGCACCATCTTGGATAAGTTTTTTCTCTGGCTGCCCAGGTTAAGAAAACCGAACTCCAAGAAGCCACATCGGAGGGTAGGGTCTCCTCCAGATTGGCAAGGTTCACCCCAGCCAAGTCCCGCAGGGACCTGGTGAGGTGTATATACAAATGTACAGAAACTATCTAGTCAGTTCCACCGTTGGCTGTGGCAAAATATGTAATGGCATAATTTCTGATTTGGAAACGTTAACTTTCATACCGGAGATATTTCCATAAGAAAAGAGAAGATAAGGCTATTGGCGACACTTTAGGGTCTGTCAAAGTTGCTAATATGTTGTCAGCAAAGCAGGACAATTTATATTCCCTAGAACTGCATCTAATACCACTAATCTGAGTGGCGTTCCTGATCCGTGCCAATAAAGGTTCAAGAGATAAAACAAAAATAAGTGGTGACAGGGGACAGCCCTGCCTTGTACAGTTACGTATACTAAACAAGGAGAAAAACACTCCATTTGCAACAACCTGGGCAGAGGGTCTGGAGTATAAGGAAAATTGCAGTCAAAAAATTTTGCCCTAGGCCTATCCATTCCAGTACTGCCTTCAAATAATCCCAGGAGACCCTTTCGAAGGCCTTTTCTGCATCCAGTGAAAGCAATAAAGAAGGGGCCTTCGATAAGTCAGCTGCATGAATTAAACAGATGGAGCGGATCAAGTTATCCCTAGTTACCCTGCCCGGGACAAACCCTGCTTGGTGTGCCGCAATAAGTTCCGGTAACAAGGGCTGTAGCCTGTTCGCTAAAACTTTTGCAAACCGTTTCAAATCATTATTTAACAGTGAGATGGGCCGATAACTACAGTGTGTAGGGTCCTTACCCAATTTAGGGAGAACGGACACATATGCCAATAGAGATAGTTGAGGCCAGGGATCCCCCACCATCACACTGTTAAACACTTTATGCAACTTAGGAAGCAGTAAGTCCTTGAATGTTTTCTAATAAAGTATAGAAAGTCCATCTGGACCGGGGCTCTTGCCTAGAGGGGTTGATCTCAACACTATCTCTATCAATATGGGGTGTTCCAAATCCCGAACGACTCTGGGAAAGGTGAGCAATATTGGCGGCCTCCAAGAAGGAGCAATGGCATTCTCTCCAGACTCTGACCTACCAGTAGTCTCCCTCTCCAAATTGTACATTTTCTCATAGTAGGCGCCGAAAGCTTTTGCTATTTGAGAATAATCATGCGATCGAGATGTAGGCGTAGTATGAATGCAGGGAATATGGGAAAGACCTCTGTCCTTTCCAACCAATCTTGCCAGTGTTTTCCCACATTTACTCCCATGTAAATAGTTCTGATATCTAAATCACATATGTGATTTGATTGTCTGGGCCTTAAGAAAATCACCTAATTCCGCTCTTAGACACCAGGTGGTCCTATAAAGAAGCCCTAGGTGTAGACTTATGTGCTCTAACATCTTCCACCAGTCCAAGCAGAGCCTTCTCTCAATTTTTTCTGCCAACTGAAATAAACGTCCCTCGAATGTAGCACTTGTGTGCTTCCCACATTGTGGGGGTACTTAGGGATCCGACATCATTAATATCAAAACTCCCCCAAGTCCTTCACCACTCTAGATCGAACCTCTTCTATAGCTAATAGGAACTCATTAAGCCTCCACCTCCCAGAGGGTTTAGACATGTGAGAAAAGGAAAGGGACACACTAACAGGCGCATGATCCGAGATGACAGAGCTATGGGGGCCTCCGTTACCATTGGCAGGCAGAATTGGCTGACATACAAGTGATCAATCCTTGAATACGAACCATGCGGAGCAGAATAAGTGTAGTCCTTAGTCTAATTCAGGCAACGCCAAGCATCTACTAATTGTAGAGATTTAAGCACCCTAGAAAGGCAAGTCAGCAGGAGGCTAGCATTCCCCTGCCTCCCCTTAAAGAAATCCAGAAACAGATCTACACCAGCGTTAAAGTCCCCACCCAGCACAATAAGTCCTGCACTGAAGGATTCTAGTTGATGACAAACCTCCCTATAAAACTGCGCCTGGCCATTTTTAGGGGCATAAATATTAGAAAGGGACTTGGAAGCCCTCAATCGTTCCCTTTAAAAATAGGAACCGACCATTAATATCCTCTAAAACCCCCGAACAGGTCCACGGTACCGCCCTGCCCATCAGTATAGCCACCCCTTTGCATTTTTCATCACAAGAGGCAGTCCACACTGCAGGGAAATGCTTGGAGACAAGCCTAGGATGCGCGTTCCTTTTCAGATGTCTCTTGCAGAAAAGAGATCAGTCCTGGAGCAAACCAGTTCCCTAAGAATCAAACGCTTCTCCGGGCTATTATAACCCCTAACATTGAGTGGTAATCCATACAGGAGGCTTAGCCATAATCATCTACACTAAGAAACATCCCCATCACGGGAAACTTTACGACCCATCTGCCCACATAGCCGAACCCAAGAAGGAGGGGGAAAGAAGGGAAAGAAAAGAAAGGAGAGGAAAATGCAGTGACATAAGGAGAACAAGAGTGAGAGACAGAGAAGAAACATAATGAAAAAGCTGCTGTGCGGATCTGAGGGATCAAAACAAACCCACAGTCCGCACAACTGTCCAGTGCAGCAGGGATCCACAGATCCATGAAGCACCATTCACAGAGAATACAATTGTATCAGGAGGGGGAAGAAATTAGGCATAATCCCACCCGACCCATATAATATCAGAAGTAACTTAAAAAACAATCCCCTATAACATGTAAATGCAGTGAACCCCTCCGCATGCAGTACCCGAATACCAAACACATGATACATTTAATCATTTCGAACTGAAATGTAGGGTTGTACCGACCGCCCATATTGCCACCTGCCAGGGTGGGCGACTGCACCATCGCACCAAGCCGAGGCTGCCAAAACATTGTAAAATCAGTCCCCATACGAGCGCTCCCACAGCTCCCCACACAGACCCAACCTCCCCCATACTACCACCAAAATAGCCCCCTTGAGAAATAGTCCCAGTATGCATCTGCCCACGAGAGCCACCTATAGACCCCAAACCACCCACAACCAGAAAGCCCCTAGGCCAATACTGAACCCATGACCTCAAGGTGTCAGCATGAGGCCTCCCGACAACCCATATCTCCAACCCCATGCAGCCCAGCAAACCAAAACATTACATTGCGATATTATACAAAGCTATCGTATGGTCCTTAGTAGGACCAAAAGGCTCTAAACCATCACCACTATACCAGGTACAGTCCAAGTAGTAGATACCAGGCACTGTCTAGGAGCTTGTAACGGCCAAACAGTCCACACGAAGGCAAGGCGCACATCCCATCGGGGTCGATAGCATAGACCAAACAGTCCATAGGTGGCAGGCAAACTATCAGGTAAGTTCTTGGAACAGCCATCTCAGGAACTATCAGAGCAGACAGATCTAGGTGGACATGCAGGTGTGTAGCAGAAGAAGCCGATGCAAAAAGACATGGCAGGGTAAGAGGTCAGTTTAAGCAGCTGTATCTGTTGGACCTTCAGATCAGATACTGATCACCCATCCTCCGCTTACTCCGTGGTTCTGCCACAAAATGCCATCACCATTTTTCATTATTCGACAGTGGTGGGTGAGGAGTAGGAGCCCATCTCCTCAGCTGCTGGAAGCTGGATGCCCAAAGCTGCACAGAAATCAGGAGTATTTCCCAACGATCTAAGAGTGGCCGCACGCCCGTCATGTTGAGCCATCAGAGAGAAGGGGAATCCCCATTTTGTATTTAATCCCCAGGGAAGAAGGTGGTCACAGGGAACGAAGGTGGTCACAGGTCTCAATTGCTGGCGTAGAAACAGTGTACGGGAAATATCCTGGAACAATTGCAGCTCAATACCCGCGTGTTTCACAAAGTCCAGGTTCCTGCAGGCTTCCACAATATCGGATTTTATCTTTAAAATAATGTAGTCGACAAATGACATCCCTGGGTGTGTCCCCGAGCGATCCCCGAGGTCATAAAGCTCTGTGAGCTCTATCAATAACAATCGTGGAAGGGTCTGGTCGCTGCAGAATCTGGGCAAATAAAGACTGCAGAAAAGATGGTAAGTCCCGAGTAGATTCGGGCACCAGTCTTACCCGTAAATTATTATGCCTCCCTCGATTATCCAGATCATCTATCCGGTACTGAAGTTGGGCGATTGTATCACGTTGTTTCCAGCAAGTTTGCTCCAAATTCTGAAAGAGAGTGGCAAGTTCTGTCTGTGATTCCTCAACCAGATCCACTCTGGTAGACGGGATTGCATATCCTTCCTAAACTCCGCCATCTCCTCCCGGAACGCCGCAGTGATGCCATCTGCGATAGCTTTCATATCGGGAGAGCAGCTAAGGCATCTGCCGGGAGCACCAGTGACAGGGACACATCTCCATTCCCAGTTGTAGCCATGTCCGAGGCCGGGAGCGGATAACACGTGGTCTCAGATTGCTGCTCCGAAGTAGTGCGTCAGTGTTACCCCGGTGTCTCTGGGCTTCAGATTTCCTTTTGGGGGGCATCGGGAGTAGCGGAGGAAGTCCCCCACCCTCTAGGCATACAGTCCATGGGCACAGTGTAGGAACAAACTGGGAAAGTCACCATACATAGGCTCAGGAGCTAAGGGATCATGCGGCCATCTTCCTCAGTGGTTAACCACGCCCCCATCCAGAGGTATGGGGTTTTACTCCAACTGCTTTGTGGTCTCCAAGAAGGACGGCGGTGGTTGTCCCATTTTGGATCTGAAAGATCTCAAATCCTTTGTGATCAGGACTCATTATCACCAGAAGTCCCTAAGTACTGTGATTGCTGCTAGGTCCCCGGGGGAATTCCTTGCCTCTCTGGATCTTCAGGACATGTATATACACATCACCATTCATCCAGAGAGCTGGCAGTATCTCAGATTTGCCTGCGACCCAAGGGCACTTTAGTTTTCAGCTCTTCCCTTTGGTCTGACTACAGCTCCTCAAGTCTTCAACCAGGTCCTGGGAGCTTTAGTATCAGTCTTCCGCCGGGACGGTGTCAGTTACTCCTTATATGGAGAACCTGCTTCTGAAAGCCCCTTCTGCGGGACTTCATCAACAGGTTCAGGACTGCATTCATGCTCTTACCCATCATGGGTGGATCATCAACATGGACAAGTCAGATCGTGTCACATCCCAGTGTCTGGTCTTCCTGGGCCTTCTCTTCGACACTCAGCAGAGCAGGGTGTTCCTCACGGACGAGGTAGCTCACCAGATTAACCCACAGGGTTTCTGCTGTTCTGGCTCGCGATCCATTTCCAGCCAAGAAGCTGTCCTTTCTAGTGGGGAAATTTATCTCCACCATAGACGCAGTCCCTTTTGCCATGGCTCACACCAGGAAACTCCAGAGTTTCGTGATCCAGGTGTGCAGGAGTCAGCTGGACCTTGTGAAGACGTTGGTGTCACTTCCTCTTCACGTGGAACTGAGTTTGTCCTGGTGGCTCGACCTTTCCAATCTGCTGAAGGGCAAGTCCTTCCTAGTTTACTTCTGGACCGTGGTGATGGATGCCAGCCTCCGGATGGGGAGTGGTCCTGGGTCGTCTGAGTGCACAGGGTTGGTGGTCCCTGGACGCGGAGAGGGGGAACTTCACCCAGAGGTGTTCTCCCTTATTTTCTTCCATGCATCGACCTGATGGCGACAATATGTAGGTCCCGATGTTCTGCTCTCACTGGAGGGATCCTCTAGCGGTGGATGCCATGTCCATTCCTTGGTTATTTCCTCTGGCTTACATCTTTACTCCCCTTCCCACGTTGCACATAGTGTTACGGAAATTGCATCTGGAGCGATGTCCAGTCATTGATTGCTCCGTACTGGCCTCGGCAGGCTTGGTTTCCGGAGCTTCTGGATCTGTCATTCCAGCTCCCTTGCTATCTGGATCTTCTTCAGGGTACCTGTGGAAGGAGGATGTTAATCATCTGGCTTTGACAGCTTGGAAATTGAATCCTCAATACTGAAGAAGGGTTTTTCTTTCTCCTCCTAGACTGTAAGCTTATGAGCAGGGCCATCTGATCCTTCTGTTCACATATGATTTACTATTTAATATCCCAGTATGTCTATTCCCTATTGCACAACGCTGCAGATTAAGTTGGCCCTATATAAATATAGTTTAGTGGCTACTATGCTTAGTGCCCACAAACAGGTTTCTTCTAAGGCCTACCATAGTGTTTGGTTGACCTTCCTATCTTGGTGTGTTGATGGGGATCTCTCTCAGGATTTTGATCTGCCTACAGTTCTGGCCGCCTTGCAAGATGGTGTGGATAAGGGCCTCAGCTTGAGTTCCCTTAAGGTTCAGACTTCTGCGCTCTCTTCTTTCAGAGGCGCATTGCTCTTCTTCCTGATGTCAAGGCATTGCTCATACTCATCTTTTCTTTAAGACTCCGGTCCTCAGTGGGACCTTAATTTGGTCTTGGGCGTCCTTCAGCGTCCTCTGAGTCTTTAGCTACTATTCCTCTACACCTGCTGATGTGGAAAATGGCTTTTCTCCTGGTGATTGTATCTGTTCTTCCGTGTTACATGCGTTGTGTTGTAAACCACCCTTTTTGGTGTTTCACAAAGACAAGGCGGTGCTTCACATTTGGGAGTTTCTCCCAAAGGTGGTCTCTGAGTTCCCCATTAATCAGGAGATTGTGGTGCTGTTCTACCCTGACCCCTACTTCTGACAGAGAGAGGGATGTCCATTTAGATGTGGTTGTCTCAAGTTTTATGTGCATTGCATTGAGTCCATTCGACAACTTGACATGCTGTTCATCATTCCTGAGTGTCCCAGGGCAGGGAGACCTTCATCCAAGTGACCATTGTGTCTTTGATTACTATTCGTAAGGATTACGAGCTGAGGAAGAAGCCTGTTCCCTTTTGGGTTATGGCACATTCTACCAGATCTATTGGTGCTTCTTGGGCTTACAAGAATCAGGCCTCCGCTGATCAGTTGTGCAAGTCTGCCACTTGGTCATCGATGCACACCTTTTCGAAGCACTACCGTGTTGATGTGCTGGCATCAGCTGACGCCAGCTTTGGGAGGAAGATCCTGGAGGCAGTCTTGCCTGTCTA
This sequence comes from Rhinophrynus dorsalis, assembly GCA_037306005.1. Taxonomy (NCBI): domain Eukaryota; kingdom Metazoa; phylum Chordata; class Amphibia; order Anura; family Rhinophrynidae; genus Rhinophrynus; species Rhinophrynus dorsalis. The sequence goes on from CM074721.1 coordinate 147,299,194, forward strand.
GGATCATCTTTGGTTCATGGTGCCTTCTTCACTCTTGAGCCCGTTTGCTCTAGTTGAGTGTGCTGTGTAACAGTTTTGGGGGGGGGGTGTTACCCCTGTTCAGTGTCCATTGACACTTCATTGTTTTGTTGGGCTATCTCTGATCTGATGGTTCATATCTGCTCTGATGACTGTGCCTGGTCCTAGCCTTACTTCCTGCCACTGGGAAACTCTATGGTTGGACATCCAGTTACCAGTAACCTGTACTGGATGACAGAGAAAAGAGGATTTTAGTCTTACCTGTTAAATCCTTCTCTCAGTCCATACAGGTTACTGGTCTCCCACCCTGTCAAGGGACCATGTTTGGCTCTCCTTGTGGCAGACCGTGGGGGTCCTTCGGGGTCATGCTCACAAGAGTCTTCTTTCCCTTTTACTATCTAGTCAATAGTTAGTGTCTCATCTTTCTGGAGCTGGATGGCTAGATGCAGCCAAGGAGGGAAGGTAGGCTCCACTCCCTGCAATCAATTCTAGAATTGTTCCTCCCTACTTAAAGGGGCGGATCACCTACCCAAAGTTACCAGTAACCTGTATGGACTAAGAGAAAAGGATTTAACAGGTAAGACTAAAATCCTCTTATTTCTGATGCCAAATACCTAGATCTCTGAGATTTGTGTTTAAAATACCTTTTTGTAGGTAGTCCTTTTTCAGGTGCGTGGCCCCTTTTTAGAACAGGTCGTGTGCGGCCATCTTTGATCCATTGACTTTTATGGGCAGACTTCCTTTGGGCATATTCTCCTCAACTGCTTGACATACAGAAGTCAGTGGGCACTTTGTCTCCTCATGCCTTATCATCCTGTTCATATCCTGAATGTATTGGGGGTCCTCATAGGCAACATTTCCTACAATGCTTTTTTTGCTTGCTTTCATCCAATTGGCTGCTTTGTGTCAAGAGGGCTCCCTAAAGCATTTTCTGGATCTCTATCCCTCCTGTACTATGGACTCTACTAACCTTAGCCACCTGGCCCCTCCAGCATAAGCAAGAGCCAGCTTGGTTGAAATTGCTGTTATCTAGTGGTCCAACTTCCATTCTCCCTCCAGGGGGTACTTCAGTTCTGGAAGTTCCCCACTACCTTTAAATGTGACCCTGGAGAGGAATAGGCACTGCACTAACAGATACCCAATCTGAGATATTTGTTTCACTCCGTATTGGTGCCTACAAGAAAAGATACGTATTGTACAATCTGAAAACTTCAGAAGAGAGAACCTGTATTTATGGCACTCGGGGTATTAAAATGATTTAACAAATATATAATCTTTTAATACACCGTTGAGTGCCATAAATACATGTTTTTTGTTTTTGTTTTTCTGAAGTTTTCTTCAGACTGTACAAACTTTAAATGTGACACCCCCGCCCCGATCGGTGTTCCTGCACTTCTAGGGGCTTCTATGGAGGAGGAAATCTGGGTGAGGGAGAATATGTATTCTTGATAGTCCTATGGGGACACTTATGAGACTGCCACCTCTTACCCCTCGGCTGTCTTGGAGACCCTTCAGGTCCCTGACACTCCTGATGGAGGTGTCTTCCTCTACAGATTACTTCCATAGGTGTAAAATCTTCACCCCACCCCCCTTTCTCTGCCATCCTTGATCAAATTCTTCTGGATGAGTGAAATACACCTGATAAGAGGTATTCTAGACAATACCAGCTTTGGTGCCGTTGGCCTGCCATTGGTGGACTCGTGGTACTGAATAGCTAATAGACTTTCTGTGCTGATTCATGGAGGTTCTGTTTGGTTTGTTTGTTTGTTTGTTTTTGTTTGTTTTTTACCAAAGTGAAGGTGGTGATCACTTATGTTTCTGAAACCCTTTGAGGTAGGTTGTTCACTAAAGCTTCAGCCTTTTCAGTTACTGCGCAGTGCGCATTGTGGCTTAAGATTTGCTCTGTGGACCAATCTTCTAAAAAGTCAGATTTCCATACCCTTTCAGGGAAAATCCTTGTTTTGGACCTGAACTAAAATAGATCACTGGTGATGCTAATGGGAGCAAGAGCGCTTTGGTAAATCAAATGCCCTCTAAAGGTCCCACAATGGCGAGGAATCTGTTTTTTGTTGACCCCGCCAAACAGTGGCTCAAAGGCCATGATTCTAGTAGGCCTCTCACTTGAACCTTACTACAGAGTATATGAAAGCTCTGATGGCATGGCGGCTAAAGCCCACATCTTGAAAGAAGGGATTATCCACTGAGTGAATTTCCACTGATTCAGGCTCTCAGAAGCCTGGTTCTTCTCTGGCCTACCAAAGGTATGGTCTGTTCATTGTGTGTGTGTGTGTGTGTCTGTCCTCACATGACTTACCTTCTGGCGGTGCTCTTTTCTCCCGTATGGTATGAATTGGGACTCTGCTTGGATTCCTTGAAGGTTCAAATTTTGGCTTTCTGTATTTCACTATTCCTATTCCAGATGTCTCTGCTCCTTCAGTGAGTTGATCATGCTTTCCCTGTCTTCAACCCACCCACTCCTCTGTGGGACCTTTTTAATTTTGTTTTGGGTGTTCTGTAGAGGCCTCCCTCTGAGTTCCTTGCTACCATCCCTGTGTCAATTGAGGTGTAAGATGGCTTTTCCTTCAGGCAGTAGTCCCAGTCTGCAGAGTTGCTAAGCTGCAGGCTTTCTTTCACACAGCCTTTCCTATTTTTTTCAGAAGGACAAGGTGGTGCTTCGAACCCCTCCGAAATTTCTTCCTAAGGTGGCCTCCTGAGTTCCACTTCAATCAGATTACTGAGAATTTGGTTTTCTCCTGACCCAAAGTCTGACAGAGATCGTCACTTGTTGGATGTGGTGCTGTGCCTTAAGTTTTATTTTGGCTGCACAGTCTTTTCGGAAGACTGGTTCCCTGTTTGTCATTCCTGAGGGTCCCAGGGAAGGTCACGCTGTTTCCAAAGTCAATGTGCACTTTTGGATTAAGTTTACCATATGTCAGTTGTACATGCTCAGAATGAAACCTATTACCTTTACAGTCACAGCATAATCTGTGGGGTCCTCCTGTGCCTACAAGAATCATGCCTTGGCTGAGTAGTTGTGCAAGGCAAGCAACTCTGTCCTCCTTGTATACCTTTGCTAAGCACAATCTTGTTTATGTCCTGGGTTCGGCAGGAAGGTCCTCCAGATGGTTCTGTCTAGGCACTGTGGGGGGGGGGGTGCCTTACTGTTCAGCTGTTTGAGCCCTGTTGGCTTTTGTTTTTGTTTGCTTACAAGTTTGTCAGCTGACAATTGGTTCTGTTTGGTGCTTTTCTGGTATTATGGGGCCAGACACAATGTCAATTTTTCTTCCCACCTCTGGAAGCTTAGTGTTGGTATATCCCCACAGTACCTGTGTCCTGTATTGGATGGCTGTAAGAGAAAATAGGTTTTTAGTGTTCTTAAATCCTTTTAGTACAAATGGAACACTGGTTTCTCACCCAGTGAAAGGGGCCATTTTTGATGTCTCCTGTCTGGACATGGGAGTCCTTGTTTAGAATCTTCTGGCAGGAGCTTCCTTCTCTTGCTGGCCCTCCTGGTGGGGTTTCAATTGCATCATAACTGGAGATGCATGGGGAAAGGGTTGAGCTGGAGTAGTCCTGAACCCCCATGGTACCCATGTTCCATATGTACTATAGAGGAATGGATTGAACAGGTAAGAACATTAAAATCCAAATTTCAGGTCAAGTCCCTGTTTGGGCATGAATCAAAACAGATTCAGTGATGCTACAGGTGTAAAGAGCACATTGTTGCCTCACATCTCCACCAAGTGTTCCTTTCTGGCAAGTAAGGTGCATATCTTTTGTCCCATTCTCCCCAACATTTCCTGACGGAAACAGGTGGGCAAAGTTCAAGCCTCAAGTACACCCTGGCTTGCAATCCTAGCAGCCCAAGTGATCCACTTCAAAGGCCAAGTTTGACAAACCCGTGTCTGTATGACTTTCTCAATCCTGAGCCATTGTTGCCTGTAGGGTGCCATCTGTCCCTTTCAATGGCTTTACATATCAGGACATAATAAAAATCTGTTTCTGAGCAGGTCTAAAATTAGGTAAATACAACCTCAGATGAACCGCCACATGACACATTACACTGTCATGATTAATTGAACAAAAATAAAGCAAAAATGGAGAAGCCATGTGTGAAAAACAAAGTACACTTTGATTCAATAGCTTGTAGAACTACCTTTAGCAGCAGTAACTTGAAGTAATTGTTCTCTGTATGAATTTGTCTCAAATCGTTATGGAGGAATTTTGACCCACTCTTTACAATGTTGCTTCAGTTCATTGAGGTTTATAGGCCTTTGTTTATGCAGCGCTCTCAAGGTCCTGCCACAGCACTTCAGTTTGGTTGAGGTCTGGACTTTGACTTGGCCATTGCAACACCTTTGATTATTTTTCAGACATTCTTTTGTAGATTTGCTGGTGTGCTTGGGATCATTGTCCTGTTACATGACCCAATTTCTGCCAAGCTTTAGCTGTCAGTCAGATGGCCTCATATTTGATTTCTATAATACTTTGGTGTACAGAGGAGTTGATGGTCAACTGAATGACTTCACCACTGTGCTTGACAGTTGGTATGAGGTGTCTGTGCTGATATGTTTGGTTTCTGCCAAACGTGGTATTGTGCCTTATGGCCAATCATCTCCAATTTGGTCTCGTCTGTCCAGATGCAACTTTGCAAACCTAAGCAATGCTGCCATTTTTTTTTTTTTTTTTTTTTTTTTTTAATTTGGGAAGACTCTCTTGGCAATCCTTCCAAACAATTCTTGTTCAGTCTTTCTAATTGTAATGTCATGAACTTTAACATGCTGTCTGAGATGTAACTGTGGGGTGTTTTTTATAATTTCTCTGAGCATTGCACGGTCTGACCTTGGGGTGAATTTCCTGGGACGTCCACTCCTGAGAAGATTGCAGCTGTGGGATTATTCAAAAGTGGAAAACTTTTTTTCTCACTAAACAGAAGGCCACTGCTACTCCTATGAAAATCATGCAGGGACTTACCCCGCCCCCACTGTCCAGCCCGCCCACCACTATCCAAGTAATGAGAAAAAAAAATGGCTGCCATTTGCTCTGAAACCAGACATGCACACAAGCCCCCCTGACAACACAGACACACTCACAAGCCCCACACACAAGTCAGATACACACAAAAAAATCTTTGACATTGTACAACGTCCACACTATGTCCCTGCTCCTCAGTCTTCACTCATTTCTCACACTCTCACTCTGTGTGTCTCACTCTGTGTGTCTCACTCTGTGTGTCTCACTCTGTGTGTCTCACTCTGTGTGTCTCACTCTGTGTGTCTCACTCTGTGTGTCTCACTCTGTGTGTCTCACTCTGTGTGTCTCACTCTGTGTGTCTCACTCTGTGTGTCTCACTCTGTGTGTCTCACTCTGTGTGTCTCACTCTGTGTGTCTCACTCTGTGTGTCTCACTCTGTGTGTCTCACTCTGTGTGTCTCACTCTGTGTGTCTCACTCTGTGTGTCTCACTCTGTGTGTCTCACTCTGTGTGTCTCACTCTGTGTGTCTCACTCTGTGTGTCTCACTCTGTGTGTC